>OU342745.1:187191015-187474388 GCA_910589775.1 Avena eriantha | reverse complement strand
GCCGCCAGGGTGGTGCTTCACGTGTAGATCTGGAGGAGCATCACGCAGCACAGGCCGAGGAGGACGTGCAGTTCAACCCCTTGGGGGACCATGTGCACGCTGGTGCTGACGACTTCGGAGGTGCGATGAGGGCGTGGGAGTTTACGAACACGCTCCTCTCATGTACCCGGAGGTACATATATTTCTACACATGTTTTATATTTCTGCTCGAGCTTAATCTATCCAGGCGTCATAAAAAATCTAGTCCTAATGATTAGATGCAACATACGAACCGTACATGGAGAGATCTAGTCTGTTTCTGAATGAATCCACATTATTTATTTATTAATAAGTTACCAAGAACACAACCACATTAATTTAGGAGCGAGCCGTGGAGACGGCCGAATGAACTGCTGAACCTGTATATACATGTTTTGCATCGAAAGTAACTTGGAATGGTGGAAGGAATATATATTTTTATTTTTGCTCATTTTGGTTTGTATCCATACATTACAGGTGTATTCAAGTGAGATGGACTCCGACAAGGAGACCAGGGACAACAAGAGCCGCCATGTCATGAAGAAGCTCAAGAGCGGGATAATCCCTTTCCGCACTCGACTTGGGGAGCTCAGGTGCCCTTTCTGTAAGAAAGGAGTCAACCCGAGGATTGCCAGCTTGATTCCGCATGCGGTTGGCATCGGTAAAAGCCCGACTAGTAAACACAGTCGGCGACCAAGGCTAAGCACACTTCTTATGGCAAGTTCCTGAGGAAGTATGTCAAGAACGGCCCTAGTGTCCCCTTACTTAGGAATCAAACAACTCCTAGCCGACCAACCCGTCACTGTGTTGGCCCAGCCACTAATAATATTTAGTTCTCTTACCGTATCTAGACCCTTTAAACTATGTGGATTTCTATTTTCATACCCTTCAAATATATTCAAGTTCATCTGTTTATGTTGTTAAGTTCTGGTGGCATAATCGTTATTTTGCATGGATAGAGGGGTGCCCCCGACAGATATAAGGGTTATCATGTCCGCTAGATCACAGAGGATCAATGGTTGGTGGGAAAAAACTAAGTACAACTGAATCGCCATTGTTAGACACAAGGGGACAAAAAGTGACTCACGGTACGCGGTCGTGCGGTGCACGGGGCGGTAGCGGACACGTGTGGCCGTGCACGGTGGCATTAGCCTACGCGGTGCACAGTAGTGCAACGAAACGCCGCTTCCCTTCTCCTTTAATAGAGGCCTCCCCACTCCCACTCCCACTCATCACGCACTCGCTCACTCAAACCGTTTCCACTGTCCCATCACCTTCTGCAAACGCCCAACAAAGCCCCAACCACACTGGAAATGGAAGAAGATCACCGCGGTGGCCATCGGCGCCTCCAAGGCAGCCGGTGAGGAGCCCCCATCCCCGTCCCCGCATCCGCCGTAACCTCCGGTGAGGAGGCCCCCGCCGGTATCGGACAGATCCCGCTCGGCTGGGACTCCTACAAGGAGGTTGTCTACATAAGGCCGGAGAACCCCTACGACACCAGCATCGCCGACCCGTGGTTTGAGGTAACCAGGGTTTTCTCCCCTTCCCTCCTTCCCTTGTTCTTCCCCCGTTCCCATCGTTGGATGCTAGATCGTATGTTTTTAGGGCTCGGCTGTTCGTATTTTTTACAGTAGCTAATCCTATTGTGTTAGATCTCGATTTTCGATGAATCCCCCTGTTCGTAGTTGGGATCAATATTCGATTTGGTTTGAGATTTGGGGAATAATCGGGAGATCTCATTCGGTTAATTTATGCAAAAAAATCAATCCCGATAATCATAGTATCTCAATCATGTCCTTATTTCACTCTTCTGTTTTTTTCCAAAAGGAGGATAACAATGACCTCCGCAGCGATGACGTGTCGCAGGACACCAAGACTCGTCATGTGCTGAGGAGGCTAAAGTCCGGTCAGTACAACAACTTCTTCGCCAGCGACGTGTACAGGTGCCCCTTCTGCCCCACCAGGAGGCTCCGCGGAACGACTTCAACTACCTCGTGAAGCATGCCGAGGACGTGAGGACCTGCAGCGAGTCCGTGAACATCCACGACTTTAGGGCCAAGCACCAGGCGCTCGGTCTTCACCTCCGCAACCTCCAGAAGGTGGCTATCGAGGACGGTCGCATGCCCCCAATCAGACCCAAGGTGCCCAAGGTCAAGGGGCTGGGCAGCAAGAAGTGGGGGAGGCGCCAGAGGGAGGAGGCGGATGCCCTCCTGGCAGAGGCCACGAGGGGCCACAGATCAGCTGCTGCTGTAAAGCAGCTTCTTTTGTCTTGTCTGTGTGGAAGCAGTCCGGTGCTGCTGCTGAGCAGCCTAATTGTCGAACCTCGTTAAGTACCGTACTATATAACCTATATTAGCTGCTTTATCTACATCTGCTCTGTTTACTGAATTTATTTATGGTGCTGGTTTGTTTTGCTGCTCTAGATTTGCTACCAGATTGGGGTAAAACGATCGCAAAAGGAACAATGAATGAAGAGAGAAGCTGCTCTAGATTCCCTACCTTTTTGGGCAAAAAAATACAACTGTTAGAGAGAGAGGGGAAAAGGCGCTCTTTAAAAGGCCACTTTAGGCGTCATGGCGCACATAACAGCCAAGCCTTTGACCAGACGGCACCCCCCTCCGAGCGCATGTGAGGGCTTCGGAATATCGGGAGGGCAAAAGTGAGGACAAATGAGACACAATGTTGCTATAGCTAAATCTAACAAAAAGCTGAATTTGGCTTTACCATGCAATTTGGGTAGAGCTCCACAATGTAGCTATTCTAAATCCCTAAACTATGTGGTGCGTTGAAACCTAATGCTTTTCCACCGACACGTGTGTTGCAAAGTTGCTTGATCGTGCATGCTTACACAAGTTGCCTACAGAGAAACTTCTAGAAGCAAGGGCAAACAAGCTTCATTTTGGCAAATTCGGGACAAGCTTTGTGCAATCGGCAAGCCTGATCAGCTGGGCGGCTGCCCCGGGGTGCAGGGATGCTAGGTGCATGTCTATGCTTACACTTCTTAAACTTGTTAGGAACTAATAATAACTGTACACTTCCTTCTGTCCTGTCACGTTACGTCGTGTCAGCACCGTGCACCCGCTGCGGATCGGCAACGGGACGGTGGTCTATGTGACCGGTCTCTGCCACGCCAAAGCCACGTCGCACACCTGTCCCATCGCCTACCGGGACGGATGTCGAATTTAATCGCTAGGTTTCGAAACCATCGGTGCTCGCCCGGTCAAACTTGCTTCCGCATGGGTATGACCGGAATATTGGTAAACAGAATTTAAGCATCGCCTTCTCTCTCCTCAGCACATCACTGTGCAAAAATCCCCAACTCATTCCTTCCGCCGCCACCGCCACCGCAAGAACCATCGACACAGCCGCAGGCACCGCCTCCGCCTGGCCATACCACCGCAACCGATCACTCCACCTCCACGCCCAGTCCCAGCCACCGCTACCGAAACTAGGCCACCGCCGCCGCATTAGCTGCTGCCATGGATGCAAAGTACGGCATGTTCGGCGACGGGAGCGACTACACCGACGAGTACACCGTCACCCGCCCATGGCACCACCAAGCTGACGGTCGTCCACACAAATGCGTCAGCGGAGGTGGCCAAGGTCATCGCAATGTACGAGCGGTGGCTACAAGATCCGATGGACAGGTACAAGATCGTCCGCCTTGACCTCGAGTATACCAGAGACAGGAAGAGGACGGTGCTTTTGTAGCTATCCATGCGCAACCACTGCCTACTATATCACGTATGTAGGGCCAAATCTGTATGCCCGGAGCTTCGCGAGTTCCTACACAGGAGGGAGATCTACTTCACCAGCGTCGACATCAAGAACGACACTCTGAAGCTAGAACGGGATCTCCTCGTTCATGTCATCAATCATGTCGATCTCCAACGTTTGTGGAGGTACCCGGATGGCGGTATGGTGAAAGTCGGCATGGCTAGACTCGCTTCCGACATCATCGACCGCGAGTACGCCGGCATGAAAATCGAGTTCCCGAAGCACCTGCACGAGCGATGGGAGTGGAGGCACCTGGATTACGATGCGATCAAGTACGCAGCCAGGGACACGTATGTCTGCTACGAGATGTTCAACAGGATCTGGCAGGTGGGTGAGTGTGATGTTTACCACTACTAGTTTCGCATTTCGTTCCTAGTTTTATCTTGCCTGTATTTTATCTCGCCTGTATTTTCTAAGCATTCTATGTGTAAGAACCAAGCTCGTATGATCCCTGTGCTATTAGCTACTTAACATGTATGAATTACATTCCCCCTTTTGTATGCTCAACATTCATTCTTACAAATTCTGTCTGTGCCATTTGCATGCGGCAGAATCCAGGACTGACATGCATAAGGTGTGATACAGTCATAAGTCATAACCAAACCCAGATTATAGAGAAGGATACAGTCATAAACTAGATTATAGTTTGAAAAAGGTAATACACAGCAGTTCGTAATTGCTCACATAGTGGACTTATGAAATAACATGTTTTCATAAACACAACAATCATGCACTAATAGTCTACATCCCAGCCTGTTGGAGAAGGCAACCGATCCTAGGATGCCTTCGGTCGCTTGCCCCAGTTTGTAGATTCATCTACGATCCGGCATCTGGGACAAACAACCTGCCTTGGTGGTGGTTCAATGATGCGATGCCTGGAACGAGATTTTACAATCTGGCGGTACAGCTCATGGCTAACATACCCATCAATTGCAGCGTACTTCAGATTAGGTTTAGAAAGTGGCTTATCCTCCCAGTAATCGTGCCCTAAACGCCTCCACGAACATCTCGGCAATCTGTCCTTCATGTCAGCGTACCACGGGTCTATGAGTTCGGAGGCAAGAGCGGCCATCCCGGTCTTGCTGCCCTTCGTCCCTGGGATCCAGTAAATTTCCTGGATGTCCACTCTGCACTCCTTTGGGATTCTAATGTTGGCAGTCGGGCTTTCAAGCAGTTTACTGTCATTCTGTTGGAGATATGCCCAAGAGGCAATAATAAAAGTGATTATTATTATATCTTTGTGTTTATGATGAATGTTTACATCCCATGCTATAATAGTATTATTAGGAAACACTAATACTTGTGTGTTTTGTAAACATAAGAGAGTCCCTAGTAAGCCTCTTGTTGAACTAGCTTGTTGATTAATTGATGATCATGGTTTCCTGATCATGGACATTAGGATGTGATTAATAACAAGGTTATGTCATTAGGAGAATGATGTGATGGACACACACCCATAGTAAGCGTAGCATAAGATCAAGTCATTAAGTTCGTATTGCTGTAAGCTTTTAAATGCATAGTAACCTAATCCTTCGACCACGAGGTTGTGTTAATCACCATCACTGGATGGATACTTTGATGACATCAAACACCGCTTCGTAACTGGGTGGTCATAAAGGTGTCATTGGGTATTCTGAAAGTATGTGTTGAAGCGCATGGACCAAGATTGGAATTTGTCCATCAATATGACGGATAGATATGCTCTGGGCCCTCTCGGTGGAATGTCATCTAGTTAGCTTGCAAGCATGTGACTGGGTCACAAGGGATGACATATCACGGAATGAGTAAAGAGTACTTATCAGTAACGAGGTAGAACTAGGTATGGAGATGCTAACGATCAAACCTCGGATAAGTATAGTATCACGTGACAAAGGGAATTGGTTTCGTATGTAAATGGTTCAATCGATCACGAAGTCATCGTTGAGTATGTAGGAGCCATTATGGATCTCCAGGTCCCGCTGATGGTTATTGATAGGAGATGTGTCTCTGTCATGTCTCCATATTCACGAACCGTAGGGTGACACACTTAAGGTTCGAAGTTGTTTTAAGTAGATATGAAATGTGCGTTGGAGACCGAATGTTGTTCGGAGTCTCGGAATGGATCCAGGACATCACGAGGAGATCCGGAATTGTCCGGAGAATAAGATTCATATATTGGGGATCATTTTCTTAGTAAGGAAATGTTCCGGAGTATTTGTATGAGGGTTCTAGAAGGTTTCGGAATGTTCCGGAAGGTTCTGGAAGGTTTCTTGGAGTTTGCTTGAAATCCAAGGAAGGGATCAAAGGAGTCCTGGTGGGTCAAGACTAGGAGTCGTGGGGGAGGAGGACTCCTCCCCCCTCCCTAATCCGCCGGCCCTAGAGGAGGGGAGTCCTACAAGGACTCCCCCTCCCCAAGGCGCCCTCCCCCCGTAAATAGAAGGGCAGGGGCGCCCCCTCCAAGCCCTGCTCCATAACTCCAATCTATGCCGCCTCTCTCCTCCTCCTTTCTTCTGCACAGGCATAGGCGAAGCCCTGCAGAATTCTCTACTCCACCACAACCACCACGCCGTCGTGCTGCTGGGATTCCGTGGAGAAGATCTACTACCTTCGCTGCTCGCTGGAACGGGGAGAGGAAGGTCTGCTTCGACTCCGCACGTGTGACTGACTGCGGAAGCGCTGCCGAAACGCGGCGCCGGAAGGATCGTCCACTTGACCGACTGCGGAAGCGCTGCTGGAACGCGACGCCGGAAGGATCGTCCACACGATCTTGAGATCGGCAAGTGATCGACTACATCAACCATGAGATCTAATCTCGTTAACGCTTTCGGATCTACAAGGGTTAGTTCCCATCTATCTCGTTGCACATGTCTAATAGATTAGATCTGGCTTTTATCTAGATTAGATCTGGGTTTTGTTCGTTCTTGCGGTAGAATTTTTTTGTTTTCCATGCTACGAACCCATCACATTCATGATGTCAACACATGTAAATGTTATGTGCTGGTTCACGAGAAAGTCATGAAACAGATCCCTAATGCGTTCGCCCCACCTGCATGAAAATGAATTCAGACAAATAATATAGCAATAACTTTTGCAAACAGATGGTTCAGGAACAAAAAGACAACAAAGTCTACCAGATCCCGTCAGCCCCCTTCTCGTAAAAAGGCTGGTATACGAGGACGTGCCCCTTCATGGAGAGTTGCACCACGGTGATCCTACGGTGATCGCGGCTGTACTCGAGGTCGAGACCTATGAACCTGTTTTCTTTGGACTGCAGCCAAGTCGTGAAATTATTCAGAGTGTTCCTCACCGTCCGAGGGTCGGTGGTGTAGACGACATCGATCTTCTTCCCGCCATGTACTTCGATGTCGAAGTGCGCAGTTTCTTGCCTGCCGTCGTTTTGGACGTCCGGAGCGTCCATGACTACATGCAAGAGGGAAAGGATACGGAGGAAGAGGGTGATGCGGTGGTGGAGGAAATGGATGAGGCCATGGAGGAGAAATACGATGAGGCTATGGAGGAGGAAATGAGATGGAGAAGTGAAAGATTGGAACCGCCCTTACCAATATCTAGAATGGTGCACGACCGTTCGTAGTAGGGTGAAGGTGGCGAAAAACAGTGGTTTTACACGTCGACGCTAGCACTTCCTAAAATTTGTTCTGCGCCACTTGCATGCGGTGGAATCAATTCAAACGTAGGCACCTTTACGCGTGCCGACCTTCACTCACTAACAAGCAGGCCACACATTTCCCTTTTACGATTTATTTTTTCACTTCCTCTAGACGGTTCTGGTGCCCGCCCTCAATAATTATGCCCCCTTCTTTTCATCCACGCGGACGAGAACCGGCGGCGGCAGCGGTTCCTTGCAGATTCTCTCCCCACTCGAACAACTGCCCCATCCCTGATTCCACCCCCTCTCGAATCCATCCGCCTCCTTATCACAATGCCTCCATTAATCTACCGGATTCCAGACTCCATTTGCTGCTATGGGTAGAGCTTGGGGTAGCAGCAGGCTGAAGCGAAAGGCATGCGACGACGATATAGATGGCCAAGGCGACCGCTACCGCGAGGATTGGGGATGGCCGAACCTCAGCGTCGCGAACGTGCACATGATCGCCTCGGAGTTGGATATCATCTCAGCCGGCCTCCTCGCTCGCTGCATCCCTGGCTACCACGTGACGATGCGGAACATGGACGAAAAACCGTTCGGCACGCCAGGCCTTCTTTACCCCCGATAACAGCAAATGGCCAGACGACCACAATGGCCACGTAAGTTCCAGTATCTAGCTTATTCGTTCAGTCATATTGTTGATTCATACGTGCTGAACTCTCATCGGAATCCTATGTTCCTTTCATCTAACGTGTTGTGTGCACGCGCGGTTTGAACAAATCGAACCATTTAAGGCCATTATGTACAGCGGAAGCTCTGCTCGTACCTGATATTCTGGTATTTTCGTAGTGACACAGTCTTACTTTAGGTGATAGACGAGTTGTCAATTTCGATTTTGCAATGGAATGCCTACTAGGTGATATTCTGTTTCCTAAAATAAAAACAAACAGATTAGACGATTTAAGGCTGTTTTGCCCCGGGCTGTTTAATTATGATCACCGTCAAGAGTTTGTTCTGGGAGGGCTCTGCTCCTACTCCATATATTGAGTATCTTCGTAGTGACACATGCACAATTTAGGCGATATCTGAGGAGACACTCGTATTTAGGCGATATTTTGTGTACTTTAATCTAAAGGTCCAGTTGTCAAATTGTATTTGCAATGGAATCCATGCTAGGTGATTGTACCAACTGACAAAAAACTCTGCAGAATATTCATGCAAAACTGATGCTGCTGGATAAGTGGTCGGAATCAGTAGTGGTGAATATCAAGGTAGAAGAAGAGATGGAAATGAGAGATGACCAGAACTGGGTGGGTGGCAACGGCGAGTGGCTGGTCCTTTTATCCCAGGATGGGAGTACTTGGACTCTAAAAAATTGCTACAGATCGAAGAGACTTGCAGTGCCATCTTTGAAGGGTGTCGGCATTACTGCATTCAATAGCGGGTGGCCGCCGCCCATTTATGAATTCGCTTACAGGTTCAACATGGTAGACTTGACCTCGTGAAGGTACAGCTCCCACATAGACCGTTAGAGGGGGCGTGGAAGAACTGGGAGTATGACCTCTTAGCGGTGTTCGACAAGGCAATCACATTTATTAGATGCCCAGAAGACAAGGAATGGACAGTCTTGCGCGACGACTTCCTGCGGCCGGAGAAGTATGTCGACGCCGTCTTCACCTACGGCAACTCTTCGTACAAACCGCAACGCATTTATGCGGTCACTGAACCTAGCGGCGACGTGCGTGTTTGGGAGCCGTCCATTTGGGGTGAGTCATGGTGTCATATAGCATGTAAAATCCAATTCAAAATTCTGCTTACTGACTATTAGTAACACGCAGGTACCCACACAGCCCCGCGCATAATACCAGCTCCGGTCATCGAAGATGCAGTAGCAGATGCTGAACTTGGGACACGGCGCTGGTTCCTAGCACCTCTCAGAGACAACACAGAACAGCATGATGAACTCTTGTGGATTCATATCAGGGGAGCACTAAACAGCGTTGGTGATACAATAGAACATATGGGGACACAACTTTCTTCATACCCATCGCTGCGGTGTCACGTTTTCTCGAGGTCTGCATGCCCATCCGAAGACCCAGTAGAGCAAGTCTGGAGCAGAGTCAACAATCTGAAGGGACAATATGTGTTTCTTGGGATCAACTACCCTTTCTTTGTCGGAGCCCCAGGAGCTGTTGAACCTGTAATTGCTTAGGCAGCCCTGGCCCCTGATGCTGCTGGTGGTGGTGGTGTTGGTGTTGGTGGAGCTGATGAAGAACTAGCTGCTGCTGCTCCTGGTGAAGCTGACGAAATACTTGGTGATGCTGCTGCTGGTGAAGCTGACGAAATACTTGCTAATGCTGCTGCTGGTGAAGCTGACGAAATACCTGCTGAGACTGCTGCCGGAGTCTAGGAAGAACATGCTGGTGTTGTTGCTGAGGTGCCAGCACTTCCAGTGTTGATAGCAGACTATGTGTTTGCTGCACACTCACGCGCCTATCATGCTGACACTCCAGATCCGACCTAGAGCCGAATCCACGTCGGGGGGAGGGGCCTACAATTGGCTCATCAGTGGGGTCGTACTATTTGAAGGAGAATGAAAGACGACCAAACGCAACATTCTGGTTCGTTCCGACGATACCACCATCTCCAGGGACCTAGTGCTCATACTGGCAGATCTGATGGACCATTTGTCTTTATCTTTATCATTAGTTACGCTTATGTGTGTAAAGACTAAGCTGTGCTTATTTGTGTAAGACTAAGTTAGGCCCAACTGCGTAATATTCAGTGAAGCCCAGCTTTTCTTTCCACGCCCATCACAACAGAATTGCAGGATAGAACATACAAATGTAATGTGCATACCAGGCATTTTTGCTTAGGATAACAACCACTTCAAGCAAATGATACATCGTGTACGCATTTGAACGCATCACTAGAATGTGCCACCTATTGATGATTGATGACATGGATCTTGCTTTTCTGCGCTTATTTGCATTGAATCGCTCATTGATTTGTTCACATATTTTTTGGCAATGGCTGATGAACTCCACTCTCTTCGTAACTTGCTTCACCACCGAGCACTTATTGATGCAATGCAAAGTACAGAACATGGTCGTCATCGTCATTCCATTTAGGTTCTCTATGTTTTGTCATCACGGAGCTACTAATTTCAAATGAAAATCTAGTAAACAATATATGTGTACATTGTTAGAGTATGCTACGGCCATGGTACATACATGTTTTTCTACAATCACAAGAAGAAAACTTGATGCATTTTCACCTTGTTGGCGTTGTGCCGAACTGGGTGGATGTGGCTTTGGGGTTCGGAGAGGAAGGCGCCATGGCTGGTGCGTGTGCGACCACGGCGATGGCGAGCTCAGATTCTGGAGGAGACCAACAGGACCGAGCATGGTCGACATGGTGACAGATCTCACCCGGGAATGAATTCCCGTCCCCGCGCCATGCCAATAGTGCGGTCATGGTGAGGGCGAGCTCCGATTCGGGATGGGGAGGAGAACGGGCCGAGAAGGTTTGTCCAAGTCCTAGCTCCATGCCATGGCCGCGACCATAGATTGCCGCCCCGGAGGAAGAAGTAGACGCGTAAAGGATGCATGCCCCAACGCTGCAAGCCGACATGGCAGCCTACATGGCAGCGACGACAGCTGCGACATAACAACGAAAGCTGACAGGGGGGACCCAACTTGATGGCCGTTAGCCTAATTTTTTGTATTGAAACGTAAAGTTGAATTCGTGCCGAAAAGGACCCTCTGAGTATTTGGCACACCAACTATAGTCATCGCGGATGATATCAGGGAACTCGGGTACCGCGTTGCCTGGCCTCCCCAACTTTCGAGCCGCAAAATGATATTCTCCTCCTCTCCGGCGTATATATTCCTCCCGAAACCCTAAGACTCGGAGAGCGACCACAAAAAGATTCCGCCGCCTCTACGGGGTGGAAAACACCAAGAGAGAAAGATCTCTCCGGCAGACAGAATTCTACCGGGGGAATTCCTTCCCGCAGAGGGGAGATCGTCGCCATCAACACCACCATCAAGCTGGACTTCATCGGGATCATAATCATCATCATCATCACCACCATCATCACCATCAGCACCCTCATCACCATCTCCATATTGCTGTAACAATTGGGTTGAATCTTGCATAGTTCTTAGGGGAAACTTTCCCGGTGTTGATTACTCTTTGTAGTTGATGCTATTGAGTGAACCATTGAATTATTGTTTATGTTCAGATTGTTATACATCATTATTCCATCTCTGATCATGATCCATATGATGTCTTGTGAGTAGTTCGTTTTGTTCTTGAGGACATGGGAGAAGTCATGTTGTTAGTAGTGGAGTTGTGTTGAGAAAGATTCAACAGTTTGATATTTAAGTTGTGGTGTACTTCTTCTAGTGGTGTCATGTGAACGTCGACTACATAACACTTCACCTATATGGGCCTAGGGGAATGCATTGTGTATTTGGCTGCTAATCGTAGGCATTGCTGGAGTGACAGAAACCTGAACCCCCAATAGGAAACCATTGCACAAGGGACGTAAGGGTCTTAGAGTGTAAAGCTGTGGTTAGGTTTCTACCTTAATTACTTTCTTGAACTTACATATGTTTGCAAGGGGTATAATCAAAAGTATGTATTAGTCCTAGGAAGGTTGGTACATTAGCACAGGTTCACCCACACAACACTTAGCAAGCTAAAGAAGATTAATCAACTATATGAAGCGAAAGCACTTGACAGTCTTCCCATGTGTCCTTGAGAACGTTTGTTCATCTTAAGTAATACAACCGACTTGTCCTTTGCTGAATAAAGGATTGGGCCACTTGCTGCATTTATTCTTATTGTCTTTTGTTTACTTGTACTTCGTTTACTTACTTTATCAAAAAACCCTAAAAATCCGTTTGCTAAGTATTTGCAGAGAATTCCTGATCCATACCAATAACCAGGACCTTCTGCTCCTTGTTGGGTTCGACACTCTTACTTATTGAAAATACTGCGTTACAACCCCCTATACTTGTGGGTCATCAAGACTATTTTCTGGCGCCATTGCCAGGGAGTGAAGCGCTATTGGAGAGTGGAATTGGTAAATGAAACTTCTACTGTAAGTATTGTTTATTTCTGTTAGTTGCTTTATTTTCGTTATGGATAATTCACTGAGTTTCTTATTTGGTAAAGCTACTACCACTACTAAGGTAGTAGATGAACCACCACCTGCTGAAAATGATGCTTTTAAAATACCTACAAGAATTATTGATCGTGTTATGGATAACTACTATGTTGGGGATGGAACTGTCCATCCCGGTGATCATTTACTCTTTATACACGAATTATGCAGGTTTTTCAAGTGTGCATGTATTACTACAAATCAAGTTAAGAAGAAGTTATTCTCATTATCACTAAAAGGAAGAGCTGAGGAATGGTATAAGCTACTGAAGAATGGCCAATCTCTTGAATGGGAGGAAATAGTGCCTCTCTTTTATTCAAAATTTTATCCTCCTAGTGAGATTCATGAAGACGGAATTAGATATACAACTTTTGGCCTCTTGATGGAGAGAGTACAACTCAAGCTTGGGGGAGATTGAAGTTACTAATGCTCAAATGTCCCATTCATAAGCTCCCCAACAATATTATTATCAATAACTTTTATGCAAGGCTCCCTCTATATTACAAGGATTTATTGGACGCTTCCTGTGCTGGATAATTCACTCGCTTGGAAGAAGAAGCTAAATGGGATCTCCTAGACCGTATTCAAGATAATGTTGAAGCTTGGGAGAATGACAAAGGAAGAAAGTCAGGTATAAATTATGATTATGAATTCATTGAATCTTTTATGAGAACTGATGACTTTCAAAATATTAGTAATGCTTATGGTCTTGATTTACAAGTTATTACAAATTGCTTTAAGGCTTTTGCTTCTTATATTGAAATTCCAAAAAAGGGATGGAACAAGTACCATGCACCTTATAAAGATATTGTTGACTGTGTTCCTCTTGGGAGTGCTGAGTATTGCACTATTGATCACATCTTACATGAACCTTATATCTAGAAGATTCCCTTCCCAGATAAGGTAAAGGATCATCCTATGATAACTAGTGTAATCACTAAAAGTGAAAAGAGAACTGTAAAACCTGATGAACAAATAAACGTTGAACCTGTGGTAGCAATTATGAAAGACCTTGTCACTAAAAGCATAGAAGATGGACACATAGTCTTTTGTGAGGATGCTTCTAATATTGTTTCACATCCTAATAGAACTAAAAAGGCTAGTGTCCCTATGCTTTCCGTTATAATTGGTGATAATTGCTATTATGGTTTATGTGATATTGGTGCAAGTTCCAGTGCTATTCCTTATGAGCTTTACAGAGAAATTATGCATGAAATCAGTCCCTGCGAATTGGAAGAGATTGATGTGGTTATTCACCTTGATAATAGAGAGACCGTCTCTCCAATTGGCATTGTACAAGATGTGGAAGTTCTTTGTGGTAAGATTAAGTATCCTGCTGATTTTCTAGTACTTGGTTCAGCTGCTAGTAAAACTTATCCTATCATTTTTGGTAGACCTTTCTTGAGTACTTGTGGAGCTATTATAGATTGCAAGAGGGGGAAATCTTGACTAAGTTTGATGGGGAATCTAATGAGTTTAATTTTTCGAAATTTACTAAAGAACCTTGTGAAGAGGAAACCCATAATGAGGATTGTAGAGTCGAACAACTTGCTTCTATTTCTCTTGCTCCTAACAATGCTTTGCAGAAATTTATGGAAGATCACGAAAGTGAGATCTTCATGGAAGAAAGGAATGAGATTGATGAGATTCTTCGTCGACAACCCAAGATGCTTAAGCATAACTTGCCTGTAGAAGACTTGGGTACCACGTTGCCACCTAAAAAGGATCCGGTCTTTGATCTAAAACCTCTCCCTGATGATCTTAAATATGCTTATATTGATGATAAAAAGATATATCTTGTTATCATTAGATCTAAACTTTCAGGGAAGGAAGAAGAAAGGTTATTGGAGGTTTTGAAGAAACACCGAGGAGCTATGGGCTATACTCTGGATGATTTAAAAGGGATTTCACCTACTATATGTCAGCATTCTATCAATATAGAACCAGATGCAAAGCCAGTAGTAGAGCACCAACGACGTTTGAATCCTAAGATGAAGGAAGTGGTAAGAAATGAGGTACTGAAACTCCTTGATGCTGGTATTATTTACCCTATTGTTGATAGTGAATGGGTTAGTCTTGTTCATTGTGTTCCTAAAAAGGGAGGAATTACCATTGTTCCTAATGATAACGATGAGCTTATTCCCCAAAGAATAGTAGTAGGATATAGGATGTGCATTAATTTTAGGAAAGTCAACAAAGTTACTAAGAAAGATCACTACCCGCTTCCTTTTATTGATCAAATGTTGGAAAGGTTGTCTAAAAAGACCCATTTTTGTTTTCTTGATGGTTATTCTGGTTTCTCTCAAATCGCTGTTAAACAACAAGATCAAGAAAACACTACTTTTCCTTTCCCTTACGGAACTTATGCTTATAGACTATGCCTTTTGGTTTATGTAATGCTCCTACTACTTTTCAAAGATGCATGTCTGCTATCTTTCATGGTTTTTGTGAGGAAATTGTGGAAGTGTTCATGGATGACTTTTCTGTCTATGGAACTTCTTTTGATAATTGTCTGCACAACCTTGATAAAGTTTTGTAGAGGTGTGAAGAAACTAATCTTGTTCTTAATTGGGATAAATGCCACTTCATGGTTAATGAAGGTATTGTCCTTGGGCATAAGGTTTCTAAAAGAGGCATAGAAGTTGATAGAGCTAAGGTTGAGGCAATTGAGAAAATGCCATGTCCAAGAGACATCAAAGGTATTCGTAGTATCCTTGGTCATGCTGGTTTCTATAGAACGTTTATTAAAGATTTTTCTAGGATATCAAAACCCCTCACTAATCTTTTTCAAAAAGATGTACCCTTTGTTTTTGATGATGATTGTAAGGAAGCTTTTGAAACTCTTAAAAAGGCTTTAACTACAGCTCCTATCGTTCAACCACCTGATTAGAGTTTACCCTTTGAAATAATGTGTGATGCTAGTGATTTTGTTGTAGGTGCTGTCCTTGGGCAACGAATTGATAAAAAGCTAAACGTTCTTCATTATGCTAGTAAAACTCTAGACGCTGCTCAAAGGAATTATGCTACTACTGAAAAAGAATTTCTAGTTGTTGTCTTCGCTTGTGATCAGTTTAGACCCTGTATTGTAAGCTGAAAAGTCACCATTCATACTGATCATGCTGCTATTAAGTACCTTATGACGAAGAAGGACGCTAAGCCTACGCTTATTAGATGGGTTCTGCTTTTACAAGAGTTTGATCTACATATAGTAGATAGGAAAGGTGCTGAAAACCCTGTAGCTGATAATTTATCTTGATTGGAAAACATCTCTTTTGACCCTATGCCTATTAATGATAGTTTCCCAAATGAACAGTTGGCTGCGGTAGGGGTAAGCTCGCGAAGGAGCCCTTGGTATGCTGATTATGCTAACTTTATTGTATCCAAGTATTAGCCTCCAACTTTTACAGCTCAGCAAAGAAGGAAGTTCCTTTATGATTTTAGGCATTATTTTTGGGATGACCAACACTTATATAAAGAATGAGTGGATGGTATTATGCGAAGATGTGGTCCAGAATATGAACAAAAGGATATATTGCGTAAATTTCATGGTAGCGCTTATGGAGGACATCATGCAGGAGATAGAACTGCGCAAAAGGTGCTACAACCAGGTTTCTACTAGCCTACCCTTTTTAAAGATGCAAGAAGATTTGTTTTATCTTGTGATGAATGTCAGCGTGTTGGTAATATTTCTAGATGCAATGAAATGCCTATGAACTACTCTCTAGTTATTGAACCCTTTGATTGCTGGGGATTTGACTTTATGGGTCCTTTTCCTCCCTCAAAAGGTTATACTCATATTCTTGTTGTTCTTGATTATGTTACTAAGTGGGTAGAAGCCATTCCTACGAAGAGTGCTGATGGGGAGACTTCTCTAAAAATGCTTAAGGATGTTATCTTTCCTAGGTTCGGAGTGCCTAGGTATCTCATGACCGATGGGGTTCTCATTTCATTCATAGTGGTTTTAGAAAGACCCTTGCTAAATATGATGTTAATCATAGAATTGCTTCAGCCTATCACCCCCAAACTAGTGGGCAAGTAGAATTGTCAAATAGAGAAATTAAATCCATCTTGCAAAAGACTGTTAATTGATCGAGAAAAAACTGGGCTAAAAAGTTGAATGATGCTTTATGGGCTTATAGGACTACCTACAAAAACCCTATGGGGATGTCTCCTTATAAAATGGTTTATGGAAAAGCTTGTCACCTACCTTTAGAATTAGAACACAAAGTTTACTGGGAAGTTAAAGAACTCAATAGAGATTGTAAGCTCGCTGGTGAGAAAAGATTATTTGACTTAAGTTATTTAGATGAATGGAGGAGTGAAGCCTATGAGAATGCTAGGCTCTTTAAATAAAAAGTTAAAAGATGGCATGACAAGTGAATACTTAAGAGAGAATTTCATGTTGGTGAGAAAGTTCTATTGTATAGGTATCATCTCAGATTTTTTGCAGGAAAACTACTATCAAAATGGGAAGGACCTTTCATTATTGAACAAGTGTACCGTTCGGGAGCAATAAAAATTTCTTCTTTAAAAGATAATACTACACACGTAGTGAATGGGCAGCGACTCAAGCACTATATTGCTGGAGATTCTTCCAACGAAGATGTTGATGCCTTTCAAGTTATAACTCTAAAAAATTTATCAAGGACCAAATTCAGAGCCTGCAGGGTCCGTTTTCAAATAGGTAACAGTTCTGGTAAGAAAAGTTCTGCGAAAATACTATTCAACTATATTTTTGCTGTTTTCAGTCAATAAGGGAAGCTACAAAGCGAAAGAGGGACGGAAAGGGAGCCAGGGTGGCTCACACCATCCTGTGGCGCAGGCCCACCCCTGGTCACGCCACCAGGTGGTAAGTCCACTCCGGACTCCGTCTCCAACCCGTTTTCTCCTAGTACCTTCCTTTTTGATGTGAAACTTCGTAATATATAACCCCCCGGATCCCCGAGGTTCGTATATCATGTTTTCATTGTGTTTTCATTTCGATCTTTTCTGCTAGGAACTATCTTTGAAAGCTTTGAAGCACAATGGTGTCCGCCAAGGATAAGGGAAAGGAGCCTATGGAGGAGGATCTCCAAGACCCCGGGAAGGGGAAGGAGATCAAGAGTGAAGGTGAAGAGGAGGCAAAGCACACCGGCACTATCGTTGCAAGCATTGGAGTGGTGGTGAACCTTGCCAGGATCAGAAGGACTACACGGATGTCAACTGGAGGGAAGCCTCCACGTCAATGTTTGGCACCATAGACACCTTCTCCAAGCACCAAGAGTCCCTTCCATACCTTTATCCATAACCATATAGGAAAATAAAACCGCAAGGAAGGGGAGTGGGGAAAGAATCGCAAGAGCTGGGATTCACAACCTGACATGATCATGCACCGCATCGAGCACAACTCGGAGTTGATTCGTACTCTCACCTTCGAGATTGAGGACTTGGGGAAACTGACCAAGGAGCTCATCGAAAGAATACCACCACCACCGAAGGAGTATTTCGTCATCAGGTTTGGCATCCCCTTGGTTTGTTCCAAGCTTGGGGGAGTGCCATGGTATTACATCACTATCTTCTATCTTTTTACCTTTTTAGTAGAGTCATATCATGAATAGAGAAGTTATCATGTAGGATGGTTTGCATTATGGAAGTATCCCCTCTCTCGTTAGATATGTATCCCTTGGTGTGACTTGCGTTATGGAGTATTAATGAGAAGTTATATCATTTACTCTTTTGCATAGCTTATATTAGTTTTCAATTCGTGGTTATATGATTGATATTGTTGTTAGTATTGGTATCACTTTGGGATCATTGAGTTAATTTAGTTGGTTTTGGCAAACCTGGCTCGGTCAGTAGCAACACTATTTTTGAGACTTGAATGAAAAAGATAAAAGTACTCTAAGAAAAATAATTTCATCATCTTTCTTTCTTGATTTGCTCATAAGTTTAGTATTCTCTAGTTAAGATCTTTTGTGCTTCTAAGGAAGATTGCATGTCTGTCTTTTATCACTTGTATGTTTGTTTGTTTCCTTCAACTCTTATACTTGCTACCCAGCCTTGCTAGCCAAAAACCTGTACTGAGAGGGAATTCTTCTCGTGCATCCAATCCTTAAACCAAAACCTATGCCATTTGTGTCCACCATACCTACCTATTAGCACTACTGCTATTCCAAGTACATTCTTGTTTTATCTACCTCCGAAATTAAACTTGTTATGTGAAAAGTATTGATTAAAGCTCTCAAGAACTTGATGGCACACTTTACTTTCTTTCACTTAATAAACTTGAACCATTGTGATCACCTATGTTGCGTATATGCTTGCGCTTTGTAAGTTGTCAATTAGCAGAACCATGCTGTCATGGGGAACGCTTTCAACATTGCACTAGTACTTTGTCCCTAGTTGATATCATGTTCTTTTGTCTATGGATGTCGTTGGTGTGAAATGAAAGGGGAGCTTCTAAGTCCATGGAGTTATGCATGTGTGTTAGAGAAACGCCTGGGCCGCTGGTCTAATCCATGCTGGCATGGTGGAAACCTGCAGCGTAACCATAACGAGCATCTATGAAGCATTCTTCTTATAAAAAAGAGATAGAGATTTAGAAAAAGAGAAAAAAAAAGAAAAAAGAGATTATGAAAAGAGGAAAGAGAGAAAAAAGCACCATATTCCCATGGTAAATAAGAAGATTGCTGAGATGCTTGTTGTCTGCTTGCCTTGTCATTTTGATATGGGGATTCTTCCGTATCATCGGGCAAGGGGTACCTCGTTGGCGGTTCTCTATGATATACATATGCTTACGATGACAAAAACTTACCGGTGACTAAACTTGAGTAGCATGAGGAGCGACCCTCGTATTCAAGGCACATGAGATTCGCAATTTACAACTTGTCAAGCATATCCTCATATTTGATCACTTTAACCTTAATCACATAAAGATTCATATGATAGGGGCAATGAGAGCTGAAAGCTAATAAGTAGCATAATTTTTGGGAGCTCTTTATGACACTTGCAATCCCTGCTTCCGTCTGGGAAGGGCCTTTCTTTTGCTTTGTAGTTGAGTCAGCAAACCTATTCCCTTCTATCTCAGCAAGTATTTTGAGTTGTTGTGTTTCATTCATTCATATGATGATTTATTCAATCATGTTTCTTATGTTCCTTGTTTTACACATTGCTCTTATCTTGATGTTTACTACTTTGAAAGCTATCATTGAAAACTAGTTATTTGTGAACTCCAGCAAATTATCAACTATTCTTCGACCAAGAGCTAAGTTTGGCATTACCAATTATGATTCACTTTATGTATCTTTATTGTGTTTCATTTACTTATTGCAAGTTAAGTTATATAATAGTGAGTTGTCTTCTACTAAGATCTATGTATTGATGAATGTGATGCTTCATGTCCGTATTATTTTATCGACTCTTCACTCCATAAACCTGAGGTCATGTTTATTGAGCTCAGTTTCGCTTGGGGACAAGCTAAGTCTAAGCTTGGGAGGAGTTGTATGTCCATTTTGCATCATTATTCTATATCATAATTCACTGTTATTCATTGATATATTTCGTATTGAGAGGTGATACTTATGTAATTTCATCTTTTTTTTTCATGGTTGATGACTTTTGGAGCATGGACCGTTGCAGTCAGGATTCTGATGGAAAAGGTGCTGTTTGGAGGCAAAATTCGCGAAGATCAGAAAATCCGGGAAAATATACGGAAAATCCTATTTTTCCAGAAGACAAAGGCTGCCAGAAGAGGGAGTGGATGGGCCACAGGGGGCCTACACCACCCCCTGGCGCGGGCCACCCTAGGCCGTGCTACCAGGTGGTGTGGCCACCCTAGACAACCTCTGGCTCTCCTCTCCGGCGTATATATTCCTCCCGAAACCCTAAGACTCGGAGAGCGACCATAGAAATATTCCGCCGCCTCTGCAGGGCGGAAAACACCGAGAGAGAAAGATCTCTCTGGCACACAGAATTCTGTCGGGGGAATTCCTTCCGAGAGAGGGGAGCTCGTCCCCATCAACACCACCATCAAGCTGGACTTCATCGGGATCATCATCATCATCACCACCACCATCATCACCATCAGCACCCTCATCACCATCTCCATATTGCTGTAAGAATTGGGTTTAATCTTGCATAGTCCTTAGGGGAAACTTTCTTGGTGTTGATTACTCTTTGTAGTTGATGCTATTGAGTGAACCGTTGAATTATTGTTTATGTTCAGATTGTTATACATCATTATTCCAACTCTGATTATGATCCATATGATGTCTTGTGAGTAGTTTGTTTTGTTCTTGAGGACATGGGAGAAGTCATGTTGTTAGTAGTGGAGTTGTGTTGAGAAAGATTCAATAGTTTGATATTTAAGTTGTGGTGTACTTCTTCTAGTGGTGTCATGTGAACGTGGACTACATGACACTTCACCTATATGGGCCTAGGGGAATGCATTGTGTATTTGGCTACTAATCGTATTGGTTGCCGGAGTGACAGAAACCTGAACCCCCGTTAGGAAACCATTGCACAAGGGACGTAAGGGTCTTAGAGTTTAAAGCTGTGGTTAGGTTTCTACCTTAATTACTTTCTTGTACTTAAGGATGTTTGCAAGGGGTAAAATCACAAGTATGTATTAGTCCTAGGAAGGTCGGTACATTAGCATAGGTTCACCCACACAACACTTAGCAAGCTAAAGAAGATTAATCAACTATATGAAGCGAAAGCACTTGACAGTCTTCCCATGTGTCCTCGAGAATGTTTGATCATTTTAAGTAATACAACCGGCTTGTCCTTTCCTGAATAAAGGATTGGGCCACTTGCTGCATTTATTCTTATTGTCTTTTATTTACTCGTACTTTGTTTACTTACTTTATCAAAAACCCCTAAAAATCCGTTTGCTAAGTATTTGTAGAGAATTACTGATCCATACCACTAGCCAGCACCTTCTGCTCCTCGTTGGGTTCGACACTCTTACTTATCGAAAATACTGCGATACACCCCCTATACTTGTGAGTCATCATGCGCAGACGCCGAGATCCAATCTGCACCACCACAACTCTCTGATCTCCACCAAGAACACACTCAGCCGATCAATCAATACAATCTCGCCTTGAGAAACCTGGTGCTCTAATACCACATGATACGGATCACGCCGGTGATCCTTGAGTTTTGTCCGGATATTTCACAGTGAGTAACCTAGATAGGAATTCTTCCAATAATGCTAAAGAACGTCACCTGAAGAAGAGGAACGAATCCAGCAAGCAACGTGGAGAAGATCACCGTGTCTCAAACCAAAACACGAACGTCACCTGAAGAAGAGGAACGAATCCAGCAAGCAACATGGAGAAGATCACCACGTCTCAAACAAAAACACGACAATCCTTGATGAATACAAGAACCTCCGTGACAATATCAATACGACAGATAACACGACATCGCCATCCCCGGAGGGATGCACACCAAGCAACTCACACAATAGTTTTAGACTCAATTTGTAGCTAACCCTAAACTAGAGGGCGTTCCAGGGCTTATATGGCCACCAGAACATCGAAACGACGTGAAATGAAAACGTGGCCGATATAGTCAGATCCGTCCGTATCTGATGGGAACTTTTTGGGCTGGATTATCCGGTCTAAGTGGGCCGGATTATCCGGTGCCGTGCAGAAAGTCGCGCATGAAGTCCTTAGTAGAATCTCCAAAAAACAGGGCCGGATTATCTGGGGTGTGGGGGCCGGATTATCCAGGGTCTTTTAGATGTGGAAGTATTCATTGGAAATATCTTGAAATTATCTATCCAACAAGTGCTTATTTGCTTGATTTGGAGTTCGTATGAGGAATCCACGCCCGTTTCAATTTCAGGACTTCTGTCTGTTAGAATTGAGCGTTCCTTCTTCTTAATGATCTTCTCTTGCGCCTTCCTCCCGCTCCTCCCTCGCGCATACCGTGCCCATATCACATATATTCAAGATAAGGCAAGTTACACCACTTGTTCATGTTTATGCCCTAGTTTTGACTATGCATGTTTTACTCTTCAAATTCTATAGTATGCATGTGTAGGTTTTTTGTAGATTTTCTTAGTATTACTTTGCATGTGCTAAATGTGATCTTCTGGACCGTATTCAAGACAATGTTGAAGCTTGAGAGAATGACAAAGGAAGAAAGTCAGGTATACATTATGATTATGAATGCATTGAATCTTTTATGGGAACTGATGACTTTCAAAATATTTAAAATGCTTATGGTCTAGACTCTCAAGCTATTGCTTCTTACTTTAAGGCTTTTGCTTCCTATATTGAAGTGCCTAAAAAGAATTGGAATAAGTATCATGAACCTTATAAAGATATTGCTAAGAGTGTTCCTGCAAGAAATACTGAAGTTTATACTGCTAATCATGTTTTACCTGACCCTTATATTGAGAAAATGCCTTTCCCAGCTAAGATAAAGGAACATTCTATGATAGCTAGTATGGTTGATGAAAGTATAAAAAAAGCTGTTGAATCTGATAAACAAATGGTTGATGAACCTATAATAGCAAAGGTGAAAGACTTTGTTACTAAATATGTAGAAGAGGGACACGCTATCCTCTGTAAGGATACCTCTAATATTGTTTCACAAAGTAGTGTTATGAGAGCTAGTATTCCTATGTTTTCTGTTAGAATAAGCGATCATTGTCACGTTGGTCCTTGTGATAGTTATATTGTTAAGTTTATGCATGATACTGAAAGTTACTATGAGAGAGGGAAAAGTGTTCTTATGCATCTCAATAATATCAAGTTTCCTTGTTTTATGCTGAAAGTTTTTATGTTACACTTGTTTTGCCTTCTTTTGCTTGCAGCCTCTAGTTTCAACAATTTGTTTGTTTACAAAATTCCCTTGCATAGGAAGTGGGTTAGACTTAAACACGTGTATTTTTGCTTCTTAATGCTCTCTCGCACTTCAATTCATATCTCTATGTGAGCTTCATCAAAATTATCAAGCTCATCTTAATGGCTATAAAGAAAGAGCTTTTTGGGGGACAACCCAATTTATTTTTGCTTTCAGTTTGTTTTTGTTTCTTTGAGTCTTGGAAGTTATTACTTCGCTAATAACCTCTCCTCATCCGTTTTGTTTGGTTTTTGTGTCAAGATCAACCTCTAATGAGAGAGAAGTAATATTTGGGGAAGTTGCTGTCCCGAAACAGTTTTTGTGCTTCACCGTAAAAATTCGTGAGAGATCTCTGTATGTCGGACTGAGCTGTAAATTTTTGTGTGCTTCTGCCCCAGGTTATTATATAACTTCCGTTAGTTTTGCACTTTTTGATTTGAGCAACAGAAGATTTTCGAAAAAATTGATCTTTACCTGCTGGTCTGTTTTGACAGATTTTGTCTCTCTTGCATTTGCTTCTTTACTCGATTTCCTTTTTGAATTCTTTTTGGGTATTCAGAAGGAGTTGCTACAGTAGCTTATGTTTTGATGGTTTTCATTTGAAGTTGGACTCAAAAGGTTTTATCACTTCACTTATACTAATGATGCTAATGAGAACTATGTGAAGTTTTGTGTGAAAGAAATTTCCAGCTAGTGGAGATAGTGGTGCAATAAGGAAGTGATAGGTTTCATGACTCAAGTAATAAGTGTATGAATATGAAGATATTGATGTTATTCAAGTGGTGACTCCGGAAGAATCTACTAGATACCAAATTCAGAGACCTGCAGAGTCCGTTTTCAAATAGGTAACAGTTATGGTAAGAAAAGTTCTGCGAAAATACTATCCCACCATATTTTTGCAGTTTTTAGACAATAAGGAAAGCTTCGAAGCGAAAGAGGGACGGAAACGGAGCTAGGGTGGCTCACACCAGCCTGTGGCGCTAGCCCACCCCTGGCCACGCCACCAGGTGGTGTAGCCACTCCGGACTCCGTCTCCAACCCGTTTTCTCCCAGGACCTTCCTTTTGTTGTGAAACTTCGTAATATATAATCCCTTGGATCCCCCGAGGTTCGTATATCGTGTTCTCGTCGTGTTTTTGTTTCGATCTGCTTCTGCCAGGAACCATATTTGAAGGCTTTGAAGCATAATGGTGTCTGCCAAGGATAAGGGGAAGGAGCCTATGGAGGAAGATCTCCAAGACCCCAAGCAGGGGCTGGTCCCTTTAGTCTCTTGCCCTGCATCAAGGGAAGCTCTATGAGTCACTAATGAGTTCTGCAATAAGTACCAAGACTTAATAAGGAAGGTGGACATGCTTCAATGGGAGAATAATAGGATTCACAAGAGGCAGGAAGATTTCCTCATGTCAACTAAGAAAATATTACCACCACCACCGAAGGAGTAATTCGTCATCAGGTTTGGCATCCTCTTGGTTTGTTCCAAGCTTGGGGGAGTGCCGCGGTATCACATCACTATATTCTATCTTTTACCTTTTTAGTAGAGTCATATCATGAATAGAGGAGTTATCATGTAGGATGGTTTGCATTATGGAAGTGTCCCCTCTCTCGTTAGATATGTATCCCTCGATGTGAGTTCCCGTTATGGATTATTAATGAGAAGTTCTATCATTTACTCTTTTGCATATCTTATATTAGTCTTCAGTTCGTGGTTATATGATTGATCTTGTTGTTAGTATTGGTATCACTTTGGGATCATTGAGTTAATTTAGTTGGTTTTGGAAAACCTGGCTCGGTCACTAGCAACACTATTTTTGAGAGTCGAATGAAAAGATAAAAGTACTCTAAATAAAAATATAATTTCATCATCTTTCTTCCTTGATTTGCTCATAAGTTTAGTATTCTCTAGTTAAGATCTTTTATGCTTCCAAGGAAGATTGCATGTTTGTTTTGATCATTTGTATGTTTGTTTGCTTCCTTCAACTCTTATACTTGCTACCCAGCCTTGCTAGCCAAAAACTTGTACTGAGAGGGAATTCTTCTCGTGCATCCAATCCTCAAAACCAAACCATCCCATTTGTGTCCACCATACCTACCTATTAGCATTATTGCTATTCCAAGTAAATTCTTGTTTTTATCTACCTTCCAAATTAAACTTGTTATGTGAAAATTACTGGTTAAATCTCTCACGAACTTGATGGCACATTTTACTTTCTTGCATTCATTAAACTTGAACCACTGTGCTCACCTATGTTGCGTATATGCTTGCACTTTGTAAGTTGTGAATTAGCAGAACCATGCTGTCATGGGGAACGCTTTCAACATTGCACTGGTACTTTATACCTAGTTGATATCATGTTCTTTTGTCTATGGATGTCGTCGGTGTGAAATGAAAGGGGAGCTTCTAAGTCCATGGAGTTATGCATGTGTGTTAGAGAAACGCCTGGGCCGCTGGTCTAATCCATGCTGGCATGGTAAAAACCTGCAGCGTAACCATAACGAGCATCTGTGAAGCATTCTTCTTATAAAAAAAGAGTCCGATATTGAGAAAAAGAGAAAAAGAAAAGAAAAAAGAGATCATGAAAAGAGGAAAGAGAGAAAAAAGCACCATATTCCCATGGTAAATAAGAAGATTGCTGAGAAGCTTGTTGTCTCCTTGCCTTGTCATTTTGATATGGGGATTCTTCCGTATCATCGGGCAAGGGGTACCCCGTTGGCGGTTCTCTATGATACACATATGCTTACGATGACAAGAACTTACCGGTGACTAAACTAGAGTAGCATGAGGAGCGGCCCTCGTATTCAAGGGACATGAGATTCTCAATTACAACTTGTCAAGCATATCCTCATATTTGATCACTTTAACCTTAATCACCTAAAGATGCCTATGATAGGGGCGATGAGAGCTGAAAGCTAATAAGTACCATAATTTTTGGGAGCTCTTTACGAAACTTGCAATCCATGCTTCCCTCTGCGAAGGGCCTTTCTTTTACTTTTTAGTTGAGTCTGTAAACCTATTCCCTTCTATCTCAACAAGTATTTTGAGTTGTTGTGTTTCATTCATTCATATGATGATTTATTCAATCATGTTTCTTATGTTCCTTGTTTTGCACATTGCTCTTATCTTGGTGATTACTACTTTGAAAGCTATCATTGAAAATCAGTTATTTGTGAACTCCAGCAAATTATCAACTATTCTTCGACCAAGAGCTAAGTTTGCCATTACCAATTATGATTCACTTTATGTATGTTTATTGTGTTTCCTTTACTTATTGCAAGTTAAGTTATATAATAATGAGTTGTCTTCTATTATGATCTATGTATTGATGAATGTGATGCTTCTTGTCCGTATTCTTTTATCGACTCTTCACTCCATAAACCTGAAGCCATGTTTATTGAGCTCAGTTTCGCTTGGGGACAAGCGAAGTCTAAGCTTGGGGGGAGTTGATACGTGCATTTTGCATCATTATTCTATGTTATAATTCACTGTTATTCATTGATATATTTCATATTAAGAGGTGATACTTATGTTATTTCATCTATTTTTGCATGGTTGATGACTTTTGGAGCATGGACCGCTGCAGTTAGGATTCTGATGGAAAAGGTGCTGTTTGGAGGCAAAATTAGCGAAGATCAGAAAATCCGGGAAAATATACGGAAAATCCTATTTTTCAGAAGACGAAGGATGCGAGAAGGAGGAGTGAAGATGGGCCAAAGGGGGGCCACACCACCCCCTGGCGCGGGCAAGCCTAGGCCGCGCCACCAGGTGGTGTGGCCTCCCTAGCCCACCTCTGGCTTTCCCCTCTGGCGTATGTAATCCTCCCGAAACCCTAATACTCGGGGAGCAACCACAGAAAGATTCCGCTGCCTCTGCGGGGCGGAAAACACCGAGAGAGAAATATCTCTTCGGGAGACAGAATTCTGCCGGGGGGAATTCCTTCCCGAAGAGGGGAGATCGTCGCCATCAACACCACCATCAAGCTGGACTTCATCGGGATCATCATCATCACCACCACCATCATCACCATCAGCACCCTCATCACCATCTCCATATTGCTGTAACAATTGAGTTGAATCTTGCATAGTTCTTAGGGGACACTTTCCCGGTGTTAATTACTCTTTGTAGTTGATTCTATTGAGTGAACCATTGAATTATTGTTTATGTTCACATTGTTATACATCATTATTCCATCTCTGATCATGATCCATATGATGTCTTGTGATTAGTTCGTTTTGTTCTTGAGGACATGGGAGAAGTCATGTTGTTAGTAGTGGAGTTGTGTTGAGAAAGATTCAATAATTTGATATTTAAGTTGTGGTGTACTTCTTCTAGTGGTTTCACATGAACGTAGACTACATGACACTTCACCTATATGGGCCTAGGGGAACGCATTGTGTATTTGGATACTAATCGTAGCGGTTACCGGAGTGACAGAAACCTGAACCCCCATTAGGAAACCATTGCACAAGGGACGTAATGGTCTTAGAGTTTAAAGATATGGTTAGGTTTCTACCTTAATTACTTTTCTTGTACTTACGGATGTTTGCAAGGGGTATAATCACAAGTATGTATTAGTCCTAGGAAGGTCGGTACATTAGCACAGGTTCACCCACACAACACTTAGCAAGGTAAAGAAGATTAATCAGCTATATGAAGCGAAAGCACTTGACAGTCTTCCCATGTGTCCTCGAGAATGTTTGGTCATCTTAAGTAATACAACTGGCTTGTCCTTTGCTGCATAAAGGGACGCACACCAAGCAACTCACACAATAGTTTTAGACTCAATTTGTAGCTAACCCTAAACTAGAGGGCGTTCTAGGGCTTATATGGCCGCCAGAACGTCGAAGCGACGTGAAACAAAAACGTGGCTGATACAGTCAGATCCGTCCGGATCTGATGGGAACTTTTTGGGCTGGATTATCCGGTCTCAGTGGGCCAGATTATCTGGTGCCGTGCAGAAAGTCGCGCATGAAGTCCTTAGCAGAATCTCCAAAAAACAGGGCCTGATTATCCGGGGTGTGGGGACCGGATTATCCGGGGTCTTTTAGACGTGGAAGTACTCATTGGAAATATCTTGAAATTATCTATCCAACAAGTGCTTATTTTCTTGATTTGGAGTTCGTATGAGGAATCCACGTCCCTTTCAATTTCAGGACTTCTGTTTGTCCGAATTGAGCGTTCCTTCTTCTTGATGATCTTCTCTTGCACCTTCCTCCCGCTCCTCCCTCGCGCATACCGTGCCGATATCACATATATTCAACATAAGGCAAGTTACACCACTTGCTCATGTTTATGCCCCAGTTTTGACTATGCATGTTTTACTCTTCAAATTCTGTAGTATGCATGTGTAGGTTTTTTGTAGATTTTCTTAGTATTATTTTGCATGTGCGGTTTTGTAGTACGCCATGAGTAGCTCTATGCTTAGAGTTTTCCATCCCAATAGGTTATCCTGTTTTGCTAAGTTATGCTTGCTATGCTATATATATATCAAGTATCGATGGGGGTTCGAAAGACTCAAAAAAAATTGAAGTAAAAGAGCTCTCTCGAGCGAACCTTTTCCTCTCAAAACCCCCCTTCAAAATAAACTAAGTTTTCATCTGGGCGGAATGGTTGTCGGGTCAACGAGTGGAATTTTAGTGGAGGACGGCCACCCAGGAATCAAAGAAGTCTGCCATGTTTCAGAATTCAGAAGCTTCTAGTGCAACCTCAATACATATGGGCTCTGTCTTGGCCTAGTACTTAGTAGGAAACCTCACCGGGGTACCAATATTTGGAGGTTCTTGGCACGGTTGGATCCAGCTGGTAGAGGGGCTACTAAGGGAAAGCCTTGCCATGGTCTTGTCTGTAAAAGGACTTGATCGTGGATTGTGGGGAAAGTGCACGACCTTTCGAGAGTATTGCAATCTGATCACGGAAAATAACACTTGAGCATCTGAAGGATGGAGCCTCTGAAAGATCTTCCTCCCTCTTTCCAAACTTAAAGTTTTTTTAAAACCCCAGGGCGTGAGTAATATCGCCAATGGGTGGGATTTTGGGGACTTGGTGCGTAATATCCAAGTGCTAGGTTGATTGGACACTTGGTGATTAATATCCTCGTGTTCCACTCGACCCTATACTACTTAAACAATGTTTATAAAGTAGGGTAAAACTCTCCCTCTCTTCTTCTTACTTAGAGAAAATTGTCTTTATGCAAATGAACCCCAAAGCCTACTCCTAGCCTTGCATGTAGAGTTAGTCTTATTCTTTCCTTGGTGTAATTTGCCAATACATTCAAAGTATTGACCAACTCGGTTGGCTGCAAGTTTCATGTGAAGAAATTGGAGATCGTTGAAAGGTGCACTAGGATCGCGGGTCTTCACTCAACCTGCCTATGGCATTGATGGGACTCCAAGTTGTATATATTTTTCTTCTGTTGTAATAATGTAAACTCTGGATTATTTGATTCATGTAATAAAGACTTGTGTTTTACATGAAATTTCATCGACTGTGAGTGCTAGCTAATGATCCAGGGACTAGCATATTAATCACAGGGACTTAGGATCTTTATCGATCCAAGGTCACAACATATACTAGCGTAATAAATAACATTTAAATTCTTTCTGTCTCGCTATCCTAACACAACCCCTAAAGCATACACATGATTTCGGAAGGTTCATCCCATTTTGGAGATTGCATGATGGGTGCTGAAACTAATTTGTTTTTAACGTTCCCAAAAGCGGCAATACAGTTATGGTCTAAGTAGAATGGAGTTTCATTCTCAAGAAGGTTGGTGATAGGCATAGCTATTTTAGCAAAATATTTTGTAAAATGCTTATAAAAACCTGCATGTCTCAGAAACATTTTTAAGTTTTTTATGTTCTAAGGTATTGGAAGATTTTCTATAACATTTATATTAGTTTCATCTATTCATATTCCCTTCTTCGAAACCTTATGCCCAAAAACTTTACCTTCTCTTTCCATGAAATGACCTCGTTCCCAATTCAAACCCAAATTTGATTGCCTACATCTCTGCAAAACTTTGGTTAAATTGTAGAGGCAATTATCAAAGGTTGTTCCACAAACAACAAAGTCATTTGTTAGAACTTCCATAGTCTTCTCAACAAAATCATCAAAGATTTTTAAAACACATTCTTGAAAAGTTGTCGCTGCATTACATAAGCCAAACAGAATTAATCTATAAGCATATGTGCCATAAGGACAAGTGAAATTTGTTTTCTCTTGATGATATGGGGTGGCCCGATCTTCTCAGTGAGCGGCGTGGATGATGATTTTGTTGATGGAGATAACTTGTGAGACGCTGACGAACTATCCCTCGGCTTCTCCCTCGTTTCCAATGCAACAGATCTTCGGCCCAATGGATATTCGCAACACCACACACTTGCGCACGTGATCCCGAATCACGAACGGTTTGCAATCTACCAATTCCTAGTGGAACGACATATAACACTTAAATAGAGCCAATTTGATATTGTCTAGCAAAACAGAATCACAATATCGGAGGATTCAAGAGGGATGCTTGTAGCAATCCGATCTATGGTTTTTAGTCTAAAACAAGTCTCATCATAAACGAGGGGGTGGCGGCTGTCTATATGGGAATCCCAGCCACACACAACTAAGACTCGGCCCAAGGGGGCCCGAGTCGGATACAGATCGGCCCTTAGGGCTCGGCCAAGTGGGCGCACATGCCACACGCGTGGGTGCACCAGCTAGGTGCAGCTCGTCCCTTCTGTCTCTCCCTCTAGCGCACGCCTCCCTCTCCTCCCCTAGTGCCAACTTCCTGACGCGGCAGGGAACCGGCCAAAATGCTGCCGTGGCAGAGGTCCTCTTCTTCTTTCCTCTGCTGCAACTTGATTACTTCTTCCTCAGCTCCTTGGACTTCCTCATACCTGTCAAAGATTTAGGTAGTATAAAATTCTCATTAGACAATATGTCAGAACCAATTAAGAAGGAATTCACCTATTGCTTTAACAACTTGGCTCTAGCTCTTGTAATAGGTCCAATTCTGATTTCATTAGTGTCTTGAATCTTTGCATCATTATCTTCATTGAATAGTGGAAGAATGGTAGAGATGTCCTCATCATCCCCCCCCTTCAAAAGGCGTCGACCCCGACGCGTCAACATCATCTTCTTCATAAGGTATCAAATCGGACACATTGAAAGAATTACTGACACCAAACTCCTCAATAGGTGAATCTATATTGTAGGCATTGTCATTTATCTTGGCAAGAACCTTGTAAGGACTAGCACCCCTAGGAAGTAGCTTTGACTTACACTTCTCTGGAAATCTGTCCGTGCGAAAATAAACCCAAACCATGTCCCCTGGCTGAAAAAGTACCTCATTTCGCTTCTTGTTGACACGGCTAGCATTATCCTTGCCCTTCTTCTCAATAGCTTATTTTGTCTTCACATGTATCTTCTTCACAAAATCTGCCCTCTTGGTAGCCTCCATATTTTCTCGTTCTTGAATAGGAAGAGGCAACAAATCTAGTGGTGTGATGGGTTTGAAACCATACACCACCTAAAAAGGACACAACTGCGTGGTAGAGTGTACCGCCCTGTTGTATGCAAACTCGACATGGGGCAAACAATCCTCCCAAACAGGCACATTCTTCTTTATCATAGATCGCAACAACTGTGATAATGTGCGATTCACCACCTCAGTTTCTCCATTAGTTTGGGGATGACAAGTAGTCCTGAATAATAACTTTGTTCCCATTTTTCCCCAAAGCGTCTTCCAAAAATAGCTCATAAACTTCACATCACGGTCAGAAACAATTGTTCTTGTTACTCCATGTAAGCACACAATGTCCCTGAAAAACATATTAGCAACATGCGACACATCGTCGCTCTTATGGCAGGCAATAAAATGTGCCATCTTAGAAAAATGATCCACTACCACAAATTAGAATCATGTCATCTTCTAGTTCTAGGCAGCCCTAATACAAAATACATGCTAATATCTTCCCATGGAGTAGTAGGTGCAGGTAGAGGAGTATACAAACCATGAGGCTTCAACTTCGACTTGGAAGTGTTGCAAGTAATGCAACGTTTGACAAATCTGTCCATATCATGCCTCATCCTAGGCCAATAAAAATGATCAGCGAGCATGAGTAATGTTTTCTCACACCCAAAGTGGCCCATCAATCCACCAGCATGTGATTCCTGTAATAAGAGAAAATGCACAGACGACTCGGGAACACACAGTTTGTTAGCTCGAAACAAGTACCCATCATGCATATGATACTTTGCTAGACGCCTATGCAAGTTTGATTGTGCTTTAAAATATTTCAAAGCTTCATGATCAGAATGTATAATGAACTCTTTCGGCCACAAGTAATGTTGCCACACCTCAAGTACACGCACAAGAGCATATAATTCCGTATCATAAACAGGATAGTTCAAACGAGAACCACTAAGTTTCTCAGAAAAATAAGCTACAGGCCTCCCCTCTTGCATCAACACACCAACAATACCGATGCCACTAGCATCACACTCGATCTCAAATTGCTTATGAAAATCAGGTAGTGCAAGCAAAGGTGCAGAAGTAAGCAATCTTTTAATTCATCAAAAGCATTATCTTGGGTTGGTCCCGAAACAAATTCAACACCTTTCTTACTTAATTCATTCAAAGGTGCAGCAATAGTACTAAAATCCTTCACAAATCGTCTATAGAAACCAACAAGCCCATGAAAACTTCTAACTTAACTAACGTTCATTGGAGTAGGCCAATTTTGTATTACTACAATTTTAGAATTATCTACCTCAACTCCATTCTTAGAAACAACTTATCCTAGAAAGATGACCTTGTGTTTGCAAAAAGTGCACTTCTCAAGATTACCATACAATTTATCATCACGTAGCACAAGCAAGACTTGTCGAATATGATCAATATGTTCTATTTCATTGCGGCTGTAAATGAGTATATCATCAAAATACAAAAACACAAATTTTCCTATAAAATTTCTCAAAACATGGTTCATCAATCGCATGAACGTACTAGGTGCATTAGTTAAACCAAATGGCATGACTAACCACTCATATAAACCAAATTTCGTTTTAAAGGCAGTTTTCCACTCATCCCCTTCCTTCATCCTAATCTGATGATAACCACTACGCAAATCAATTTTAGAGAAAACAGCAGCACCACTCAGTTCATCTAACATATCCTCTAAACGGGGAATAGGATGACGATATCGAATAGTGATGTTATTAATAGCTCTACGATCTACGCACATGCGCCATGTACCATCTTTCTTAGGTACTAGAATAACAGGAACAACACAAGGACTAAGGCTCACATGAATATACCCTTTATCAAGAAGTGCGTGTACCTGTTTTTGAATCTCTTTAGTTTCTTTGGGGTTTGTTTGGTAAGGTGCACGATTAGGCAACGATACTCCAGGAATCAAATCAATTTGATGCTCAATACCGCGTAATGGTGGCAACTCATCCAGTACTTCTTCTGAAAACACATCACTGAATTCCTGCAAAACAGTAGAAACACCAATAGAGAGAGGGGTCATGTCGTTAGAAACCAAAATTTCACCCTTGTAGACCAGCACTAGTGGCACAGCCGATGGATCATCCCCAAATTCTCTCAAATCTTCCTTTGTTGCCATTAGAATGAAAGAATCACCCCCACCATTAGGATATGTAGAAAGAACTGGTGCAGCAGGCAAACTTTCCGTAGTCTGTGGCACGGCAAAAAATTGTTCGTTTCTATGCCTCGGCAGAAAACTAGGCTGTTTCTGTGCCACGACAGGAAACTAGGCCGCACTGTTGTGCCACGGTAGAAAACTGGGTTGTTTCTAGGCCGCGGCAGAGGTCTGGACCGCACTGTTGTGTCGTGGCAGAGAAACGGCACCAATTTCCACCGTAGCAGAGAAGTGATCGGTGCGCTCTGCCGTGGCAGCAAAATAGCTAGAAAGCTGTGCCGCGGAAGCAAAATGGGCTATAAAGTGTGCCACGGCATAAGAAGTGTGATCATGCACTGTCAAAGCAGGGTCCTGTCGTTGTGTTCTCACATGCTCATGCTCAAGATTAACTTCAGTTTTCTGACGAGACTCATTAACAATTTCTTGTGGAAACATGGGTCTCAGAATCACATCCTTGCCTTGCCAAGTAAACTGATGTGTATTGGCTTTCCCATTGTGATGAACATCACAATCATATTGCCATGGATGGCCCAACAAAAGATGGCAAACTTTCATAGGAACTATGTCACATTCGACCACATCTTTGTAGGCCCCAATCTGAAACTCCACACGTACCATATGATTAACTTTCATCTCACCAGCATCACTCAACCATTGAATAAAATATGGGTTGGGTGTGGATAGTACTTCAATTTCAGCTTGGTACAAAGCTCTTTACTAGCCAAATTTCTGCAACTGCCACCATCAATAATGACTCGGCATGCTCTACCTTCACTCACATCAGCCCGTGTTTGAAATAAATTGCATCTTTGATCAACTGGACTTGGGCTAACTTGCAAGACTCTCAGAGAACACACAAACACAAGATTTGGGGAAGCATCACAATAGTAAACATCCTCAGCAACCTCATCATGCTCCTCATCAAACAGATCAACATCATCCCCAGTCTCGTATCCACTAGACGCATCAACGATCATAGTCTTCTTATTGGGGTAATCACGCTTGAAGTGTTCTTTGCCACCACATGTGTGACAACTCATATCCCGATTCCTGGCTATCAAAGTAGTGGAACCCGAACCACTCATAGCTAGTGTAGGCTTGTTGTTGGATGCAACAGGTTTCACCGGGGTACTCTCACGATCGCCAACAGAACTAGCCTCACGAACACCACCAGAATTCATACCAGTAGAGGGGGAATGTGATGGAAAATGTCCCCTAGCCGATGGGAAACGTGCTACAAATCTGGCCTCCTCGGCCACAGTAACTTCAGCCTCTAGAGACTGATGCAAGATCTCAGACATATCTGTATAAGGGTGATGCCGAACAATGCGCCGAATCTGGAAAGATAATCCAGCAAGGAAACGCTGCATTGTTTGGTCTTTTGGCTCTCGAAGTTTAGCTCGCTGCATTATCATATCCATCTCATAGAAATATTCATCCACTATTATTAGACCTTCCTTCAAATTTGTCAGCTTGTCATATAGGGAACGAACATAATTGGCTGGAACAAAACAATGTCACATCTCTTCCTTCATAGCTCGCCAAGTAGCAATAGGAGGAACTCTGTCCTCGACACGAGAAGTGCAAACATGATCCCACCATATCAAAGCGAGGCCCTCAAACCCAGAAGATGCCAACTTTACTTTCTTATCCTCAGTGTACTCGTGAAAATGCCATAGCTTTTCCAATTTCAGCTCCTAGTTGAGGTATTCTTCAACATCATTGCCATGGAACTGGGGAATCGAAAATTTCGGCCTGGCTGGTCCCTCATCAGGACGTGGCGCAACCCCTGCAACCGGGAACAATGGAACACGCTGAGCCGCAGGAGGGATGTTCTGACGGCCACGGTACCCCCAAGCATAAGCACCATGACCAAACACAAATGGGTTTGCGTTCTCTCCATTATCACCAATACTAGCATCATCAAACTGCTTCTCATGGTATTGTCCTTCATTACGCTGCAACAACACGCGAATTGCCTCCATAGATTGAGTCAAGGTATCAACCGACGTCTGAAGAGGAGTCACTTGTGTTTGAATGATGTTGACTGTTGTATCTGTCCCTTGTAGCTTGGTTTGTACTGCCTGAACTTCTCCATCAAGGGCGTCGGCTGTCAGCTGAATCGTACTTTGCAAGTGGTCGCGTAATCCTCCAAAGTCACTCCACAAAGCTGGGGCATTAGCATCCTTCTTCTGTATCACATCAAACTTATCACCAGCAGACATGATTATTATGTTAGTGCACAAACCAAAAATCAATGTATGGTGGAGCACAAGGTCACTAAGCAACTCAAAGAAAGGAAATGTTGAGGGCAAACCTCTAGGGTGGCCCGATCTTTCATGATTCCCTTTCAAATCGAGGATGGAGTGCGGGGAGAGGAGGGGAGGATGAACACGACGAACACACGCATGAAGAATGCAATGAACACACACACAAAACCACGATACACACCTATAGCTCACACAGGTGGCGTCCGGTCCGGTGCAATCCCTAGGACCGGTGTCGGGTAGAGGACTCTCTCTCGAACTGGCACGGCGAGATGGGAGACTCAGTGAGATCTTGACCTCTAGGCAAAGGGACTCCGATGCCTAGGCCTTGTACAACACGGAGGCACGATGCAAACTCCAACAAGGGTTGTGATATTGGTGCTCCTTGGTCAAGGAGCATGACGCAAGAACTAGATAGATCCAATGGGGGTTTCCACTAATTCCAATATCATGCCTAGGATTTACAATAGAGATGGGGGACTATATATAGGCCAAGCACACAGTCAGAGGTACTTTAGGAATAAAAGACAACTTCTGGACGTACTAAGGGGTACATGGGCCGAAGGCCCAACGACCTTTTACATGCCTGGCGTCGGTCGGACCAGAGACTCCAGTGTGTAGGCCGGAGAGTCCGGTCTAGGCCGGAGATTCGAGTGTAGTCTCCTGACCAACCTCCGGAGGGACATACAGATTGTCCCAGAGCCTGGTTCGAGAGGTCAGACTGGAGGACAGGCCGGAGTCTCTAGGGTCTTCAGGCCGGAGACTTTGGCAGGCCGGAGACTCCGTTGTGCGCAGATCGGAGACTCCGGTCTGAGCAGCTCCAGCGACTTCTGCTTCAGGCTCTGCTCCTTGTTCTCCATCCTTGGGTGCTTGGTGATGTGTTGGAGCTTCGTACCTGATGATGCATAGAGTAGTTTTATGAAGTAGCACACCATCCAAGGATGTATCAAATTGGCATGAGGAGAGGAGCGAGTTCACCTTAGCTTGTAGGAGTTTGGCTCAGGCATGAGTCATGGGTCCACTTGGGGGACTTGTTGGTGTAGATGTAGGAGCGTCCATAGGACGGGCTACATCGGCTCCCCCCTTGGGAAAGTGATATGGGGTGGCCCGATCTTCTTAGTAAGCAAATTGCAGCGATGATGGTTGATGATAGATAACTAGCCTGTAGCTATAAACTCTGCCGCTCGATCCCTGATGCCAATGCAACAGCTCCCAAACCTTGTAGGATATTCACAACACCACGCTCTTGCGCACACAGCCGTCGACCATGAACGGTAGTTTGCAATCTATAATTCCCGATGGAACAACAAATCACACTCAATTATAGTTGGTAAAATCGATCACAGGGTAAAACCACAGGTTCTATGAAAGAAACAACTCCAAAATAGTTTTAACGTGGTATTACGCTAAAAACCATGATTTACAAGCCTATATAAAGGCTACTAGACGTCCAACATAGAGTTGGGGTCAAAACCAAACATATCTCTAACTTTCCTAACTTAAAAGGACTCTATTTGTAAACTGACAGAAAACGTCTATCGACTTCTGTTAGTTGCCGCGCACAGCTCGTAACGAACCGGGAGACATGCAAGTACCCGTTGGAAACATCTCGGAATTATGTTTCCAACAAGTACTTATTTTCTTAATTCGGAGTTGGTATGAGGAAACCACGTCCGTTTACATTTCAGAACTTCTATCTGTCCGAATTGAACCTTCCTTCTTGGTCGCCTTCTAACTCTCGGTCGCCTTCGTTTTGATGATCTTCTCTTGCGCCTTCCTCCCTCTCCTCCCTCGTGCATCCTTGGGCGATTATCATGCCGGGCTCCTCTTGTAGCCCTTCTCCTCCTCGCTCCATGCTTGTTTCTCCAACGAATTTATTATCACGCTTACAAAAGGAACACCTTTCTTTGTCAAATCATTCAAAGGTGCAGCAATGGTGCTAAAATCTTTCACAAAGCGCCTATAGAAACCAGCTAAGCCGTGGAAACTACGCACTTGACTTACATTCATGGGAGTAGGTCAATTCTGAATTGATTCAATTTTAGATTGATCTAACTCTACTCCATGCTTAGATACAACAAATCCTAGGAATATGACCTTATCTTTTGCAAATGTGCACTTCTCAAGATTAGCATACAATTTATTATCACGCAACACTTGCAAAACTTGCCGAATATGAGTGCAATATTCAGTGTCGTTGTGGCTATATATAAGTATATCATCAAAGTAAACAACCACAAAACGACTAATAAAATCTCTCAAAACATGATTCATTAATTGCATAAATGTACTAGGTGCATTAGTAAGACCAAATGGCATGACTAACCACTCATAAAAGCCAAATTTTGTTTTGAAAGCAGTTTTCCACTCATCCCCTTCTTTCATCCTAATTTGATGATAACCACTACGCAAATCAAATTTAGAGAAAACAACAGCACCACTCAATTCATCTAGCATATCCTCTAAGCGTGGAATAGGATGACAATATAGAATAGTGATGTTATTAATTGCTCTACAATCAACACACATACGCCAAGTACCATCTTTCTTAGGCACTAAAATAACAGGAACAACACAAGGGCTAAGATAAACACGAATGTACCCTTTATCCAGCAGCACTTGTTCTTGCTTCTGAATTTCCTTAGTTTCTTCGGGATTGGTCCTCTAGTGTGCACGGTTGGGAATTGTGGTGCCAGGAATTAGGTCCACTTGATGTTCTATACCATGCAATGGAGGTAAACCTGCTGGTACATCTTATGGAAACACATCCCCAAAGTCCAGCAAAACAGAAGATACACCAAGAGAAATAGGGGTCATGTCATTAGAAACCAATACCTCGCCCTTATACATGAGCACAAGTGCCATGGCTGTAGGATCCTCACGAAATTCTCTCATATCCTCCTTGGTGGCTAGTATCAATAAACTAGGAAATCTCTCACTTTTCGTTATATCACTCAATTTAGGCTCAATTACATCAGGAACAGCTGTCACACAATCTCGCCGAGTGGTAGAATCTTCCTTCAAGTTCACCTCTATCTTCTGGCGAGAATCATTCACAATATCTTGCGGTGTCATTGGCTGCATAGTAATCTTTTTCCCTTTGAATTTCAAGTGATATGTATTGGCTCGGCCATTGTGTTGCACATGGTGATCATAGAGCCAAGGCCGACCCAATAGTATTTGACAAACAGTCATAGGAACCACATCAAAATCAATAGAATCTTTGTATGGCCCTATTTGAAAATTCACTCGTACCATATGATTTACCTTCATCTCACCATTGTTGCTTAACCATTGTATGTAGTATGGCTTGGGATGAGGTAAGTATGTCGAATTCAGTTTGGCACATAGTTCCTTACTTGCAAGATTTCTGCAGCTACCTCCATAAATAATGATCTTGCAAGCCTTGTTAGGTACAATTAGAGCTTTTGTTTGGAACAAGTTGCATTGCTGGGATTCCTCAACCGGTTGCACACTTAGTATACGTGAAGATACGACAATGGTTGGAGCACGCTCAGGATACGCATCAGCACCATTCTCGCCATCATCAACATCATCATCAGAATCTTCATCTCAACTCTCTACTTCACCTTGTTCGTTAACAAACATAACCTTGCTGTTTGGACAATCTTTCTTGTAGTGCCCTCTACCTCCACAAGTATGTCACACCACGTCACGAGTACGTGCCGTAGACATGCTGGAACCCGAGCTAGCAGCAGGAGCAGCGGGTTTCCGAGCATTAGAACCACCAAACGAAGGAGTACTTGCTGGTTTGGCCGATGGGGTAAACGGAGCAGCAGCTAGTGGCATGACTGTAGGAGGAGTAGATCTGGCCAAAAATCAGCTGGAGGACGGAAAATGAGCACATGACTTCACCTCTTATGCCAACTGGGATTCGGCCTCTCTAGCATGGTGCAATAGCTCATTCATGGTCTCATACTTGTGATGACGAACTATGCTCTTGATTGGTAACTTCAGATTGTTGAGGAATCGCTGCATGGTCATCTCAATGGACTCATGAATTCTAGCACGCTGCATAAGCAACTCCATCTCCATGTAGTACTCATCAACTGTCATTGTGCCTTGCTTCAATTGCGTCAATTTATCAAAAACTGAACACAAGTAGTTGGTTGGTATGAAACGAGCCTTCATGATTTTCTTCATCTCACGCCAATCCATCACAGGAAGTTCATTGTCCTCCCTCCTATGTTGCACAAGAGCATCCCACCAATGCTAAGCATAACCATCAAATTCAGATGCTGCAAGCTTGACATTCTTTTCTTCTGGATAGTCAAATAAGCGCCAGAGTTTCTCAATCTTCAACTCCCATGTGAGATAGTCTTCAGGATCAATGAAACCATCAAACTTAGGAATCGAGAATTTTGGCTTGCCCAAACCATCATCAGCAGCTTGGTTGGGCACATGTTGAGCACGCCCAAGAGGGGAAAGCCCACGGCCATGAGCAGGTGCATGGACAGGGGGAATAGCACGTCCCCTGCCAACCAGTGGAGCAGCATCAACATCGCTACCCTCATCAAAATCATCAAAGGCATCATCATGTTGAGGATCCTGCCTTCTATGCATGGCAGCTGTCAAACCCTCAATGGAACACTGCAAAGTGGCGACATTGACATTGAGCGCTGCCACTTGCGTTTGGATAGTATCAACCGTTCCAACATGCTGATTCAATCTCATATTCATATCTTGGAGATTCTTGTCAATGGCATCTGACGTGTGAGTAAACACACGTGTCAAGTGGGACTTCAAAGCCTCATATTCGCGCCAATTAAATAGCTCCTCATCCTTCTTTTTCTGCGACACACATCATCATCACTAGAAGACATGATTAGTAGGTTAGTGCAAAAATCAAAATCTGTATGGTGGAAACGCTCACAGCTCACTCACAACTAATAAGAAAGGAGATCTTACCATTCCAAAGTGAATAGAGATGCGCTACCAAACAAAATCAAATACTGATGCACTGATGTGATGAAGTGAATATCAAAGGTATAGAGAACGATCGCTGGACACACATGTTATATATGGTGGAGCTATAGTGTAGCACCCCGGTAAAATCACTACTAGAAAATTGTTGTGTTTTTGTTTTATACGTCATCATGATCGTATGCTCATGTCATCATGCCACATTGCATTTGAGCATCGTCATGTCCTCATGCATATTTTTGCCTAAAACTATTTTTGAAAAGCTAATCTTTGTTTTCTAAATATCCTCCATCTTTATTTCAAATCAAAACCTAGTCCTTCCCGATATTTTATTTTGTCTACAAACTACTTACAAACGACTATTCAAAACAAAACAAAATAAATAAAATACTTTATCGGGAGAGGCAGCCGCAGGCCAAGCCCAGCCCGCAGCTACCTACTATCCCACTATAAATCTAGAACCCCGGTCACACCCTCAGACACGCTACCTACCCCGTGCACCACCTACCGTGCGCTATACACCGTACACACATCGTGGCGTTGCGACACGATCCTGCCCTAGCCCCGCATACCACACGATGCGATACACGCCCCAGAGCCCCACCCCCGCACCACGTCCTCCCGATGCGACCGACGCTCGTGGGCCCCACCCCGACTCGGCCGCCTCCTTCCTCTCGTCGTGATCCTCATCCCGAGACCCTACCTACCCCTATCCCTATCGATCCCCGTGGCTCCCTCTCACCTCACGGTCATCACCGCCGCCTCCCTATCGAGCACGACCGTGTCCCTAGGCGCCTCGCTCTCTACCCGGGCCTCCTCTCTGCCTCGTCGTCGGGAGCTGACCCGCTCCGTTTCAGCCGCCAGCGGCCGAGCCGTCTGCCGCCCCGATGCAGAGCGCCGCCGTCCCTCGCCTGCACCGCCAGGGGCGCGCGACCCCCTCTGCTGCCCGCGTCTTCCTATCCTCCGGCGTCGCTCGCTACCCCGCGCTAGCCTCGCCTTATCCTACCTCCGCGCCTGGCCGCAAGCCCCACCGCCATCCCCACGTCGTTCTTCCTCCCTCGCTTGCTTGTGCAGCGCCTCGGCCGCACTCTAGCAGGCCACGGTCCCCTCCGCCGCCAACCACCTTCCTCCCCGAGCTCTGCCTCCGGTGGCCCCTCTCCGGTGGCCCCATCTCTAGCAGCTCGTCACCGACCCTGTTCTCCGGCCGCGCATGGCCCTGCTCTGTGCTCCCTTGAAGCCCGTCATCGCCGCCTGCAAGACCCGGCCGGGCCGCTCTTCCTCAAAGCCCGGTCGCCTCTATGCGCCCCCACTCGCAGAGCCACCGCCGCGGTCGACACCGAGCCACCCTACCACCATGGTTGCCCCTCGCCGTCCCCACCTCGTCTGCCTCGACTCGGCCCTGCAGATGCAGCGTGGACGCCGCCCGCGATCCTCTGATCCCAGCGCGTCGCGTGGTGTATTCTGTCGGTGTTTACCGAAGTGAAGAACTGCTTCTGAAGATGTACTGCTGCAGAGATGTGGTGATGTTGAGTATGTGGTACTGTGTCTCCTGCGAGATTTGTGCGTGTAGTGAAGGATTCCTTCAGGGAAGCGACAAGGAGTGTCACTGTAGTTTTGGTGATGCTTGTGCTATGGTGGTGTTGCCTCGGTGGACATGCCTTGGTACTACGGCAGCTCAGAGTTCATCGCCAAGCTCTTCCTAATAGAAACCAACGCCAAGTTTGGGGGAGACAAGATCGTCTTGTCGACAAGACCAATCCGATACCACATCCCAAGATCTTCTTACCACATTCCAAGACCGTCGACACGGATCCAATTGCCAAGACCTCGAACCCCGACCCCGGTATCCGAAGACGCCGAGACCCCGGACGCCATGTTCTCCGTCCCGGATCCGAAGACCGTTCCACCAAACCTCAAGACCCCCGGATTCAAACCCCCTCGGTGAACCCCAAGATTGCCGATATCCGATGTGTGATTCCCTTTCCAAGACCCCTTATTTTTATAATATATGACATATACTTGTTGCATATAAATTGTCATGCTTGCATACATGTTTATTTGTTCGGGAGTACTTTGTCGATCCACCTCAGAATTAAATATGGAGACCATATGCGGGCTTTGCTAGTCTTATATTGGCTCCATTTAAATTTGTGTAGCACACCGATGCCTTGTTTTGCATTGTTATATCAACATTTAAATTGCGGGTATCTAAATAACTTGAACCTTCTTTTTAAATGTCGGGACCCTGGTTCCTCTTAATATTGGCTAATTGCACCGCATCTTTGCCATGTCATGCATCATACATACATCATGCCGGACCTTTTGCCGTAGTATTAAATAGTGCATCCTGTGTTTCTTTTAGTGCTTTGCTTCTTCGCGGATTAGGCCATTGATTTGATGCGAGTATCGACAAGTCCTTCAGATATGTATCTTCGACTATGTTTTCCAGGCGAGCATTCTCCCCCTTTCTACCTATTTTGCTTTTATAGTCTTTATTTCCTCCTGTTGACCTATTGTTATCCATGTTGCGATGCTTTAGTTTCCGTGCACCATTTATACTCCTTGCAGCCCCTAAATTGCCATGGACACATCCTATTGCCTGTTGTTTGATAGATAGTTGACCTTGCGAGTCGTAGTTGCTTGCTTATGTGTTGCTTCGCGTCGTTGTCGATCCACCGTTGACGGCAAGTTGGCACATGATGAATGGTGGAGATGCTTAATGGTGGAGATGATCATGACTTTAATTACAACTTGATATTAAAATGCTAGGAATAGATATAACTAATGCAGAGGCACCGGTGGGCAATAGATAATATTTGGTTCTTCCACGCTCACTTGTGTCCCATAGGCCCCGAGTACTTGATACCTGTTCCTTGACTATTCGCACTATCCACATACGGGAGACTCTATGAAATCCCCTTAGCCAGAGCTTGATTCATTTCTTATTTCATGGGGCCACAAACTAGTTTCGGGCTTTATTACTATCCTGTACTTAGGGCATGCTTTACTGCTTTATTGACGATTGTTCTTGGAGAACCTGTACTGTTTAAGAATTACTGAGTGTTTTCGCGGTATCGACAAGCCCAATCACACTTTCGGGTTCCCAGTCGTTTACGGCCATTGCCGCAAACCTTGGGTCCGTCTCGGAGCCGGCCAACTTCGTTGCGGGTAGCTTAATGGGGTGGCCCCCTAAACTATTTTATGAATCCTGTGATTGCTTTATCGTGAAAGCCTCGTTGGGTTTTGATTTGGTTTTTCCGAGGTTGATCGTGTGTGTGTTGCTATTTGTGCACCCCTGCAGGGTAAATCTTTCTGAAAGCTGTGTCCGCGGTTATGGACGACTTGGAGCACAGTATCTCGATCATAAACAAGCATAACTAAAGTAGTGCTATAAATTTGCCTTAATATGTGAATAGTAATCAGCTTCACTACAATGGAATGGATAATAAAAGTGCCAACAACCGGTGGAATTGGGGTGTATCGTGCCATGTTATACCTACCTAATAAGTATCGCAACTCCAATGGAATGAAATAAAAGTGCCAACAACTGCTGGGTTTGGGATGTCACATGCTAATTGTATCTGACTAGTAAGTACTGCAACTACAACTGAATGGTTAACTAAAACTGCCCACTACTTATGCTATCAGGATGACTCATGCTATCTATATCTGACTAGTAAATGCTACAACTATAATGAAATGAATAAAACTGCTAACTGTGTGAGTTCCTCGGTTTGACTTCCTCGTTTGGTCTCGAGGGGGAATACCAGGATGGGTATCATTGGTGTTAGTATCAGGTTGGTCCCGAATAGGTCTTTCTTATCCTTGAATAGGTCTTTCTTATCCTTCTCTAATAGCCGACAGTTGAATCGAGTCTCTATAGGTTGTTTAGTGCATGCTGCGCTGCCGTTTTAGTCCACCATACCTATGTAGGCCAGAGCCGCCGAATTCTAGCCTCGTCGTGTACTGGCCTCAGTACTGACGCTCCTCTTTTTCCTTTGCCCTTTGTCGACACCCCTTTTGTTTTAGCAGGTTTGAGATCGACGTCGTTAGCAGGGTTACCCTTCTGGCTTGGCCTGAGTAGGGGTATGGACGCCATTGGTTATTCTTCAGGGCTCTTAGCTCAATTTTCTTCTTATCCGTACACGGATGCTGTATCGTGTTCAAGGTGATTTGAATCTTTGTACTGTATATCTGTATTCTTTACTCAGTGAGTCGTTGCTGTATATATATCCGTTCTGTGCGGTTCCATCGTGGACTATTGTGTAATGGTATTACTTTTTTTTCCACCTGCACGAAAGTGCCTGGTGGGCGTCCTTGAATCGTTTCTATGCGGGTTTGGCGGGAAGCGCTAAAACTTGCATAGGGCCGATTCGAGGGTGTTACATATAGGTATGGTATCCTATCTACACCGCAAACAAGTCCTAGTGCTGATCGTACAAAAACACAAGAAACACACATGGTGGGGATAAACGTGGAAAAGCATATTATGAAAAGGAATATTGTAATGCACAAGAGAGACACCAATAATAGCTCAAGTAGAACAGACACAAGATTGCTCAATCTACTAGTGCTATTATAAAACTAGTCCTCCAATCAACCTTGATATCTCCCTTTTGTTGTTTACTTTTGTATCTCTTTTCTTTTCTCTTTTTTTAACAACTTTTTTTCTTCTTTCTCTTTTTTTTTGATTTTTCAACTATCTGACACAAAGCAATACGTGATGCAACAATTCTGAGAAATTAGGGGCCGGATATTCCGGTTTTGTCGGGGGCCGGATAATCCGGTCTACCTGGACGGAAAAAAATTGCACTTCAAACCCTAATGAGCAGCCAATCGGAGCAAAGCAACTAGTCTCGTGGGTAAGTTCCTAGGCGCGGATGCTGTAGATAGGCTATGTCTATGGTATGTAAACAAAAGTACGGTATGTGGACTGAGACAAACGAGGAAAAACTTGCAGAACACGGTGATGGTTGACACGATGGAAAACAAGATCAAACCCTAAACCTAGACACAAACAAAAAACTAGACTCCTACAAGGAAAAACCTGCAGATCGGATCTACGAGAAGATACAATCAGCAACTAAAATTCGAAAACGATGCAATCTAGTCTATGGTAAATCTTTGTGTAAGGCTTTTTCTCTATAGGACAAAAAACACTCTCTAATCTATGGATGGATTTGTGGATGCTTACAGAGACAATACTAGAAATCTGATACCAAGATGATATGGATTGTTTGGCCCGATCTTTCATGATACATCTCCTTATCCAATGGATCTGATAGAAATCTTCCAATCACGTGATACACGTAACCTGAAGATGGGGAAACCCAATCTTGCGAGCAACTCGACGATGAACGACGAACCTCCCGCTAAATAGATCAATCGAACAAGCAACTTGATGATAAATAACAAGCCTCAAGCCAAAGCATGACAATACTTGAATAAAAAGCACCTTCACGCAAATATCAATAAGATAGATAATCAAACGAGCGCAGATACGCCGTCACGACGCCAACCCTGGAGGGATGGCTTACAAATGGGGAACTAAAAGTTCTACATGATTTTCAGCCTCCCTAATATTATGGCACCCACCTTGTTTATATAGGACAAAGGTGTAGTGGTGGCTAACCCTACTGGAGTCGGACTGACTCGACCCTAACTGGACTCTGACGCATAAACATAGAACAAATGTTTGACACTAGACTAAATTATTACATATCATTGGTTGTCCTAGTGTATCAAACTGTATATGATGCCCGTATCATCCTCTCCCCCTTAGAAAGGCGTTGTCCTCAACACCGGAAGGTCTTCTCCGGCATGTGGTGTCATATTAGCAAAATTTCCACTATCAGTCATCAAGTCTTGGGAGCCTGCCACACCACATCCTCCATCTCGGCTAGATTGACTTGCCATTGACGGCCCTTCAATTTTCGGTGCCGTCAACCTGACTGAGACACAAATCATCCTCTGAATGCTATCCTGAAGCACACCTAGACAATAGCCTAAAACAAACAGGACAAATTCCTGCACGCTAAGGGTCCAAATAAGCTGAGTACACATGCGTATGCGCAAACTCTGGACTGAAACCATGTCTTTTTTTTCATTTCTTTTCCTCACGTGAAACAATCTGGTTCGAATCAGTGTCCACTTGAAAAGACCCACACGAATTGCACTTCCCTTTTGCTGATCGCATCAATTCCAGCCTAAACGATCTCTTTCCAATTTATTTTTCTTTTGCCGATCATTTCCTTTCCGTTGATTGCCCGTACATACACGCACCAAGTACACGCACTCATATATTTCCTATGCCTGGACACCCACGTACCACCAAATAAGCCAAATCCGATCCAAACTCTTGCTTCGTTTTTAGTGAAATCTGTCCCACCTGATGACACCTTCACGTGATGTATCTTCATATTTTTAATAATCCATAGCTGGACTCCAATCTGATTTGTCCCGTTGCAATTTTCTGGTGTCTTTTTTTTCTTTGTCTACCCTCACGGACCAGCAAACAGCTCACAAAAATACTTGCCGATCCGGCCATATCTTTTCCTTCCTTATCGCTAACCAAACATTCTCTCTATGTAAACTCCCCGACTGATCGATACCAGGCAATGGCGGTCCAATCCAAAGTCCACGAGCAATACGATCACACACCTCTCGTAGGAGTCCGAGTCGGTGAGACCTAGCGCACGATGCAATCTGGAAGAAACTTCAAGCTCCACGCGGTAATCGCGACTAGCAGCTGATGGGATCCGAAAAGACGAATAACAAATGTTGCATAGCCCAAAATCCAATTCCGAACAGAAACAACTCCTAGAAGAAAACGGCGACTGCACCTCTCCAACTCGCCGAGATGCAAAAGCATGCCAACTCAAGACTTGCCAAAACTAAGCACCGTGATCAACCTGAGCTCTGATACCAAGATGATAAGGGGTGGCCCGATCTTCTCAGCAAGCTCTTGTCGATGATATGGTGGATGATAGATAACTAGTGCGTAGCTATGATCTCTCCCGCCCGATCCCTGATGCCAGTGCAAAAGATCTCGAACCTTCTAGGATATTCACAATACCACACTCTTGCGCATGCAGTCGTGACCACGAACGGTAGTATGCAATCTACTAATTTCCAATGGAACACTAGATCACACTCAATTATAGTTGGTAGATTCGAACACAGGGTAATTCTAGAAGTTCTATGAAAGAAACAACTCCAAAATATTTTAATGTGGTATAACCTAAACTAGGGGGTGTTCCCAGGCTTATATGGCCGCCGGAACGTCCGAAAAAAGCGAAACGAAAACGTGTCGGATACAGTCAGATCCGTCCGAATCTGATGGAAACTTTTAGGGCCGGATTATCCATTCTAAGTGGGCCGGATTTTCTGGGGGAAAAGTCCGGTCAAATATCCACCCTGGGACAGAATGTCGCGCCGAAGTCCTTTGCAGAATCTCCAAAGCAGGGCCAGATTATCCGGGGTGTGGGGGCCGCATTATCCGGGGTCTTTTAGACATGGAAGTACTCATTGGAAAGATCTTGGAATTATCTATCCAACAAGTGCTTATTTGCTTGATTTGGAGTTCGTATGAGGAATCCACGTCTGTTTCAATTTCAGGACTTCTGTCTGTCCGAATTGAACATTCCTTCTCTTCGATGATCTCCCTTGCTTGTATTGCGCCTGCCTCCCTCTCTTCCCTCGCGCATCCTTGGGCGATCATCATGTTGGGCTTCTCTTGTAGCCCTTCTCCTCCTCGCGCCATGCTTGTTTCTCCAACGAACCTGATCATACATAAATGCATAGACTTAGAGAGTATAAAGTTCTCATCAATCAAAGTACCAGATTCGTTTAGAAGTAAATTCACCTATTGTTCAAGTAGCTTAGAATGAGCTTTTGTAATAGGTCCAATTCTAATCTCATTGGACTGGTCCTTTCTTGCGACAGTTGTAGCATCTTCAGTAGTCATTGGGGTAGGTGTAATTGTAGGGATGTCCTCATCATCTCCCCCCTTCAAAAGGCATCGACCTCGACGCTCTAAGGTCTTCTCCAGCATATGGTGACAAATCAGCAACGTTGAAGATGTTGCTAACTCCACCAAACTCCTCAATAGGTATATCAACCGAGTAGGCATTATCATTAATCTTGGCTAACACCTTGTAAGGACCAGCACCACGTGGCTTCAATTTTGACTTTTGAAGTACTGGGAACCTATCCTTGCATAGCACCCAAACCATATCTCCAGGCTCGAAGAACACTTATTTCCTTTCTTGATTCCTTGCAGAAGCAATGTTCTTGCCTTTCTTCTCAATAGCCTCTCAAGTATTCTCATGTATTTTCTTCACATAATCAGCACGTTTTGCTGCCTCCATATCAACTGTCTCATGTAATGGCAGAGGCAACATATCAAGTGGCGTTAATGGCTTGAAACCATACACCACCTCAAAAGGACAAAGTTGAGTAGTTGAATGCACCGCCCTATTGTAAGCAAACTCAACATGTGGCAAACACTCTTCCCACTCCCGCAGATTCTTTTTAATCATGGTCCTTAGCAGCTGTGACAATGTTCGATTCACCACCTCCGTTTGACCATCTGTTTGCGGTTGACATGTAGTACTGAACAGCAGCTTCGTTCCTAGCTTCCCCCATAAGGTCTTCCAAAAGTAGCTCATGAACTTCACATCACGGTCAGAAACAATCATTTTTGGTACTCCATGTACGATGTCCCTGAAAAACAGGTTAGCAACATGCGACGCATCGTCGCTTTTGTGGCAGGCAATAAAATGAGCCATCTTAGAGAACCTATCCACTACCACAAATATAAAATCATGACCTCTCTCGGTTTTAGGTAGACCTAGCACAAAATCCATACTAAAGTCTTCCCATGGAGTAGTAGGTGCAGAGAGAGGTGTATACAAACCGTGAGGCTTCAGCTTAGCTTTCGACTTGTGGCATGTAATACATCGGCTCACAAATCTGTACACATCACGCCTCATCTTGGGCCAATAAAAGTGATCAGCAAGCATGAGCAACGTCTTCTCATGCCCAAAGTGGCCCATCAACCACCAGCATGTGATTCCTGCACAAAGAACAAACGCAACGACGATTCTTGAATACATAGTTTGTTAGCTCGAAACAAATATCCATCATGTATATGATACTTATCCCATGCGTTTCTAAGAGTACACAAACGATATGGTTCAGCAAAATCATGGTCAGTTGCATACAGTGCACAAATAGCTTCTAATCCAGGAATTTTAACATCAAGATTGGTTAATAGCATTTTCTTCCTAGATAGAGCATCAACAACAACATTCTCTTTTCCCTTCTTATAATTAATGATGTAAGGAAAAGACTCAATGAACTCAATCCATTTAGCTAATCTTCTATGCAAGTTTGATTGTTCTTTCAAGTATTTCATTGCTTCATGATCAGAATATATGATGGATTCCTTTGGCCACAAATAATGTTGCCAAACCTCAAGTACTCTAACAAGTGCATACAATTCTTTATCATAGATAGAATAATTCAAACGAGCACCAGTCAATTTCACAGAAAAATAAGCTATAGGCCGACCCTCTTGCATCAAAATGCCACCTATGCCCATACCACTAGCAGCATATTCAACTTCAAATTGCTTTGAAAAATCAGGTAATGCAAGTAATGGTGCAGAAGTAAGCAAACATTTCAATGTATCAAATGCAATATCTTAGTTCGCGCCCCATACAAAAGGAACACCTTTCTTTGTCAAATCATTCAATGGTGCAGCAATGGTGCTAAAATCTTTCACAAAGCGCCTATAGAAACCAGCTAATGAGTGGAAACTATTCACTTGACTTACATTAATGGGAGTAGGCCAACTCTGAATTGATTCAATTTTAGATTGATCTACCTCTACTCCATTCTTAGATACAACAAATCCTAGGAATATGGCCTTATCTTTTGCAAATGTGCACTTCTCAAGATTAGCATACAATTTATTATCACGCAATACTTGCAAAACTTGTCGAATATGAGTGCAATGTTCAGTTTTGTTGTGGTTGTCTATAAGTATATCATCAAAGTAAACAAACACAAAACGACCAATAAAATCTCTCAAAACATGATTCATTAATCGCATAAATGTACTAGGTGCATTAGTAAGACCAAACGACATGACTAACCACTCATACAAGCCAATTTTTTTTTGAAAGCAGTTTTCCACCCATCCCCTTCTTGCATCCTAATTTGATGATAACCACTACGAAAATATATTTTAGAGAAAACATCAGCACCACTCAATTCATCTAGCATATCCTCTAAGTGTGCAATAGGATGACGATATCGAATAGTGATGTCATTAACCGCTCTACAATCAACACAAATGCGCCAAGTACCATCTTTCTGAGGCACTAAAATAACAGGAACAACACAAGGGCTAAGAGAAACATGAATGTACCCTTTATCCAACAACGCTTGTACTTGCTTCTGAATTTCCTTAGTTTCTTCGGGATTGGTCCTGTAGGGCGCACGGTTGGGAAGTGTGGTGCCAGGAATTAGGTCCAGTTGATGTTCTATACCACGCAATGGAGGTAAACCTATGGGTACATCTTCTGGAAACACATCCCCAAAGTCCTGCAAAACAGAAGAGACACCAAGAGAAATAGGGGTGATGTTGTTAGAAACCAATACCTTGCCCTTATACATGAGCACAAGTGGCATGGCTGTAGGATCCTCACAGAATTCTCTCATATCCTCCTTGGTGGCTAGTATCAATAAACCAGGCACTCTCTCACGTTTTGTAATATCACTCAATTTAAGCTCAATTACATCAGGAACAACTATCACACAATCTCGCCGAGTGGTAGAATCTTCCTTCAAGTTCACCTCTATCTTCTGGCGAGAATCATTCACAATATCTTGTGGTGTCATTCACTGCATAGTAATCTTATTCCCTTTGAATTCCAAGTGATATGTATTGGCTCGGCCATTGTGTTTCACATGGCGATCATAGAGCCAAGGGCGACCCAATAGTAGGTGACAAACAGTCATAGGAACCACATCAAAATCAATAAAATGTTTGTATGGCCCTATTTGAAAATTCACACGTACCATATGATCTACCTTCATCTCACCATTGTTGCTCAGCCATTGTATGTAGTATGGATTTGGATGAGGTAAGTATGTCAAATTCAGTTTGGCACATAGTTCCTTACTTGCAAGATTTCGGCAGCTACCTCCATCAATAATGACCTTGCAAGCCTTGTTAGGTCCAACTAGAGCTTTTGTTTGGAACAAGTTGCAATGCTGGCATTCCTCAACCGGTTGCACACTCAGTATACGTGAAGATACGACAATTGTTGGAGCACGCTCAAGATACACATCAGCACCATCCTCTCCATCATCAACATCATCATTAGAAGCTTCATCTCCACTCTCTACTTCGCCTTGTTTGTTAACAAACATAACCTTGCTATTTGGACAATCTTTCTTGTAGTGCCCTCTACCTCCACAAGTATGTCACATCACATTACGAATACGTGCCGCAGACATGTTGGAACCCGAGCTAGCAACGGGTTTTCGAGCATTAGAACCACCAAACGAAGGAGTACTTGCTAGTTTGGCCGATGGTGTAAACGGAGCAACAATTGGTGGCGTGACTGCAGGAGGAGTACATCTGGCCAAAAATCTGCTAGAGGATGGAAAACGAGCACGTGACTTCGCCTCTTCTGCCAACTGGGATTCGGCCTCTCTAGCATTGTGCAATAGCTCATTCATGGTCTCATACTTGTGATGACGAACTATGATCTTGATTGGTAACTTCAGATTGTTGAGGAATCGCTGCATGGTCATCTCAATGGACTCACGAATTCTAGCACGCTGCATAAGCATCTCCATCTCCACGTAGTACTCATCAACTGTCATTGTGCCTTGCTTCAATTGCATCAATTTATCAAAAACTGAACGCAAGTAGTTGGTTGGTACGGAACGAGCCTTCATGATTTGCTTCATTCACGCCAATCCATCATAGGAAGTTCATTGTCCTCCCTCCTATGTTACACAAGAGCATCCCTCCAATGCAAAGCATAACGATCAAATTCAGATGCTGCAAGCTTGACCTTCTTGTCTCCTGGATAGTCAAATAAGCGCCAGAGTTTCTCAATCTTCAACTCCCATGTGACATAATCTTCAGGATCAATGGAACCATCAAACTTGGGAATCAAGAATTTTGGCTTGCCCAAACCATCATCAACAGCTTGGTTGGGCACACATTGAGCACGCCCAAGAGGGGCAAGCCCACGGCCATGATTATACGGGGAGGCCCGATCTTCTCAGTAAGCGGATGGCGGCGATGATGGTGGATGATAGATAACTAGCCTGTAGCTATGAACTCTCCCGCTCGATCCCTGATGCCAATAGCTCTCGAACCTTGTAGGATATTCACAACACGACGCTCTTGCGCACGCAGCCGTCGATCACGAATGGTAGTTTGCAATCTACTAATTCCCATGGAACAACAGATCACACTCAATTATAGCTGGTAAAATCGATCATAGGGTAATTCCAGAGGTTCTATGAAAGAAACAACTCCAAAATAGTTTTAACATGGTCTAACCTAAACTAGAGGGCGTTCCCAGGATTATATGGCCGCCGGAACGTCCGAAAAACGCGAAACAAAAACGTGTCTGATACAGGCACATCCATCCGGATCTGATGGGAACTTTTCGGGCCGGATTATCCGGTCTAAGAGGGCCGGATTTTCCACGGGAAAAGTCCGGTCAAATATCCGCCCCTGGACAGAACGTCGCGCCGAAGTCCTTTGCAGAATCTCCAAAGCAGGGACGGATTATCTGAGGTGTGGGGCCCGGATTATCCGGGGTCTTTTAGATGTGGAAGTACTCATTGTAAAGATCTTGGAATTATCCAACAAGTGCTTATTTGCTTGATTTGGAGTTCGTATGAGGAATCCACGTCCGTTTCAATTTCAGGACTTCTGTCTGTCTGAATTGAACGTTCCTTCTCTTCGATGATCTCCCTTGCTTGTATTGCGCCTTCCTCCCTCTCCTCCCTCGCTCATCCTAGGGCGATCATCAGGTTGGGCTTCTCTTGTAGCCCTTCTCCTCCTCGCGCCATGCTTGTTTCTCCAACGAACCTGATCATACATAAATGCATAGACTTAGGAAGTATAAAGTTCTCATCAATCAAAGTACCAGACTTGTTTAGGAGTAAATTCACCTATTGTTCAAGTAGCTTAGCACGAGCTCTTGTAATAGGTCCAATTCTAATCTCATTGGACTGATCCTTTCTTGCAACAGTTGTAGCATCTTCAATAGTCATTGGGGTAGGTGTAGTTGTAGGGATGTCATCATCATCTCCCCCCCTTCAAAAGGCATTGACCTCGACACTCCAAAGTCTTCTCCAGCATATGGTGACAAATCAGCAACGTTGAAGCTGTTGCTAACTCCACCAAACTCCTCAATAGGTATATCAACTGAGTATGTATTGTCATTAATTTTGGCTAACACCTTGTAAGGACCAGCACCACGTTGTTTTAACTTGGACTTGCGAAGTAGTGGAAATCTGTCCTTGCGCAGATGCACCCATACCATATCTCCAGGCTCGAACAACAGTTCTTTCCTTGCTTGATTCCTTGCAGCAGCAATGTTCTTGCCTTTCTTCTCAATAGCCTCTCTAGTTTCTCATGTATCTTCTTCACATAATTAGCACGTTTTGATGCCTCCATATCAACTCTCTCATGTAATGGCAGAGGCAACATATCAAGTGGCGTCAATGGCTTGAAGCCATACACCACCTCAAAAGGACAAAGCTGAGTAGTTGAATGCACAAACCTGTTATAAGCAAACTCAACATGTGGCAAACACTCTTCCCACTCCCCCAGATTCTTTTTAATCATGGTCCTTAGTAGCTGTGATAATGTTCGATTCACCACCTTCGTTTGACCATTTGTTTGGGGATGACATGTAGTACTGAATATCAGCTTCGTTCCTAGCCCCCATTAGGTCTTCCAAAAGTAGCTCATGAACATCACATCACGGTCAGAAACAATCGTCTTTGGTACTCCATGTAATCTCACGATGTACCTGAAAAACAGGTTAGCAACATGCGACGCATTATCGCTTTTGTGGCAGGCAATAAAATGAGCCATCTTAGAGAACCTATCCACTACCACAAATATAGAATCATGACCTCTCTGAGTTTTAGGTAGACCTAGCACAAAATCCATACTAATATCTTCCCATGGAGTAGTCGGTGCATAGAGAGGTGGATACAAACCGTTAGGCTTCAGCTTGGATTTCGACTTGTGGCAAGTAATGCATCGGCTCACAAATCTGTACACATCACGCCTCATCTTGGGCCAATAAAAGTGATCAGCAAGCATGAGCAACGTCTTCTCACGCCCATAGTGACCCATCAAACCACCAGCATGTGATTCCTGCACTAAGAACAAACGTAACGACGATTCTGGAATACATAGTTTGTTAGCTCGAAACAAATAGCCATCATGTATATGATACTTATCACATGCGTTTCTAAGAGCACACAAACGATATGGTTCAGCAAAATCATGGTCAGTTGCATAAAGTGCACAAATAGCTTCTAATCCAGGAATTTTAACATCAAGATTGGTTAATAGCATATTCTTCCTAGATAGAGCATCAGCAACAACATTTTCTTTTCCCTTCTTATAGTTAATGATGTAAGGAAAAGACTCAATGAACTCAACCCATTTAGCTAATCTTCTATGCAAGTTTGATTGAGCTTTCAAGTATTTCAATGCTTCATCATCAGAATGTATGATGAATTCCTTTGGCCACAAATAATGTTGCCAAACCTCAAGTACTCTAACAAGTGCATACAATTCTTTATCATAGATTGAATAATTAAAATGAGCACCAGTTAATTTCTCAAAAAAATAAGCTATAGGCCGACCCTCTTGCATCAAAACGCCACTTATGCCTATACCACTAGCATCACATTCAACTTCAAATTGCTTCGAAAAATTAGGTAGTGCAAGTAATGGTGCAGAAGTAAGCAAACGTTTCAATGTATCAAATGCAATGTCTTGGGCCACGCCCCATACAAAAGGAACACCTTTCTTTGTCAAATCATTCAAAGGTGCAACAATGGTGCTAAAATCTTTCACAAAGCGCCTATAGAAACCAGCTAATCCGTGGAAACTACGCACTTGACTTACATTCGTGGGAGTAGGCCAATTCTAAATTGATTCAATTTTAGATTGATCTACCTCTACTCCATTATTAGATACAACAAATCCTAGGAATATGACCTTATCTTTTGCAAATGTACAATTCTCAAGATTAGCATACAGTTTATTATCACGTAACACTTGCAAAACTTGTCGAATATGAGTGCAATGTTCAGATTCGGTGTGGCTGTATATGAGTATATCATCAAAGTAAACAACCACAGAACGACCAATAAACTCTCTCATAACATGATTCATCAAAATCATGAAGGAACTAGGTGCATTAGTAAGACCAAATGGAATGACTAACCACTCATACAAGCCGAATTTAGTTTTGAAAGCAGTTTTCCACTCATCCCCTTCTTTCATCCTAATTTGATGATAACCACTACGCAAGTCTATCTTAGAGAAATCATCAGCACCACTCAATTCATCTAGCATATCCTCTAAGCGTGGAATAGGATGACGATATCGAATAGTGATGTTATTAATCACTCTACAATCAACACACATGCGTCATGTACCATCTTTCTTAGGAACTAAAATAACAGGAACATCACAAGGGCTAAGAGAGACATGAATGTACCCTTTATCCAGCAACGCTTGTACTTGCTTCTGAATTTCCTTAGTTTCTTCGGGATTAGTCCTGTAGGGTGCATGGTTGGGAAGTGTGGCGCCAGGAGTCAGGTCCACTTGATGTTCTATACCACGCAATGGAGGTAAACCTGCGGGTACATCTTCTGGAAACACATCCCCAAAGTCCTACAAAACAGAAGAGACACCAAGAGAAATAGGGGTCATGTCGTTAGAAACCAATACCTCGCCCTTATACATGAGCACAAGAGGCATGGCTGTAGGATCCTCACGAAACACTCTCATATCCTCTTTGGTGGCTAGTATCAATAACCCAGACACTCTCACTTTTCGTTATATCACTCAATTTAGGCTCAATTACATCTGGAACAACTGTCACACAGTCTCGCCAAGTGGTAGAATCTTCCTTCAAGTTCACCTCTATCTTCTGGCGAGAAACTTTCACAATATCTTGGGGTGTCATTGGCTGCATAGTAATCTTCTTTCCTTTGAATTCCAAGTGATATGTATTTGCTCGGCCATTGTGTTGAACTTGGCGATCATAGAGCCAAGGCCGACCCAATAGTAGGTGACAAACAATCATAGGAACCACATCAAAATCAATAGAATCTTTGTATGGCCCTATTTAAAAATTCACTCGTACCATATGATTTACCTTCATCTCACCATTGTTGCTCAACCATTGTATGTATTATGGCTTGGGATGAGGTAAGTGTGTCAAATTCAGTTTGGCACATAGTTCCTTACTTGCAAGATTTCTGCAGCTACCTCCATGAATAATGACCTTGCAAGCCTTGTTAGGTCCAACAAGAGATTTTGTTTAGAACAAGTTGCAATGCTGGGATTCCTCAACCGGTTAGACACTCGGTATACGTGAAGATACGACAATAGTTGGAGCACGCTCCGGATACGCATCAGCACCATCCTCGACATCATTAACATCATCATCAAAAGCTTCATCTCCACTTTCTGCTTCGCCTTGTTCATTAATAAACATAACTTTGCTGTTTGGATAATCTTTCTTGTAGTGCCCTCTACCTCCACAAGTATGGCACACCACATCACGAGTACGTGCCGTAGACATGTTGGAACCCGAGCTAGCAGCAGGAGTAGCGGGTTTCCTTGCATTAGAACCACCAAACGAAGCCATACTTGCTGGTTTGGCCGATGGTGTAAAAGGAGCAGCAGGTGGTGGCGTGACAGTGGAAGGAGTAGGTCTAGCCAAAAATCTGCTAGAGGACGGAAAACGAGCACGTGCCTTCGCCTCTTCTGCCAACTAGGATTCAGCCTCTCTAGCATGATGCAACAACTCATTCATGGTCTCATACTTGTGATGACGCACAATGCTCTTGATCGGTAGCTTCAAATTGTTTAGGAATTCCTGCATGGTCATCTCAGTGGACTCACGAATTCTAGCACGCTGCATAAGCATCTCCATCTCCATGTAGTACTCATCAACTATCATGGTGCCTTGCTTCAATTGCGTCAACTTATCAAAAACTGATCGCAAGTAGTTGGTTGGTACGAAACACGCCTTCATGATTTGCTTCATCTCACGCCTATCCATCACAGGAAGTTCATTATCCTCCCTTCTATGCTACACAATAGCATCCCACCAACACAAAGCATAGCCGTCAAATTCAGACGCTGCAAGCTTGACCTTCTTGTCTTCTGGATAGTCAAATAAGCGCCAGAGTTTCTCAATCTTCAACTCCCATGTGAGGTAATCTTCAGGATCAATGTAACCATCAAACATGGAAATCGAGAACTTTGGCTTGCCCAAACCATCGTCAGCAGCTTGGTTGGGAACACGTTGAGCACTCCCAAGAGGGGCAAGCCCATGGCCATGAGCAGGTGCATGTGCAGGTATGGTATCCTATCTACACCACAAACAAGTCCTAGTGCTAATCTTACAAATACCAAGAAACACACACGTCGAGAAAAACATGGCAATGCAACTATGAAGGGTGTTGCACTACTCTCGAGAGACACTAGCAAAGCTCAAAGTAAATAGGCACAAGATTGCTTAATCTACCGGTGCACAAAGATATCACTAGGCCTCTTTCTCAATTTCTCTTTTTCACTATTTTTCTTTTTCTTTTGTATAGCTCTTTTTTTGATTTTATAGATCACACACGGCCAATTACAAAGTACAACACCAAAATCCTATGAGTAGCCTATAGGAGCGGAAACTAGTCTCAATGGGCAAGTTCCTACACCTATGTAATAGAATGGATGTGGCTAAGGTTGAAGGAAAAGTGGAAATTCACACTTTGTAAAATTTCCTGCCATGGCAGAAAAACAGGGTAAAATCGTGTCGTGGCAGAAAATCCTGCCGCGGCAGAAAAACACGTCAAAAATGTGCCGCGGCAGCGAATCCGAGTCGTGGCAGAACATGACTCCGCGGCAGGAAAACAGGTTGTTTTCGTGCCACGACAGAGTCGGTAGAATTTTTTATGTTTTTATTCGGACTCGTCCAAGTGTACTAGACTAGGACCCTTAGATTAGATCATATCTGACCTTGTGGTGGCGGAAACAATGGTGGATTCGGCTAGAACAAAACTAGAAAAACAGATCTACAAAGAACAAGTCTAGATCTAAAATGAAGGATGAACACGACCAGCAACTAGTACTCGTCTACGATGCAATATATTCGATGGCAACTCTTTTTGTGGGGCATTTTCTATATAGGACGAAAAACACTCTCTAATCTATGGATGGATTGTGGATTGCTTACCGAGGCAACGAGGAAATCTGATACCAAGATGATATGGGGTGGCCCGATCTTCTTAGCAAGCTCTTGTCGATGGTAATGGTGGATGATTGATAACTAGTGCGTAGCTATGATCTCTCCCGCTCGATCCCTGATGCCAATGCAACAGCTCTTGAACCTTGTAGGATATTCACAACACCACACTCTTGCGCACGCTACCGTGAACACGAACGGTAGTATGCAATCTACTAATTCCCAAGGGAACAACAGATCTCACTCAATTATAGTTGTAGAATTCGAACACAGGGTAATTCTAGAGGTTCTATGAAAGAAACAACACCAAAATATTTTAACATGGTCTAAAAACCCTAGCTACGACGCCCCCATCTATTTATGGGTCCAAGGGGCGGCGTCCTATGGTGGAACCCGAGTTGGTTCCACCCAACTTGGATACAAACCGGCCACAAGTTGCTCGGCCAAGACTGGCTCTGCAGTGGTAGAGTCCTAGTCGGTTTTCCTGCCACGGCAGCCTGCCATGGCAGAGAAACGGGCCTTTTCTCTGCCACGGCAGAGAACTCCCTCCTCTTGTTGATCTTCGTCTTGGACAGTTCCTTGAGCTTCCTCCCTCGCGCATTCTTCATTCATCAACACGCCTGGTTCCATTAGCTCCTCGCTCCGTGCTACGCCTTCTTCTCCTAAGTACCTGATCATGCAATAATCCAAAGAAAAATTCTCATTAATTAAAACACGAGTCATTAAGAAATAAGTTCACCTGTTGTTCTACTAGCTTAGCACGAGCTCTTGTGATTGGTCAAATCCTTATCTCATTGGATTGATCCTTCTTTGCAATTGGAACATCTTCATTAGCAATTGGGTAGGTGTAACTGTAGGGATGTCCTCATCATTCATGGTCTCATACTTGTGATGATGAACAATGCTCTTGATCGGTAGCTTCAAATTGTTTAGGAATCACTGCATGGTCATCTTAGTGGAGTCACGAATTCGAGCACGCTGCATAAGCATCTCCATCTCCATGTAGTACTCATCAACTGTCATGGTGCCTTGCTTCAATTGCGTCAACTTATCAAAAACTGATCGCGAGTAGTTGGTTGGTACGAAACGGGCCTTCATGATTTGCTTCATCTCGCGCCAATCCATCACAGGAAGTTCATTATCCTCCCTTCTATGCTACACAATAGCATCCCACCAACGCAAAGCATAACCATCAAATTCAGACGCTGCAAGCTTGACCTTCTTGTCTTCTAGATAGTCAAATAAGCGCAGAGTTTCTCAATCTTCAACTCCCATGTGAGGTAATCTTCCGGATCAATGGAACCATCAAACTTGGGAATCGAGAACTTTGGCTTGCCCAAACCATCATCAGTAGCTTGGTTGTGAACACGTTGAGCACACCCAAGAGGGGCAAGCCCACGGCCGTTAGCAGGTGCATGTACAGGGGGAATAGCACGTCCCCTGCCAACATGTGGAGCAGCATTAACAACACTACCCTCATCAAAGTCATCAAAGGAATCATCATGTTGAGGGTCCTGTCTTTTATGTATTGCGGTTGTCAAACCCTCAATGAAACGCTGCAAAGTGGCGACATTGACATTGAGCGCAGGCACTTGCGTTTGGATAGTATCAACTGTTCCAACATGCTGATCTAATCTCATATTCATATCCTGGAGATTCTTGACAATATCATCTGTCGTGTTAGTAAACACACGTGTCAAGTGGGACCTCAAAGCCTCATATTCACGCAAGTGACAAGCTCCTCATCCTTCTTTCTCTGCAACACAACATCATCATCACTAGAAGACATGATTAGTAGGTTAGTGCAAAAATGAAAATCTGTATGGTGGAAACTCTCACAGCTCACTCACAACTAATAAGAAAGGAGATCTTACCGTTCCAAAGTGAATAGAGATGCTCTACCAAACTTAATCAAAGACTGATGCACTTGATGTGATGAAGTGAATATCAAAGGTATAGAGAACGATCACAGGGCACACATGTTATTTATGGTGAAGCTATAGGTATGGTATCCTATCTACACCGCAAACAAGTCCTAGTGTTGATCGTATAAAAAACCAAGAAACACACACGGTGGAGATAAACGTGGCAAAGCAACTTATGAAAAAGGAATATTGCAATGCACAAGAGAGACGCTAGTAAAAGCTCAAAGTAAACATGCACACGATTGCTCAGTCTATAAGTGCTATAATCAAGTAGGCCTCCAATATTGCACACTTCTCAATCTCTTTTTGTCACGCTTGTAGCTCTTTATTTATACTGATTCTAAGAAACAAGTACATCAACTTATAACAGAACTGGGCCGGATAGTCCGGTTGATATGTGCCGGAGACCCCGGTTGGGCCGGATAGTTCGGTGTGATTCGGCCGGATAGTCCGGTTTTTGCCTGGCGAAAATTTCTGCACTTCAATAACTAAGGAGTAGCCTGTCGGAGCAAAGAAACTAGTCTCGTGGGTACGTTCCTAGGAATAGATGTTGTAGATAGGCGGTGTCTATGGTATGCAAACAAAGGTACGCTGTGTGGACTCGGACAAACGAGGAACACTTGCAGAAACGGTGACGGTGGAAATAGTGGAAATCAAGATCAAACCCTAAACCAAGGCACAAAGGAAAACTAGACTCCTACGAGGAAAACCTGCAGATCGGATCTACGAGGAGATACAATGAGCAACTAAAACTCGAAAACGATGCAATCTAGTCTATGGCAAATCTTTTTGCAAGGAATTTTCTGTATAGGACGAAAACAAACTAATATATGGATGGATTTGTGGATGCTTACCGAGTAAACAAGGAAATATGATACCAAGATGATATGGGGTGGCCCGATCTTCTCAGCAAGCACTTGTAGATGGTGATGGTGGATGGTAGATAACTAGCTTGTAGCTATTGACTCTCCCGCTCGAACCCTGATGCCAATGCAACAGCTCTCGAACCTTGTAGGATATTGATGGCTCAGTGTTGGTGTAGAGCTCGTTGGGAACCCCAAGAGGAACGTATGATGAGCACAGCAGGAAGTTTCCCTCAGTTATGAAACCAAGGTTTAATCGAACCAGTAGGAGCAAGGAAACACCCCAAAGGTGTTGCTAGCTGAGCCTTGACAGGGCGCACTACCGGTGCTAGTAGAAACGTGGAGACCTGCACAACACAACCACAGAACTTTGTCCCCAACTTGCGATGAGGTTGTCAATCTCACCGTGTTTTGCTGAAAATGGAAAGAAGTAATAGTTTTGCAGAAAGTAAACACAAAGCAGTAAACAGTTTGTAGATTGTATGTAAAGAAAAAGGACAGGGATCCATAGTTCACTAGAGGTGGCTCTCCTTAAGATAGATAACAAGCTAGGTGAACAAATTACACCGGGGCAATTGACAAACATCGAGAAAGCAATACATGCATATACTAATCATCTTGACTCCTTTGGAACTTGATTGGGCATTACAACATTATACATAGACCGCCATCCAACTACATCTATGACTAATAATCCACCTTGAGGTTATCATCCGAACCCCCTCCAGTATTAAGTTGCAAGCAACAGATTATTTCTTTACAAATTGCGTGTAAAGTAAACAATATGATTGTTCTATGAACAAAGGATTGTTGTTTTCTCCCTAGTAGCAATAACACATCTAGTACCTTAGAGATTTCTGTCACTTCCCTAGATTACCAGAGGCATGAACCCACTATCGAGCATAAATACTAACTCTTGGAGTTGCTAGCATCTACTTGGACAAGATAACTACTAGCAACGGAAAACATGCAAGATCAAAACTAACAAAGACATGATAGAATCAATAATCAATCTGAAATAGCATCTCAATATCCATCGGATCCCCGCAAAGACAACATGTATGATTACAAATAGATGATCTTGATCATGAATGGAGCTCACAAGATCTAGACATGAAAGCACAAAGGAGGAGAACCAGCCATCTAGCTACTACATGGACCCGTAGTCCAAATATGAACTACTCACGCATCACACCGGAGTCTTGCATGTTGATGAAGAAGGACTCCAGGGTGAATTCCCCTCGCCGGCAGGGTGCCGGCAAGAGCTTCAGATCCCTCCCGATCAAGGGATGGAGATGACGGCGGCTACAGACTCTTTCATGGATTTTTGATCGGGTACTTAGGGTTTTCGTCTCGAGGGCATCTTATAGGCAGAAGGAGAGGCCTCCATTAGCCGTCCGCTCTCCGGTTGGGTAGTAAGGGTCGGAGAAGGGCAATCACTCTTTCTTAAAACCAGCATTCTTAAGTTTAAGATCAAAGACTCGGGCGGATCTGCAACTCGCGATTTTCGCGAGAGAACCAAATCCAAGTTGGTGAAGATCGTGATTTGAGCTGGCATAGTAGTTATTACCTTTGCGATTGTGGTTCGAATCTATCCGATCTTTATCTTTTTGCTCAAAGAACGAATAAAACCCCTTGTCGAAGCCCTTTATTATAGGGGTGCTTGGGTCAGCCAGACGACCCACTGTCGTGGGCCAGGCCTGGCCGCGTGGCCTGGTGGTGTGGCTGGCCCCCAGCCCTTCTCCGTCTCGTATTCTTGCATCTGATGACTTCCGGAAAAATAGGCATTTTGGGTTTTGTCCCGTCCAATTCCGAGAATATTCATTTTTTGACTTTCCTAGAACCAAAAATAGCAGAAAATAGGCAGCTGGCACTGTGGCTCTTGTTAATAGGTTAGTCCAAGAAATCATATGAAAAGTACTCCAAAGTGTGGACAAAACACAAGAAAGTGGATAAAACCAAGCATGGAACATCAAAAATTATAGATATTGCAATGTATGAACATCCCCAAGCTTAACTCCTGCTCGTCCTCGAGTAGGTAAGTGATAAAAAGAAAGAATAATTTTTGAGGTGACATGCACCATCAAAGACTTGATCAAAGTATTTGTAAAACATTGAAAGCTAGGATCATAGTACTTCAATCATAACATGAAAGACAAAGTTCTAGCAATAAGACAAAGAAACTATGATGCAACATGAAAAGGCACAAACAAAATATTCATGAATAACAATGCTTTGCAAGACGTTTGTTTGTTTCACATAAAGAAAACATAGCATAATAGTATTCAACTTGTCCCTCATAGAGTAGCAAATATAAATGAATAGGACACCTTCAAAGTTCATAAGAGTGGCTAGATACAAATAGTTTAAAACAAGCAATATCAAGTTATGCATCAATCAACTAGTCTTGGGACAATGCACATATAACTAAGAATGGCCACTATGCTCTCAAAGTAGGTGCATAAAGGTAGAAGGTGGAGACTCAATATAATGGTGGAAGAAAGGCCTTTATAAAAGGAAGTAGAGATTCAAGTCTCATGAAGAGCTTCCAAAAATTATGGTACTTATAGCTTTCAACTCTCATTGCCCCTATCATAAGCATCTTGAAGGTGATTAAGGTTAAAGTGACACAACTAAGAGGATATGCTTGACAAGTTATATACCGAAATCTCACGCCCCTTACTTATGAAGACCGAACCTCATGCTACTCAACTTTAGTCACGAGTAAGCTCTTGTCATTGTAAGTACATGTGCATCATAAAGAACCGCCAACGGGGTACCCCTTGCACATGATACAGGAGTTATCCCATAATCAAAATAACAAGGCAAGGAGACAATGGGCATCTCATCGATCTTTTTATTTGCTATTTGCATAGGTTTTTATTGAGGATGCTTCATAGAGTGCTCATTATGGTGATACTGCAAGTTTCCACCATGATTAGGCATGGCTTAGGCTAGTGGCCCAGGCGTTTCTCTAACACACATACAAACTCCATTATCTTACAAGTTCCACTTTTATTTCACACCGCCGGGATCCATAAGCAAAAGAACATGATATCAACGGGTACAAAGTACAAGTGCAATGTTGAAAGCGTTCCCCATGATACATGGTTAAAGTGCAAGCATATACGCAACAAAGAAGGACCCAATGGTTAAAGTTTATTAGATGCAAAAAAGTAGAGTGTGCCATCAAGTTCGTGAGAGCTTTAATCACTAGTTTTCTCATAACAAGTTTAATTTGGAAGGTAAACAAAAGCATGAATATACTTGGAATTGCGTAAGCTAGTAGGTAGGTATGGTGGACTCTTTGGAATAACTTGGTTTAGGGAGTTGGATGCATCAGTGGAACTCATACTTTGTTGTGGAGGCTAGCAAAAGACTGGGAGCGAGAAACTAAGAGAGCAATAATGGCCATAATCATGCAGAGTGACAAAACATCATTGGTCAAAGCATAAAGTGATACTACAAGTTGAAAACTAAAGGATCATAAAGGCTATGGTTACTTGAGATAGTCATAACATGGTGTGAGCATGCGCCAAGTCAACCCCAATAAAGAATCAAAGGAGAATACCACTATACTATGCTTTAATATGCTAAAACAACGCATGATTCATCCAAGGCACATTAAGCAATCTCAAATGTTTATAACAAGTCATTCTATAGCAAATAATACTAAGCATAAAAGCCAAAACAATATCAAACATGGCATGACAAAGCATAGGACACTGTCAAAAACAAGCTCTTTTTACCACATAAGTATGAACTTTCCTACTTTTTCCAAACCAAACCAAACTATTTGCAAACCAATCTATGAAAGAGGGGGTCCAACCAATTTAGTCAGAAAACTAAGCAAACCAAGCAAACAAAAAACCAAAACGAAAACGAAATAGAAGACGCTCCAAGAACAACATAACTGTGCATGAAACAATAAAAATGAAGTGGTTGGAAGAAACCTGGGATTTTTATTGATGAAGAAGGGGATGCCTTGGGCATCCCCAAGCTTTGATGCTTGTACTTCTTGGATATTTCTTGGGGTGACACGCGTGGCATCCCCAATCTTGAGCTTTAGTCCATCCTTCATCTCATTACTCATTCCTTCCATACACCTGAAATTTTTCCTTTATACAAAACTTCACACAATCTTTATTAGCAACATTAGTGCACTCAAGATAAAAGGTCTTAAGGTTAAGTTATAACACAAAATAAACTTCCATTAGAACACTATATACTGTAGAACTTCCCTCAAAAAGCTCAATTCCCCAAAAGAACTCAAAAAGGAACCAACAAGAAGCAAATGTAGAAAATGGCAGAAATCTGTCAAAACAGACCAGCAGGTAAAGACGAATTTTTTAGAAGACCTTCTGTTGCTCAAATCAAAAAGTGTTGAACTAACTAAAGTTAGATAACAACCTGAGGCAGAAACGCAAAAATTTACGCCTCAAAAAGACGTTCAGCGATTTTACACGAATTTGTACGGTGAAGCACATAAATCTGTTTCGGGACAACAACTTTCCCAATCATTACTTCTCTCTCATTAGAGGTTACTATTGGCACAAAAAGCAAATAAAAAGGATAAGCAGCGGTTATTACAGAGGTAATAACTTCCAAGACTCATCTAAAACTTTTGGGTTATCTCCCAATAAGTACTTTTCTTTAACGCCTTTAAGTTAGGCATAAGAAGCAAGAAAGAATCAAGTGTTCTCAAATGAAGAAGCATTAAAACCAAATTTCTTTCCCTTACCTCTCTTACTTTTATTCTTAACCTTGGGGAAAATATGATTGTTTGGTGGAGAATGAAGGTGCATGGTCCCCTTTCCCACATCTATTATTGCTCCAAGAAGTTCTAATAGGGACCTTCCAAGTGTAATTTATCCTTTTCCTGCACATTCAATAACAAGATAATCAGTAGAAATCATTTTCCCAAGGATCTTTGTAAACACTCCTTCAGCTATTCTAATAGGTAATATGGTAGCATTATTAGCAAGAGCTATTTCTTTTCCTCCTTCAGTAAGCCCCCAAGTATTCAAAGATTCATAAATATCTTTGGGCATAAGACAAAATTCAGACATGATATCACATCGGGATTGAAAAGTTTTAGTGTTTATCTCAATCTTTATTGTAGGGAGCCACTTTGATGGTTCAGAATTTATTGGAACATAATTTTGATGCTCCCTAAGCGTATTATAGAAATCTTTTAAGCTAGTAGTGCTAGTCTCAAGAGTGTTCAATCTAGCAAATATTCTTGCGAAAGAAATATCAGTTTGGCTAGGCAAGTTGTAAGTGAGGATCAATTTCTTTATAGCATTAATAGTATCATCCTCATTACATTGGAGGAAATATCCTCCCACAACAACATCTAGAGCATATCTATAGCAAAGAGCAATTCCAACGTAACAACTGCTAAGGAACAAGCTTTGAGTCATTTTTGGCTCAGTTTTTTCATGTAGATCAGAGATTCTAAACCAAGCTTCCTTAAAACTTTCCTCAATTCCTTGTTTAAAAGTGAAAATCATTTCCTCGTGTGACATAGTGATTGGATCAAGGCTAGACATAATGGCAACTTAGGATATGAACTAATTTTTTGTGTTTTCAATAAAGAAAGCAAAACAGTAAAATTAATTTTTTTGTGTTTTTGATAACAAAACAAGCAAACACAGCAAAAAGGAACTAAGCAAAACAAAAATAACAGAGTAAAGAGATTGGTTATGAGGGACTCCCCTTGTGAAGATGTCCTTGACTCCCCGGCAACAGCGCCCGAAAAATGCTTGATGGCTCTGTGTTGGTGTAGAGCTCGTCGGGAACCCCAAGAGGAAGGTATGATGAGCACAATAGCAAGTTTCCCTCAGTTATGAAACCAAGGTTTAATCGAACCAGTAGGACCAAGGAAACACCCCAAATGTGTTGCTAGCTGAGCCTTGGCAGGGCGCACTACCAGTGCTAGTAGCAACATGGAGACCTGTACAACACAACCACATAACTTTGTCCCCAACTTGCGATGAGGTTGTCAATCTCGCCATGTTTTGCTGAAAACAAAGGATTAAACGTATCGAATGGAAAGAAGTAATAGTTTGCAGAAAATAAACACAAAGCAGTAAACAGTTTGTAGATTCTATGTAAAGAAAAAGGACCGAGATCCATAGTTCACTAGAGGTGGCTCTCCTTAAGATAGATAACATGCTGGGTGAACAAATTATAGCGGGGAAATTGACAAACATCGAGAAAGCAATACATGCATATACTAATCATCTTGACTCCTTTGGAACTTGATTGGGCATTACAACATTATACATAGACCGCCATCCAACTGCATCTATGACTAATAATCCACCTTTAGGTTATCATCCGAACCCCCTCCAGTATTAAGTTGCAAGCAACAGATTATTGATTTACGAATTGCGTGTAAAGTAAACAATATGATTGTTCTATGAACAAAGGATTGTTGTTTTCTCCCTAGTAGAAACAGCACATCTAGTACCTTAGAGATTTCTGTCACATCCCCATGCCTAGGATTGTCTAGTACTTGGGTGCTTTATCTTATTTATCTGCAATTGCCCTATGTTCTGATTGCTATGTGAATTTTCTTGTCCATGCAACGCCCGTCCATCCATCCCTATTCCTACCGCACTCGAATCCCACTGTTTACTTATTTCGTTACTACTGTCTTTACTTTGCTACCACTGTTACTTTGCTTTTCCTACTACAAAACGGTTGCTACTGATAAACTGCTGTGAGCAAGATTGTTTCCGGGTGCAGCTGAATTGACAACTCAGTTGTTAAGGCTTATAAATATTCTTTGGCTCCCCTTGTGTCGAATCAATAAATTGGGTTTCACTTCCCTCGAAAATACTGCGATACACCCCCTATACTTGTGGGTCATCAAGACTATTTTCTAGCGCTGTTGCCGGGGAGCATAGCTTTATTTATCAAGTTCACTTGGAATCACTATTGTTCAAGCTAAGTTTATCTCTGTCCTTGTTTGTTTGTTTCTTTATCAAAAATACAAAAAAATTAGTTCTTACTCTAGTTGTTATTTTCGTTGGTCTATTATTGTCTTGCTTTATCATGCTTGTTGTCAATGGTTGGTTTCTTTGAAACTGAAGCTTATTGGCAAGGTGGGTTCAAAGAAGATCCAAAATATTATTATAAGGAACACCGCTTGTCACAAAAAGGGAAACACTTATGGGAACAAATTGATAGATTGTATACCATTGCTAGGAACGTGTGCTCTACTTATAATGTTACTTATTGCTGTGATGAGTCTTGTTGCAGAAAGAGGTATAAACACCTCCCTTTTCAATGTGAGTATAGTGATAATGATACCATATCTTCCTATGCTAAAGGAATTTATGACTTTTATGATGCGGAACAAATTGAAGAATTTATTGCTTGGAAGGGTGCTTTTGAACTTGCTAGTTTGCTTGAAAATATTGATGATTCACCTTACAAATATGAGGTTTATGGTATACTTAAATTTTTCTTTCATAATTACAAGGATGAAAATGGCTATATCCTTGAATATTTTAATAGATGCTTTCCACATATGGAAGAGACTAATGCCTTGCAGGATCCTATGGAAGAGACTAATGCCTTGCAGGATCCTATGGAAGAAGAAATTGATGAACCTGAAATCTCATTAGATGAAAAAGAGGAGGTGAGTGATGAACAAAAGGAGGAAGAATGGATTAGCTACCCATGCCTACCTTCTAATGAGAGTAACTCTTTATCCCTTACATTATTTGATTGTCCTCCATGCTTACTAAAGGAGGATGAATGTTATCTTCCTGAGGATTCTTTTGAAGATGTTTATGATAAAGCTCTAGTGCTTGTAGATCATGAAGAGCATGCTTTATGTGATAGTTATATTGTTGAGTTTCTTCATGAGGCTACTAAAAATTATTATGAGAGAGGAAAATATGGTTGTAGAAGTTTTCATGGTATTGAAACACCTCTCTATGTGCTGAAAGTTTTGAAGTTACTCTTGTTTTCTCTTCCTATGCCTGTCACTTTGTTCTTTGCGAATTTATTTGCATACACGATTCCTATGCATAGGAAGTGGGTTAGACTTAAATGTGTTTTGGATTTGCTTCTTGATGCTCTCTTTTACTTCACTTCTTATTTCTTATGAGAGCATCCTCTCAAACTTGTATGCATGAAGATGATATTATGTCTATTATTCTTGGGAGACCTTTTCTTAAATACTGCAGGAGCTGTTATTAATTGTAATCAAGGGAAGGTGACCTTCAATGAACACATTATCTATTTCCTCAAGAAGATTGAAAGGACTTATGGTTTGAATTCAACTGAACATGTTGAGGGCATTCAAGTTGGAGAAATATATTGTCCCATATGAAGAGAAAAATGTGAAACTATTATGATTGGGACCATTGCTATCAAGGTTGAGGTAACATAATCATTAGTGGGATACAAAGTTTTGTCCCATATGCAATTGTTTTGGTAGCAAGACTTGATCAACCTTGTTAACAAAATGATTTCATTGAACAAAACAATGTTTTCACTATGATTATCTCCGTTTACTTCTATTCTATCCATTTAAGTTTTTGCTTATGCCTAACTTAAAGGCATTAAAGAAAATTACTTATTGGGAGATAATCCAAAAGTTTTAGATGAGTCTTGGAAGTTATTACCTCATTAATAACCGCTCCTTATCCTTTTTATTTGATTTTTGTGCCAAGAGTAACCTCTAATGAGAGTGAATTGATGATTGGGAAAGTTGTTGTCCTGAAACAGATTCCTGTGCTTCACCGTAAAATAACCGTGAGAGAGCTCTGTATGTCGGATTGAGCTGTAATTGTTTGTGCTTCTGACCCAGGTTGTTATCTAACTTTCGTTAGTTCAACACTTTTTTATTTAAGCAACAGAAGGTCTTCGAAAAAATTCGTCTTTACCTGCTGGTCTGTTTTGACAGATTTCTGCCATTTTCTGCATTCACTTCTTGTTAGTTCCTTCTTGAGTTCTTTTGGGGAATTGAGCTTTTTGAGGGAAGTGCTAAAGTCGCTAGTGTTCTAATGGAAGTTTATTGGGTGTTTGAACTGAACCTTAAGACTTATTTATCTTGAGTGCACTAATGTTGCTAATAAGGATTGTGTGAAGTTTTGTATGAAGGAAAAATTTCAGGTGTATGGAAGGAATGAGTAATGAGATGAAGAATGGACTAAAGCTCAAGCTTGGGGATGCCACGCATGTCACCCCAAGAAATATCCAAGAAGTACAAGCGTCAAAGCTTGGGGATGCCCAAGGCATCCCCTTCTTCATCAATAAAAATCCCAGGTTTCTTCCAAACACTTCATTTTTATTGTTTCATGCACAATTTTGTTTTTCTTGGAGCATCTTCTTTTTCATTTTCGTTTTGGTTTTTAGTTTGCGTGGTTTGCTTAGTTTGCTGAATAAATTGGTTGGACCCCCTTTTTCATACATTGGTGTTCAAATGGTTTGGTTTGGAAAAGAGTAGGAAAGCTCATGCTTAAGTGGTAAAGAGAGCTTGTTTCTGACCGTGGCCTCTTTGCTATAGCATGACTTGTTATAAACAATTGAGATTGCTTAATGTGCCTTGGATGAATCATGCGTTGTTTTAGCATATTAAAGCATAGTATAGTGGTATTCTCCTTTGATGCTTTATTTGGGTTGACTTGGCACATGTTCACACCATGTTATGACTATCCCAAGTCACCATAAGCCTTTATGATCCTTTAGTTTTCAACATGTAGTATCACTTTATGCTTTGATCAATGATTTTTTGTCGCTCTGGATGATTATGGCCATTATTGCTCTCTCGTTTGTCGCTCCCTTACTATTGCTAGCCTTCACTTTCACTGAGTATGTTTTACTCAAGTTTCCAAGTCCCTAAACCAAATATTTCCAAAGTGTCCACCATACCTACCTATTAGCATCATTTTCTACTCCCGTGTATATTCAATATGCCTTGTTTTCTTCCGAATAAAATGTTTGCTTGTTATGAGAAAGTTAGTTAGTAAAGCTCTCACGAACTTGATGGCACACTTTATTTTCTTGCACTTAATAAACCTGAACCATTGTGTCCTTCTTTGTTGCACATATGCTTGCGCTTTATGAGTTGAAGTTAGCAGAACCATGTATCATGGGGACCGCTTTCAACGCTTCGTAGGTACTTTGTACCTAGTTGATATCATGTTCTTTTGCTTATGGATCCCGACGGTGTGAAATAAAAGTGGAACTTGTAAGATCATGGAGTTTGTATGTATGTTAGAGAAACGCCTGGGCCGCTAGCCTAAGCCATTCCTAATCATGGTGGAAACTTGCAACATAACCATAATGAGCATTCTATGAAGCATCCTCAATAAAAATCTATGCACATAGTAAATAAAAAGATCGTTGAGATGCTCATTGTCTGCTTGCCTTGTTATTTTGATTATGCGATAGCTCCCGTGTCATGTGCAAGGGGTACCCCGTTGGCGGTTCTCTATGATACGTATATACTTACAATGACAAGAGCTTACTTGTGACTGAAGTTGAGTAGCATGATGATCGGTCTTCGTAACTAAGGGGCATGAGACTTCGATTTATAACTTGTCAAGCATATCCTCTTAGTTGTGTCACTTTAACCTTAACCACCTAAAGATGCTTATGATAGGGGCAATGAGAGCTCAAAGCTAACGAGTACCATACTTTCAGCATTTGGAAGCCTTTCAAACTTTTCAAAACCTGTTCATTTCCTTGTTGAGTCTTCACACATTCTATGAGCACTTTCTTGAGAGCATAGTGGCCATTCTTAGTTCTATGTGCATTGTCCCAAGACTTGTTGATTGATACATACCTTGATATTGCTTGTTTTAAACTATTTGTATCTAGTCACTCTTGTAAACTTTGAAGGTGTCCTATGCATTTATGTTTGCTACTCTTTGAGGGACAAGCTGAATGCCAGTATGCTATGTTTTCTTTATGTGCAACAAACAAACGTCTTGCAAATCATTGTTATTCATGAATCTTTTGTTTGTGCCTTTTCATGTTGTAGCATAGTTTCTTTGTCTTATTGCTAGAACTTTGTCTTTCATGTTATGATTGAAGTACTATGATCCCAGCTTTGAATGTTTTGCAAATACTTTGGTCAAGTCTTCGATGGTGCATGTCACCTCAAAAATTATTCTATCTTTTTATCACTTACCTACTCGAGGACCAGCAGGAGTTAAGCTTGGGGATGTTGATACATTGCAAATGTATCTATAATTTTTGATGTTCCATGCTTGGTTTTATCCACTTTCTTGTGTTTTGTCCACACTTTGGAGTACTTTTCATATGATTTCTTGGACTAACCTATTAACAAGAGCCACAGTGCCAGCTGCCTGTTTTCTGCTGTTTTTGGTTCCAAGAAAGTCAGAAAATGAATATTCTCGGAATTGGACGGGACAAAAGACAAAGTGCCTATTTTTCCAGAAGACTCCAGGAGCCAGAATACGAGATGGAGGAGGGCCAAGGGCTGGCCACACCCACCCTAGGCGCGGGCTGGGCCTGGCCGCGCCAGGGCATGGTGGGGTGGCCCCAGGCACCCCCTCGGTCCCCCTCTTCGCCTATAAGAAGCCTTCTGACCTAAAAACCTCAGGGGGTTCGATGTTTTTCCACGAAAAGTTCCGCTGCGCCGCCGCCACCGAAGGGGAGCTTCGAGGGACAGAAAGTCTCTATTCCGGAACCCTGCCGGGACAGGGAAGTGCCCCCGGAGCCATCTCCATCGATCTCCACCATCATCCTCATCGACCATCCATGTTTCCCCCATCTATGAGTGAGTAATCCCCCGTTGTAGGCTATGGTGATGGTAGGGATTGGATGAGATCGTTCATGTAATGGCATCAGATTGTTAGGGCATGGTGCCTAGTATCTTTTATTAGTGCTTTATGACTTTGTTGCGACTTGTTGTGCTTAGTGCTTGTCACTAGGGCCCGAGTGCCATGATTTCAGATCTGAACTTATTATTGATTCATTATGATAGTATTGTTTCTAGTCTTATCTACAAGTTGTATACACACATTGTTGTCCGGAATCTATGGCCCCGAAGTGACAGAAATCGGGATAACCAGAAGGGAATGGCTTTGATGTGAGGATCACATGTGTTCATGGAGTGTTAATGCTTTGCTTCGGTGCTCTATTAAAAGGAGCACCTTAATTGCTAGTAGTTCCCTAGAGGCCCCGCTGCAAACGGGCTGGCAGGACAAAATATGTTGTGCAAGTTCTCATTGCGAGCACGTATGACTATATATGGAACACATGCCTAGGATTGTCTAGTACTTGGGTGATTTATCTTATTTATCTGCAATTGCCCTATGTTCTGATTGCTATGTGAATTGTCTTGTCCATGCAACGCCCGTCCATCCATCCCTATGCCTACCGCACTCGAATCCCACTATTTACTGCTTTCGTTACTACTGTCTTTGCTTTGCTACTGCTGTTACTTTGCTTTTCCTACTACAAAACTGTTGCTACTGATAAACTGCTGTGAGCAAGATTGTTTCCAGGTGCAGCTGACTTGACAACCCAGTTGTTAAGGCTTATAAATATTCTTTGGCTCCCCTTGTGTCGAATCAATAAATTGGGTTTCACTTCCCTCGAAAATACTGCGATACACCCCCTATACTTGTGGGTCATCAGTAAGCATCCCCAAATCCATCCATAGATTAGAGAGTGTTTTTCATCCTATAGAGAATAAGGCTTACAAAAAGATTTTCCATAGACTAGATTACATCATTTTTGAGTTTTAGTTGCTGATTGTATCTTCTCGTAGATCCGATCTACAGGTTTTTTCCTCGTAGGAGTCTAGTTTTTCGCTTGTATCTAGGTTTAGGGTTTGATCTTGTTTTGCGCCCTGTCAACCATCACCGTGTTCCGCATGTTTTTCCTTGTTTGTCTGAGTCCACTTAGCACACCTTTGTTTGCATACCATAGACACAGCCTATCTACATCATCTATGCCTAGGAACATACCCACGAGACTAGTTGCTTTGCTCCGACAGGCTGCTCATTAGGGTTTGAAGTGCAAAAATTTTCGTCCAGGTAGACCGGATTATCTGGCCCCCGACAAAACCGGAATATCCGGCCCCTTATTGCTCAGAATTGTTGCATCACGTATTGCTTTGTGTCAGATAGTTGAAAAAACAAAAAAAGGAGAAAGAAGAAAAAAAAATTTGTTAAAAAAAGAGAAAAGAAAATAGATACAAAAGTAAACAACAAAAGGGAGATATCAAGGTTGATTGGAGGACTAGTTTTATGATAGCACTAGTAGATTGAGAAATCGTGTGCCTGTCCTATTTGAGCTATTACTAGTGTCTCTCTTGTGCATTGCAATATTCCTTTTCATAAGTTGCTTTGCCACGTTTATCTCCACCGTGTGTGTTTCTTGGGTTTTTGTACGATCAGCACTAGGACTTGTTTGCGGTGTAGATAGGATACCATACCTATAGCTCCACCATATATAACCTATGTGCCCTGCGATCGTTCTCTATACCTTTGATATTCACTTCATCAGATTAGTGCATCCGTCTTTGATTTCGTTTGGTAGAGCATCTCTATTCACTTTAGAACGGTAAGATCTCCTTTCTTATTAGTTGTGAGTGAGATGTGAGCGTTTCCACCATACATATTTTGATTTTTGCACTAATCTACTAATCATGTCTTCTAGTGATGATGATGTTGTGTCGCATAAAAAGAAGGATGAGGAGCTTGTTAATTGGCGCGAATATGAGGCTTTGAAGTCCCACTTGACACGTGTGTTTACTCACACGACAGATGCCATTGACAAGAATCTCCAGGATATGAATATGAGATTGGATCACCATATTGGAACGGTTGATACTATCCAAACGCAAGTTGTTGCGCTCAATGTCAATGTCCCCACTTTGCAGCGTTCCATCGAGGGTTTGACAGCCGCCATACATAGAAGACAGGATCCTCAACATGATGATGCCTTTGATGGTTTTGATGAGGGTAGCGCTGTTGATGCTGCTCCACATGTTGGCAGGGGACGTGCTATTCCCCCTGTCCATGCACCTGCTCATGGCCATGGGCTTGCCCCTCTTGGGCATGCTCAACGTGGGCCCAACCAAGCTGCTGATGATGGTTTGGGCAAGCCAAAATTCTCGATTCCCAAGTTTGATGGTTCCATTGATCCTGAAGATTATCTCACATGGGTGTTGAATATTGAGAAACTCTAGCGCTTATTTGACTATCAAGAAGAAAAGAAGGTCAAGCTTGCAGCATGTGAACTTGATGGTTATGCTTTGCGTTGGTGGGATTATCTTGTGCAACATAGGAGGGAGGACAATGAACTTCCTATGACGGATTGGCGCGAGATGAAGCAAATCATGAAGGCTCGTTTCGTACCAACCAACTACTCACGTTCAGTTTTTGATAAATTGACGCAATTGAAGCAAGGCAAAATGACAATTGATGAGTACTACATGGAGATGGAGCTGCTTATGCAGCGTGCTAGAATTCGTGAGGCCATTGAGATGACCATGCAGCAATTCCTCAACAATCTAAAGTTACCAATCAAGAGCATAGTTCGTCATTACAAGTATGAGACCATGAATGAGCTATTGCACCATGCTAGAGAGGCCGAATCCCAGTTAGCAGATGAGGCAAAGTCACGTGCTCGTTTTCCGTCCTCCAGCAGATTTTCTGCCAGATCTACTCCTCCTACAGTCACGCCACCAGCTGCTGCTCCGTTTACACCATTGACCAAACCAGCAGGTACTCCTTCATTTGGTGGTTCTAATGCTCGGAAACCCGCTGCTCCTGCTGCTAGCTCGGGTTCCAACATGTCTACGGCATGTACTCGTGATGTAGTGTTCCATACTTGTGGAGGTAGGGGAACTACAAGAAAGATTGTCCAAACAACAAGGTTATGTTTGTTAATGAACAAGGTGAATTAGAGAGTGGAGATGAAGCTCTTATGATGATGGTGATGATGGCGAGGATGGTGCTGATGCGTATCCTGAGCATGCTCCAACCATTGTCGTATCTTCACGTATACTGAGTGTGCAACCAGTTGAGGAATCCCAGCAATGCAACTTGTTCCAAACAAAAGCTCTAGTTGGACCTAACAAGGCTTGCAAGGTCATTATTTATGGAGGTAGCTGCAGAAATCTTGCAAGTAAGGAACTATGTGCCAAACTGAATTTGACATACTTACCTCATCCCAAGCCACACAACATACAATGGTTGAGCAACAATGGTGAGATAAAGGTAAATCATATGGTATGTGTGAATTTTCAAATAGGGCCATACAAAGATTCTATTGATTTTGATGTGGTTCCTATGACTGTTTGTCACCTAGGGTCAGCCTTGGCTCTATGATCGCCATGTGCAACACAATGGCCGAGCCAAATATATATCACTTGGAATTCAAAGGGAAAAAGATTACTATGCAGCCAATGACACCACGAGATATTGTGAATGATTCTCGCCAAAAGATAGAGGTGAACTTGAAGGAAGATTCTATCACTCGGCGAGATTGTGTGACGGCTGTTCCTGATGTAATTGAGCCTAAATTGAGTGACATAACAAAAAGTGAGAGAGTGCCTGGTTTATTGATACTAGCCACCAAGGAGGATATGAGATAATTTCGTGAGGATCCTACAACCATGCCACTTGTGCTCGTGTATAAGGGCGAGGTATTGGTTTCTAACAACATGACCCCTATTTTTCTTGGTGTCTCTTCTGTTTTGCAGGACTTTGGGGATGTGTTTCTAGAAGATGTACCTGCAGGTTTACCTCCATTGCATGGTATAGAACACCAAATCGACTTGATTCCTGGTGCCACACTTCCCAACCGTGCACCTTACAGGACCAATCCCGAAGAAACTAAGGAAATTCAGAAGCAAGTACAAGCGCTGCTGGAGAAAGGGTACATTCATGTTCCTCTTAGCCCTGGTGATGTTCCTGTTATTTTATTGCCTAAGAAAGATGGTACTTGGTGCATGTGTGTTGATTGTAGAGCGATTAATAACATCACTATTCGATATCGTCATCCTATTCCACGCTTAGAGGATATGCTAGATGAATTGAGTGGTGCAACAATTGTGACATTGGTACTGATTTGGAACTTCAGCCAACATGTGCGACATACTGTGAGTCTATTCCTTTACTGAAGTCCCCTTGTGATTTCCCTTGCACTACTATTTCAGCACCATGTGATAGTTTACCAAATTCATATTTTGGTCATGTGGTACTGATAACACATAAGGAAATATTTGCTCGAATACCACCTGCTGATATTGTGTATTCCAGCATGCTAAATGAACCTGTGCGTATGAGTTGTGCTATGGACAAAATTTCTGAAATTTCATGTCTTAATTCTAGCACATATTCTCCTTGTTTCACTTTCAATCTAATTGGTGAATATAGCATGGATGAAAATTTTCTTCTGGATCATATATGCATTACTTGTGATAGAATCGCTAAACTGAAACAAGCTTTTTTCAGCCATATATGCAATGTGTCACAAAATGTTTGCTATGGGACAATAGTTCATATTCGAGATATTATGGAAATACATTCTAGTCTAGTTGATATATTGCAACCAACACAAGTAATTTTACCTATGTTGGATTGTTCTATTCTTGCTAGAATAGAACCTGAGTTTTCATATTCGTTGTCTTTGTCCCAAAATTCGTTGCCTAGTTGTGCTAATGCTTTATACTTCACTTATATTTGCAACTTGAGTTGCATTTTACATACTGGACAACATGATCATGTTCATAATAATCAGAGTAGCACAGTTGAAGCATGGAATGAATCAATTTGGTTTTCACACATGTTCAATTGGTTTGATCTTGTTCACAAATTTGATCATAGATCTTCTTTGAGAAAACTGAATTTAATATTGAACAACAAGACTATATATCTATTTGTTTTTCACCATGATCATGATTCTTTGTACTTCACTTATACCTGCAATTTAAGTTGCTTGATGTTTACTGGACATATTTTTTATGTGAACAACAATAATACAACATGTTATATATATACTTTGTGTACACGTTGTTCTTTTTGTTTCTTCCACTTTCAGCTTACCCAACGCCGAGGACGGATTTTCTTGAAGAAAGGGAGGATGATGAGGATACAATAATGGATCATGCTGATTTCGAGTGCTTGAACTGGCAGGAAATATTGAGTCAAATCAATCATAACTATCAGGTGAATTCATTCCTAGTTGACCATGATGCTTTCATTTATAAGAACTTTATACTACCTAAGTCTATGCGTTTATGTATGATCAGGTTCGTTGGAGAAACAAGCATGGCGCGAGGAGGAGAAGGGCTACCAGAGGAGCCCGGCATGATGATCGTCCGAGGATGTGTGAGGGAGGAGCAGGAGGAAGGCGGAAGATAAGATCATCAAAATGAAGGCGACCGAGAGTTAGAAGGTAACCAAGAAGGACGATTCAATTCAGACGGACAAAAGTTCTGAAATTGAAATGGACATGGTTTCCACATACCAACTCCGAATTAAGCATATAAGTACTTGTTGGAAAGATAATTCTGAGATCTTTCCAACGGGTACTTGCACGTCTCCCGGTTCGTTACGAGCTGTGCGCGACAACCAAAACAAGTCGATAGACGTTTTCTGTCAGTTTACAAATAGAGTCCTTTTAAGTTAGGAAAGTTAGAGATATGTTTGGCTTTGACCCCAACTCTATGTTGGACGTCCAACAGCCTTTATATAGGCCTGTAAATCATGGTTTTTAGGGTGAGACCATGTTAAAACTATTTTGGAGTTGTTTCTTTCATAGAACCTCTGAAATTACCCTTTGATCGATTGTACCAACTATAATTGAGTGTGATCTATTGTTCCATCGGGAATTAGTAGGTTGCAAACTACCATTCGTGGTCGACGGATGCGTGCGCAAGAGCGTGGTGTTGTGAATATCCTACAAGGTTCGAGAGCTGTTGCATTCGCATTAGGGTTTGAGTGGGAGAGTTCATAGCTACATGCTAGTTATCTATCATCCACCATCCGCTTACTGAGAAGATCGGGCCACCCCATATCATCTTATCATGCTGATTTCGAGTGCTTGAACTGGAAGGAAATATTGAGTCAAATTAATAATAACTATCAGGTAAATTCATTCCTACTTGACAATGATGCTTTCATTTATAAGAACTTTATACTACCTAAGTCTATGCATTTATGTATGATTAGGTTCGTTGGAGAAACAAGCATGGCGCGAGGAGGAGAAGGGCTACAAGAGGAGCCCGGCATGATGATCGCCTGAGGATGCGCGAGGGAGGAGCGGGAGGAAGGCGCAAGAGAAGATCATCAAAACGAAGGCGACGGATAGTTAGAAGGTGACCAAGAAGGAAGGTTCAATTCGGACAGACAACACTTCTAAAATTGAAATGGACGTGATTTCCACATACCAACTCTAAATTAAGCAAATAAGTACTTGTTGGAAAGATAATTCCGAGATCTTTCCAACTGGTACTTGCATGTCTCCCGGTTCGTTCTGAGCTGTGCGCAGCAACCAAAACAAGTCGACATATGTTTTCTGTCAGTTTACAAATATAGTCCTTTTAAGTTAGGAAAGTTAGAGATATATTTGGTTTTGACCCCAACTCTATGTTGGACGTCCAACAGCCTTTATATAGGCCTGTAAATCATGGTTTTTAGGGTGAGACCATGTTAAAACTATTTTGGAGTTGTTTCTTTCATAGAACCTCTGGAATTACCCTGTGATCGATTTTACCAACTATAATTGAGTGTGATCTGTTGTTCCATCAGGAATTAGTAGATTGCAAACTACCGTTCATGGTCAACGGCTGCGTGCGCAAGAGCGTGGTGTTGTGAATATCCTACAAGGTTTGAGAGCTGTTGCATTGGCATCAGGGATCGAGCGGGAGAGTTCATAGCTATAGGCTAGTTATCTATCATCCACCATCATCGCTGCCATCCGCTTACTGAGAAGATCGCGCCACGCCATATCATCTTTGGATGTGCACGATCTTGGTATCAGAGTGCTGGGTTTACTCAGTGAGCAATATCATCTAGGTATCGGATTTTCTCGTTGCCTCGATAAGCAATCCATAATCCATCCATAGATTAGGGCGTGTTTTCTTCCTATAGAGAAAATAGCCCACAAAAAGATTTGCCATAGCCTAGATTACATCGTAGATGAGTAATAGTTGCTGGTCGTGTTCATCCTTTAGCTTAGATCTAGATCCGTTCGTCGTAGATTTGTTTTCTAGTCGTTTTCTATTCGTTTTCCAACATTGTTTCCGCCACCACCAGGTCAGATCCGATCTAATCTAAGAGTCATAGTCTTCTACTCTTGGCCGAGTCGAAATTAAAAAAAGGACATCACTACAATTAGACCTACCCCAATGACTACTGAATATGCTACAACTGTTGCAATAAAGGATTAGTACAATTAGATTAGAATTGGACCTATTACAAGAGCTCGTGCTAAGCTACCTGAACAACATGTGAATTTACTCCTAAACAAATCTGGTACTTTGATTTATGAGAACGTTATACTGCCTAAGTCTATGCATTTATGTATGATCAGGTTCATTGGAGAAACAAGCATGGCGCTAGGAGGAGAAGGGCTACAAGAGAAGCCCAACATGATGATCGCCCAAGGATGTGCGAGGGAGGAGCGGGAGGTAGGCGCAATACAAACAAGAGAGATCATCGAAGAGAAGGAACGTTCAATTCGGACATATAGAAGTCCTGAAATTCAAATGGACGTGGATTCCTCATATGAACTCCAAATCAAGCAAATAAGAACTTCTTGGATAGATAATTCCAAGATATTTCCAATGAGTACTTCCACGTCTAAAAGACCCCAGATAATCCGCCCCCCACACCCCGGATAATCCGGCCCTGCTTTGGAGATTCTGTAAAGGACTTCGGTGCGATGTTCTGTCCCGGGGCGGATATTTGACCGAACTTTCCCCCCAGAAAATCCGGCTGCCGGATAATCCGGCCCTCTTAGAATGAATAATCCGGCCCAAAATGTTCCCATCAGATCTAGACGGATCTGACTGTATCAGACACATTTTCGTTTCGTGTTTTTCGGACGTTCAGACGGCCATATAAGCCTGGGAGCGCCCTCTAGTTTAGGTTAGACCACGTTAAAACTATTTTGGAGTTGTTTCTTTCATAGAACCTCTGGAATTACCCTGTGATCTATTTTACCAACTATAATTGAGTGTGTTCTGTTGTTCCATCGGGAATTAGTAGATTGCAAATTACCGTTCGTGGTTAACGGCTGCGTGCGCAAGAGCGTGGTGTTGTGAATATCCTACAAGGTTCGAGAGGTGTTGCATTGGCATCAAGGATCGAGTGGGAGAGTTCATAGCTACAGGCTAGGTATCTATCATCTACCATCATCGCCGCCATCTGCTTACTGAGAAGATCGGGCCACCCCATATCATCTTGGTATCATATTTCCAGTGTTGCCTCGGTAAGCATCCACAAATCCTTCCATAGATTAGAGAGTTTTTTTTCGTCCTATACATAAAAAGCCTTACAAAAAGATTTTCCATAGACTGGATTGCATCGTTTTTGAGTTTTAGTTGCTGATTGTATTTTCTCGTAGATCCGATCTGCAGGTTTTTCCTCGTAGATGTCTAGTTTTTCGTTTGAGTCGGGGTTTAGGGTTTGATCTTGTTTTCCGCCATGTCAACCATCACCGTGTTCCGCAAGTTTTTGCTCGCTTGTCTGAGTCGACATAGTGTACCTTTGTTTGCATACCATAGACACAGCCTATCTACAACATCCGTACCTAGGAACGTACCCAAAGACTAGTTGCTTTGCCCCGATAGGCTGCTCATTAGGGTTTGAAGTGCAAATTTTTTTTCGTCCGGGTAGACCAAATAATCCGGCCCCCAACAAAACCGGAATATCTGGCCCCTAATTGCTCAGAATTGTTGCATCACGTATTGCTTTGTGTTAGATAGTTCAAAAATCAAAAAAAGAGAAAGAAGAAAAAAAAAGTAATTACAAAAAAGAGAAAAGAAAAGAGATACAAAAGTAAACAACAAAAGGGAGCTATCAAGGTTGATTGGAGGACTAGTTTTATAATAGCACTAGTAGATTGAGCAATCTTGTGCCTGTTCAATTTGAGCTATTACTAGCATCTCTCCTATGCATTGCAATATTCCTTTTCATAAGTTGCTTTGCCACGTTTATCTCCACCGTGTGTGTTTCTTGGGTTTTTGTATGATCAGCACTAGGACTTGTTTGCGGTGTAGACAAGATACCATACCTATAGCTCCACCAAGATACACACTATTTGATGATATGGGCACGATATGCGCGAGGGGGAAGCGTGAGGTAGGCGCAAGGGAGATCATCAAGAAGAAGGAACGTTCATTTCGGACAGACAGAAGTCCTGAAATTAAAACGGACGTGGATTCCTGATACGAACTCCAAATCAAGAATATAAGCACTTGTTGGATATATAATTCCAAGATGTTTCCAACGAGTACTTCCACGTCTCAAGAGCCCGGATAATCCGGCCCTCACACCCCGGATAATCCAGCCCTGCTTTGGAGATCCATATCTAAGGACTTCGTGCGCGATATTCTGTACGGCCCCGGATAATCCGGCCCACTTAGACCAGATAATCCGGCCCAAAAAGTTCCCATCAGATACAGACAGATTTGACTGTATCAGACACGTTTTCATTTCACGTTTTTTGGACGTTCCGGCGGCCATATAAGCCTGGGAACGCCCTCTAGATTAGGTTAGCATGAAATTGAGTCTAAAACTATTGTGTGAGTTGCTTGGTGAGCATCCCTCCAGGGACAGCGATGCCGTGTTATCTATCGTATTGATATTGTCGCGGAGGTTCTTGTGTTCATCAAGGATTGTCATGTTTTGGTTTGAGGCGTGGTGATCTTCATCACGTTACTTGCTGGATTGATTCCTCTTCTTCAGGTTGCGTTCATCGCGTGATTGGAAGGATTACTATCCAGGTTACTCGCTGTGAAAGATCAGGACACAACTATAGGATCATTGGCTTGATCCGTATCAGGTGGTATCAGAGCACCAGGTTGCTCACGGCGAGATTGTGTTGATTGATCGGCTGAGTGCATTCTTGGTGGAGATCAGAAAGTTGAGGCGGAGAAGATTGGATCGTGACGTCCGCGCACCGGTGTGTTCGACGGTTTCCGCTCGGAGTATCCGCCCGACCCGGATAGTCCGGCCCACCAACACCGGACAATCCGGCCCTGAAATTTTTTCTGTTCTGCAGTCATGCTAGGAAGCATGCCGTCGTGCCATGGTGATTTTTTTGGCAAACGGTGCACTTCTGGGAAAAGATCTGGTGATGTGTATAATGATTATCTTGACATCTTGCTTGGTGTAGTATGTGATGATTCTCAAATCAGTTGGAGACTGGTCCATATGGCGACACATGAGGAATATGAGTCGTGGGAACGTCATATGCAAGATGGTTTTTACAGATGTGATACATACGAGTATTCGGATAATCCTACACCTATGCATCTTGCATTACAACGTGTGGATGAGGAGATAGCTCGTTGGTGGGATAAAGAGGTGCATGAGAAGGATATTGTTGATGCAACTTAGAAGTACTTCAATAATTTTTTGCGTGGCTATTTTATGTCTCCTCGTCGTAAGGTATTTTGTACCAAGCCCGTGAAGGCAGTCTAGCAGTCACCCAAAGTTGCAGTTATGTCTATTCCGTCTCATGTAAAGGAGGCTCCAGCAGTTGTTCTAGTGCAACCAGTCAGCGTGGCAGTGCAAAAATTATCTGAAGAGAAGCAGCCTGATGTTGACAAGTTTGTTCTGTGTGCTGCAATTGAAGTGGAGGATGTTGTACCATTGAGTGGGCTGAATTTGCAACTCAAGAAGGTACACGGCGATGCTTTCATGACAGTTGACAAGGGCCAGCGTTGGAATTTATTTCAGGCGCAGTGTATGATCAAAGGCAAAGCATGCAATTGATTTTTGATGGAGGAAGCTGTACTAATGGAATAAGCAAGGCAATGGTGGCAGCGTTGGGGTTGTCCACATGGGGTATTCCTGAACCTAAGCATCTACAGTGGTTAAATAGTTGCGGTATGGTGAAGGTAACTCATAAGGGTTGTGTGCCATTTATAGTTGGTGATTATGTTGATGAGATTGAGTGCGATGTGTTGCCATTGGAGGTATGTGGGTTGTTACTTGGTCGTCCATGGTAGTATGATCGCAACGTTGCACATGCTGGAAGAGCAAATATATATTCTTTTGTGCATGGTGGCAAACAACAGACTTTGAGGCCTGTGCAAGATGATCACATAAAGTTTGATGTAGAGCTGGTGGTACATAAGGAGAAGGTGCGCAAGGCTAAGCCACAATCTCCTTTATAACTACCCAGTTACGGAGTAGTGTTTGATAGCCCCAAAGTAGGTCGATCCACATCTCAAGTACATGCGACAATCTCAGGTCTAAGGACAAAACGTACACGATGTGTAGAGAGAGCTGCAAGTATTATTACTAGTCTCATGTTGGGTCAGTCCAACCCCATGTTCATAACATGTGTCCACATCATTGGTTTGACATCTCCATGTGAATGACTTGCGAAACATAGTCATTAACCAATCGATGTGCTAGTCTAATATTCACGTGTGTCCTCGCATGAACTCCGACTAGGGACAATTATTAGATAACCATACAAGTAAAGAGTTTCACAAACAATTCACATAATTGCCAATCAATACAAGTTGCCTGGTATATGGATATTCAAGGAACATTATAATAACTCATGGATACACATGAAATACAATCATCTCTATGATTGCCTCTAGGGCATATTTCCTTCACCTTTGTGTGTACCTATCCCACGAGAGTGGTTCATCTTGTGTTTGCTTGAGCATTGTGCATTTGTCCTTGGATAGTGAGAGTGCAAGAGCAATATCAAGTGTGACTAGGTAGCATCAAGGGAGAGAAAAAAAAGATACAAAAGAAAAGTAGTCTCACATTGCCAAAGAGAGTCTCAAAGCTTGTAAGCAAGAGAGAAAGAAGAGCGCCCAAGGCAAGTGCACAAATCCATTGCTCATTTTTGTTCTTTGCAAACAAGCCACGGTCTCTCCTTGGATTGGCACGACAACGAGCCTAGACTTCGTTAGGACATTTTGTTTGCTCATTTTCATAGTCGTGTCAATCACAACAATCTCCACGTGTGTGTATATAGTCGTAGGCTCCCGTCACCCTTTTGAGTTGTTGACCTTCGCCTTTGACTTGAGTTTTGTTTGGATTTTACCCATGTTTGACTATCCCTTATATTTTCGTTTTTTTCTTTGGCATTCCACAATCCTAACCTACCACCAACAAGCTTTTGAGAGTTAGTTCTTTCTTTAGTGTGAGTTTTCTTTGCATTTCCACTTTGCATGCTTATAGCTCTCACTTGTGGTTTCTAGTTGGGTGCAATTCCCAAGGTGAGGTACAAGGATAATACCACCATATTCCACTTCCATATGCAATACTTGTGTGCTTTGCATGATGGATAGACAAGGTGAGTCGAGCCAACCACCTCCCCAAGAAGAAGATCAAGGACCGTACATGACGCGCGCAAGTCACTTCATCATTCAACAAGAGTTCCGTGAACATTGCCAAGCCCTTGAGACGCGACAAGATGAACAATTTGGCGAGATGCAAGCCGAGTTCGAGAACATCGACAACCGCTTTGATGGCCTCGAAAGGCAAATGCAAGCAATGCATCACAACTTCGGCCACCAAAATGAAGTGCTTCAATGCTCCGTCGCCGAAAAAAATGACAATCTTTGACGCCTCATCGACGGAATGGCAAGACCACGTTCACATGCATCAAGCTCGTCAAGTTCTTCGCGTCATCATGCACCTCCGCAACAAGATCTACATCCAAGTGATTGAAGATGGAACCTCTTCGAACTATGTACCTTCCCCACAGGACGCCGCAACATCAAGCTATGATGGTGATTTCTCTTCAAGGCCACGAGCAAGGCAAGAAGCACATCGTGATCACGCAAGGGTACTAGTGATCCAACAAGAACAACCACAAGAAGAACCGCAAGTCTACCACAATCGACCGCGACCCATACTTGACACAACAAGTGATGACTCCAACTTGGAGAATCAAGCTCGCCATTGACGTGAAGCTCTCCAAGATCCTCCTCCTCGTCATGACCATCATGAACGTCAACACCGACACCATGGTCATCACGAGGCGCCTCCTCCACCACAACAAAACATGGAGCGTCAAGTGGTACAAGTTGAGCGACGACCACCACGTCAAGAGGCTCAACACCATGATCTTCACCGTGAGGACCATGTGCCTAATAAACATCACCAACCGAGGAACGAGCCTCCTCTTCGTCATCAACCGTGTCATGAGGCTCCACATCCTCAACACCCTCATGAGGCCCATGTGCCCCAACGTCATCAACAACTATGCCAAGAGAAAGAGCAAGCTCCACAACAACAACAACATCAAGAGAAAGCTCTTCACCAAGGTCACGAGAACCAAGTTCCACCACATCAACAACAAGATCATCAACAAGGTCACCAAGCTCGTTGCAATGACCGCAATGATGAAGAATCTTTCGGCAAGCTCAAGTTCGCAATGCCCAAGTTCACCGGATCCAATGACCCCAAAGAATACCTTTCATGGGCAATCAAAGTCGACAAGATCTTTCGCATGCACAATTATAGCAACGAGAAGATCCTCGCCATGGCTTCGCTTGAGTTTGATGATTACGCCAACCTTTGGTGGGAACAAGTTCAAGTTGCTCGTGATGCAAGACAAGAACAGCGAATCACAATTTGGCATGACATGAAGGCTCACATGAAATCCTAGTTCGTGCTCACGCACTACACGCGTGACCTCTTCAAGAACCTTCAGTCGCTTCGTCAAGCGAAAAAGACCGTGGAAGAGTACTTCAAGGAAATGGAACTCAACTTGATTCGCGCAAACATCGATGAGCGTATGAAGCAAACTATGGCACGCTTCCTTATTGGGTTGAACCATTCCATAAAGCGCATCATCGAGTTCCAAACATACAACGACATGGTTGAGCTTGTGCACATCGCAACAAAGGCTGAACGTCAAGTGCAATAGGACATCAAGTACAACAAGCCTAAGACATATTTCACCTACAAGCAAGCTTCAACCGCTATGCCAACAACCTTAAATGGAATCTCCTCAAGTACCTCCAAGCCTTCCTTCAAGCCCACACTCCCTCAAGGAAAACTGCCCCCAAGTGGCAAACAAGCAAAGAGTGATACACCTTTCAACGGTGAATGCTACAAGTGTGGAGGTAAAGGACACAAGTCGGACGAATGTGGAAACAAGAAGGTATTGTTCATCCATGACAATGGCGACGAAAAGTACTTGAGTGAAAATGAATTTGATGCCCGTGTCAAGGAAGCAATGTCAAGGCAACGAGTGTAAGATGACCAAGAACTCCTAATGTGTGAACATGACGCAAGTCCATCACTTGTCGTCACAAGGATCTTGACCACTCAAGCACAAGAGCATGAAGACCAACGCTCCAATATCTTCTAAACAAGAGCCGACATCAATGGAAAATCTATCAAGGTGATCATTGACGGAGGGAGTTGCCACAACCTTGCTAGCACCGAGTTGTGTGAGAAGCTCAACCTCACCCTCCATCTGCACAAGCACCCCTACCACGTGCAATGGCTAAGTGACCAAGGGTTCGTCTAGATCAAGCATACCGTATCAGTCTCCTTCGTCATTGGTCCCTACAAAGACACGGTGGAGTGTGATGTGGTTCCTATGACAGTTTGCCACATGCTTCTTGGTCGACCATGGCAATTTGACAAGGCTGCTCTACATGATGGTCGCACCAATGTATACACCTTCAAATGGCTCAACAAAACATGTGTTTTCCAACCAACGACTCCTAGCCAAATAATTGCGGACAACACAAAGGCTTTAGCGAGGGCGCAAAGCACAAGACCTACTTGTGAGAAGAGTGGTGAGAGAGAGAACCACCTCATAGTGAGTGAGAGCCACAAGCCAAACTCGAGTTGAAAAAACTAAGAGTGTTCTCCTTGCCACCAAAAGTGAGATGAGAGATGTTCGGAACAACCCATCCATATTGCACTATGTCCTCCTTTGGAAGGGACTAGCGCAAGGAACTAATGAATTGACCAATGTTCCTCCATCTTTGATGAATGTTTTGCAGGAATTCAAGGACATGTTCCCCAAAGAGCTCCCACATGGTCTACATCCTCTTCACGGCGTCGAACATCACATTAACCTCATCCCCGGCACACCACTTCCCAACCGCGCCGCTTACTGCACGAACCCGGAGGAGACAAAGGAGATTGAACATCAAGTCAACCAACTCGTCTCCAAAGGTTTGATCCAAGTTAGCACTAGTCCAAGTGTCGTACCCGTGATTCTTGTTCCAAAGATTGATGATACGTTACGGTTATGCATGGACTACCGTCCAATCAATGCTATCACCGTGCGTTACCGACATCCCATACCACGTCTCGATGACATGCTTGATGAGTTGTGTGGAGCCACTATTTTTTTCGAAAATTGATCTTTGTAGTGGTTACCATCAAATACGCATGGCTGAAGGTGATGAGTGGAAAACCGCCTTCAAGACCAAACTTGGTCTCTATGAATGGTTGGTTATGCCCTTTTGTTTATAGAATGCCCCATCCACCTTCATGCGCCTTATGAATCACATCTTGCGTTCTCTCATTGGAAAAAGTATTGTTCTCTATTTTGATGATATTCTTGTTTATAGCAAATCACTTGAGGACCATATATCACATGTCTAGGAAGTGCTGCAAATCCTTCGACATGAAAATCTTTATGCTAATCTTCCCCAGTGCACTTTTGCTAAGGACAAGTTGGTTTTTCTTGGATTTGTCGTTTCTTCGAAGGGAATTGATGTTGATGTTTCCAAGGTAAAGGACATACATGATTCGCCCATCCCAACAAATGTGAGTGAACTCCGAAGTGTTCATGGGTTGGCCGGTTTCTATCGTCGCGTTGTGAAAGACTTTTCGACCATTGCTTGTCCCATCAATGAATTGACCAAAAAGAAGCTTTTGATGAACTTAAAAAGAGGCTCACCGAAGCACCTCTTCTTGCGTTACAGGATTTCACTAAAACTTTTGAGATAGAGTGTCATGCTAGTGGTATTGGCATTTGAGGAGTCCTTATGCAAAACGGGTGTGCCATAGCCTACCATAGCGAGAAACTCGATGGTGCTCGCCCTAACTATCCAATTTATGACAAAGAGCTTCTTGCCTTAGTTCGTGTCCTTCAAGTTTGGCAACACTACCTATGGCCCAAAGAATTTATCGTACATTCCGACCATGAGTCGTTGAAATATCTCAAAGGCCAAGCCAACTTGAGTAAGAGACACACTAAGTGGGTTGAGTTCATGGAGTTTTTCCGTACATTGTCAATTATAAGAAGGGCAAAGATAATGTAGTTGTGGAGGCTTTGTCTCGCAGACACACAAACCTTCTTACTAGACTTGAAATCAACGTGTTGGGTCTTGAGGAAATAAAATCTTTGTATGCTTCCGGCCCGTTCTTTGAACCAATTTTCGCAAAGTGCTCCAGTGACAAAGGAGTTGATGATTTCTATTTGCATATGGGCTTTCTATTTAAACAAAACAAGCTATGCATTCCAAAGTCCTCGCTTCAACTTTTGCTTCTCCAAGAATCTCATGTTGGAGGCCTCATGGGTCACTTTGGCCATGACAAGACACTGGACATGCTCTCCAATCACTACTTTTGGCCCAAGATGAAGCGTGACGTGGAGCTCTACGTTCAACGATGCACGAGATGTGTTCAAGCTAAGTCGCAAGCTAACCCTTATGGTCTTTATATGCCATTGCCTATTCCTCATACACCTTGGACCGACATTAGCATGGATTTCATGTTAGGATTGCCTAGATCTAAGCATGGTCATGATTATATATTTGTTGTCATGGATCGCTTTTCCAAAACCTCCCAACCAAACCTTGCACCATCCTATGCCCTGTACAATCGTTGGTGGGTCTATGAAATTAGGGTGCCACGGTTTTCCTTGGCTGGATGGGTTTGTATCGGATACCTACACGCATAAGGGTTGGTGAGCTTAACAAGGTCATCTTAACAGTTAAGGACCTTGGGGCATAAAGGTTGGGCGCCTAGGTTTGACGTAGAGATGTCACCCAACAACAAGAGTCATATGTGATATGATTAGCAAAGGTTGCTTACCGATTTACCTTGTCTTCTAGCAGTGATGCTAAAGCTCACTAGTCGACTTGTTAATTGTGGATCTTGAATCACTTAGTATCAATAGAGGGATGTTGATTTAAGTGGGAGTATATGCTATTAAATTGTTTAATATGTTTTACTCTTTCATGGTTACATGGCTTAGTATTTTGCATATTTTTTTGTTGTAGATCAATGGCACCGAACAATTCATCACCTTTTGCTTTGCGTTCGATTCTTGAAAAGGATAAACTAAATGGAACAAACTATTCGGACTGGGTCCGTAACCTGAGAATTGTTCTCAGGGCTGAGAAAAAGGAAACTGTTCTGGATACCCCAATCCCGGATGAACCTGCTGATAATGCAACTGCTACCCTTAAGAATGCCTACAAGAAAGCATGTGATGAATCTCTTGAGGTCAGTTGTCTTATGCTTGCATGCATGGAACCTGATCTTCAAAAACAGTTTGAGGATCAGGAAGCGTACGATATGATCGTTGCGCTTAAGGACATGTTCCAGACTCAGGCTAGGACTGAGAGGTACAATGTCGCTAAGTCCTTTGTGGAATGCAAGCTGGCAGAGGGAGCAGTTGTAGGCCCCCATGTGATCAAAATGGTTGGTTACAGTCAGACTTTGGAAAAGCTTGGTTTTCCATTAGGCCAAGAGTTGGCCACTGACTTCATTTTGGCATCTCTTCCATCTAGCTATGGGCATTTCATTTCGAACTACCATATGCATGGGGTGGAGAGGGGCCTTAATGAATTATGTGGGATGCTGAAAACAGCAGAATGTGACATTAAGAAGTGTGCAGGGCATAGCCATGTGATGGCTGTGCAGAACAAGCCTAGCTTCAAGAAAAAGGGCACTTCTTGGCAGAAGAAGAAGGGCAAGGCTAAGGATACGATCCCTAAGCCAAACCCTGCACCCAAGCAAAAGGCTGGTCCTGCAGGAGACACTGAGTGTTTCTTTTGTCATGAATATGGCCACTGGAAGAGAAACTGCAGCAAGTACCAGGCTTCTTTGAAGAAAAGTGCAAGTAAGAGTACTTCCCACTCAGGTACACTTGTTGTAAATGTTGTGGACATTTTTCTCGCAGATTCTTATGTTAACTCTTGGGTATTTGATACCGGATCGGTTGCTCATATTTGCAATTCGATGCAGGGGCTAATAAGGACTAGAGAAGTGCAAAAAGGCGAAGTGGATTTTCGCGTCGGAAATAAAGCAAGGGTTGCTGCATTGTTCGTCGGCGTCATGCAACTTCACCTTCCGTCAGGATTTATCATGGAGTTGAATAATTGTTATTACATTCCTAGTATGGGTCGAAACATTTTATCACCTTCATGTTTGATGAGGGATGGTTATTCATTCGCGAGTACAAACAATGGTTGTGTAATCTCTAAGAATGCTATGTTTGTGGCTGATGCTCCCATTGTGAATGGGTTATTTATTTTAAATCTTGATAATGCATGTGTTTACAATGTTAGTGCTAAAAGGCTTCGGCCAAATGATTTGAGTCCTACCTATCTATGGCATTGTCGTTTGGGGCATATAAGTGAAAAGCGCATGAAGAAGCTCCATGGTGATGGTCTTCTAACTTCGTTTGATTTTGAATCATACGAGACATGTCAAGCTTGTTTACTTGGAAAGATGACCAAGACGCCTTTTACGGGGTTTCCCGAGAGAGCGACAGACTTGTTGGAACTCATACATACTGATGTATGTGGACCAATGAGCACGACAGCCAGAGGAGGATATCACTACTTCATTACTTTCACTGATGATTTCAGTAGATATGGCTATGTCTACTTGATGAAGCATAAGTCTGAAACTTTTGAAAAGTTCAAAGAGTTTCAAAATGAGGTAGAGAATCAACGTGGCAAGAAAATAAAGGCCCTGCGATCTGATCGCGGAGGTGAATATTTGAGTCACGAGTTTAGCAATCATCTTAAGAGTTGCGGAATTGTTCCACAGCTCACGCCGCCCGGAATGCCTCAAAGAAACGGGGTCTCTGAACGGCGTAATCGAACTTTGTTGGACATGGTTCGATCGATGATGAGCCAGTCGGATTTACCATTATCATTTTGGGGTTACGCGCTAGAAACAGCAGCTTTCACACTAAATAGGGTACCATCTAAATCCGTAGTTAAGACACCATATGAGATGTGGACTGGAAAGAATCCCAGTTTGTCTTTTCTAAAGATTTGGGGTTGTGATGCATTTGTCAAGCGACTTCAGTCGGACAAGCTAACACCCAAATCGGATAAGTGCATTTTTGTGGGATACCCAAGGGAAACCTTAGGGTATTACTTCTACAACCGAGAAGAGGGCAAAGTGTTTGTCGCTCGTAGCGGTGTTTTCCTAGAGAAAGAGTTTCTCACAAAGGGAACGAGTGGAAGGTCGGTGCGACTTGAAGAAGTTCAAGATGAGCCAGTCGGGGATGCTTCTACGAGTGATGCTATTGTAGCAGAACAAGTTGAGGAACCCGTGGCAATAGAAGCACCACAACCACGAAGGTCGGCGAGGCTCCGCGAAGCGCGAGAGTTATTATTGTTAGACAATGATGAGCCTGCGACCTATGCAGAAGCGATGGTGGACCCAGACTCTGAGAAATGGCTGATTGCCATGAGATCCGAGATAGAGTCCATGGGAGACAATCAAGTTTGGAACTTGGTTGACCTGCCTGATGGTTTTAAAGCCATCGAGTGCAAGTGGATCTATAAGAAGAAGATTGATATGGATGGAAATGTTCACATCCATAAAGCTCGACTTGTTGCAAAAGGTTTTCGACAAGTTCAAGGAGTTGACTACGACGAGACTTTCTCGCCCGTAGCGATGCTTAAATCTATACGGATCATTCTAGCCATTGCTGCACATTTCGATTATGAGATATGGCAGATGGACGTCAAGACGGCTTTCTTAAATGGAATCCTTTCTGAGGACGTGTATATGATGCAGCCCGAAGGTTTTGTCGATCCAAACAATGCTGGAAAGGTATGCAAACTTCAAAAGTCCATTTATGGGCTGAAGCAAGCATCTCGGAGTTGGAACATTCGATTTGATGAAGTTGTAAAGGAGTTTGGCTTCACCAAAAACGAACAAGAACCTTGTGTGTATAAGAAAGAAAATGGGAAATCACTTGTGTTTCTAATCTTATATGTGGATGACATATTATTGATTGGAAATGACATTCCTATGCTCGAGTCTGTTAAGACCTCATTGAAAAATAGTTTTTCTATGAAGGACTTGGGAGAAGCGGCATATATTCTGGGTATCAAGATCTATAGAGATAGATCAAGGAGGCTAATTGGATTAAGCCAGAGTACGTACATTGACAAAGTGTTGAAACGGTTCAGCATGGAAGAGGCTAAGAAGGGGTTCTTGCCCATGTCTCACGGCATTAAACTCAGCAAGACTCAGTGTCCTTCGACCACTGATGAGCGAGAACGCATGAGTAGGGTTCCATATGCTTCGGCTATTGGATCCATCATGTATGCAATGACATGTACTCGCCCAGATGTTTCCTATGCTCTAAGTGTTACGAGCAGATACCAGGCTAATCCAGGTGAGATTCACTGGACAGCGGTAAAGAATATCCTTAAGTACTTGAGAAGGAATAAGGATATGTTCCTAGTTTATGGAGGTGAGGTTGAACTCAGTGTAAAGGGTTACACAGATGCGAGTTACCTTAATGACTCAGACGACTCGAAATCACAATCAGGTTATGTGTTTGTCATGAATGGTGGTGCTGTGAGCTGGAAAAGTTCCAAGCAAGATACAGTGGCCTCCTCTTCAACAGAAGCTGAATATATTGCTGCCTCAGAGGCTGCAAAGGAAGCTGTTTGGATTAGGAATTTCCTGATCGCTCTTGGTGTGGTTCAGGGCTCGTCCAATCCCTTGGACTTTTATTGTGACAACAATGGTGCTATTGCACAAGCCAAAGAACCTAGACAGCACCAGAAGAACAAACATATTCGCATGCGCTACCATCTGATTCGTGAGTTCATTGATGAAGGTAGTGTCATGTTATGCAAAATACATACGGACTCAAATGTTGCTGATCCCTTGACTAAGCCACTCCCGCAGCCTGCGGATGAAGCGCACACAAGAGCAATAGGTATTAGATACTGTCTAGATTGACTCTAGTGCAAGTGGGAGACTGAAGGAAATATGCCCTAGAGGCAATCATAGAGATGATTGTATTTCATGTGTATCCATGAGTTATTATAATGTTCCTTGAATATCCATATACCAGGCAACTTGTATTGATTGGCAATTATGTGAATTGTTTGTGAAACTCTTTACTTGTATGGTTATCTAATAATTGTCCCTAGTCGGAGTTCATGCGAGGACACACGTGAATATTAGACTAGCACATCGATTGGTTAATGACTATGTTTCGCAAGTCATTGACATGGAGATGTCAAACCAATGATGTGGACACATGTTATGAACATGGGGTTGGACTGACCCAACATGAGACTAGCAATAATACTTGCAGCTCTCTCTACACATCGTGTACGTTTTGTCCTTAGACCTGAGATTGTCGCATGTACTTGAGATGTGGATCGACCTACTTTGGGGCTATCAAACACTACTCCGTAACTGGGTAGTTATAAAGGTAGCTTTCGGGTTTGTCCTGATACATGCTGCAAGGCATCGGTCAATCAAGATGGGATTTGCCCCTCTCTACTTGAGAGAGATATCTCTGGGCCCCTCGAGTGATCGGATCCAGAAATGCATGGCCGTGCTACATATGGTTAAGAGTTAACCTAGTAAAGGGATTCTGAATCACAGTATCGAGAAAGAGAGGTCAGCTTAGAGCTAGACCAAATATCGTGAGGCAAAGGGAAAGACATGTACTCAACCTTGTGATGGTTCGTCCGAATGATCTTTATATGCGTTTAGGAGTTGGCACGTCTTGCTAGAGGCCGCTACCAACTATTGACGGAGTAAGTGTACTCGCGTCATGTCTATACGTGTATGAACCTATAGGGTCACACACTTTAGGGGCTGGAAGCCTAATGAGGATTGGATCCGAATTAGACCAGGCTTAGGCTGCTAATGGGCTGCTAATGTAGAAGCCCACCAGGGATGCCTATATAAGAGGGAGTGAGGCGAGCTGAAAAGGAGAGAGCATTCCACCCAGCCGCCACTCCTCTTCCGCCTGTGTTGCACGCGCAGACCTAGCAGTCTGGCGTGTGACGACTTCCACTCCGGACGTGTGGATACCTCGGAGGTGCTGCATCTGTAGCACTTGGACGAGCCGCGCAAAGGGGAGCTGCTCGTGGGACGAGGACGAGGAGGAGACGTAGAACATCTACACTGCCGCAACGTGCTTCATCGAGTTCCGCACCTGTGCGTCTAGCGGTAATCCCGTGATCTATGACAATAGTATTCCTGGTTGACGCGGTAGAAATTTTTGATTTTACGCTAGTGTAGCCTACCCGTTACCCTTCAAAAGGAAGATAGGGGTTAACAAGGTGACGCAAGTTATACCTTCGTTGGTGATGATGAACTTGGTGTCGGTGGTGCGGGATGATGTTTGTGGGCCGTGGTGTCGATGAGCGCGGGGGTTGTCGATGCAGAAGCTTGTTGTTAGTTGACGACGCGCACATGGGCACAAACAAACAAGAGGAAATTAGCCAATGCAAGATTAGAGACAAAACTGTCAAAATCAGGCGTCAGGCCAGAGACTCCGGGGTTTCAGGCCAGAAACTCCGGTGTAGGCTGGAGACTCCGGTGTCGGTAGGCCAGAGACTCCAGTCTGCAGGCCAGAAACTCCGGTCTGCAGGCCGGAAACTCCGGTCTAGAGTCAGATCGCGAACAACTCGTGTTCTTGAGTGGAAATCTTCGCCTTGGGGCCTCAAATCCGCGAAAAATTGGCCAAATTAGGCTGGGAAAACACAGGATAAAGCTGGACCAACTCCTAAGACAAGGTTTGGTCGGATCAAAACCACAAATAACACTCCAAATCAAGAGATCGATCCAAAGGCAAATACGGGCTATTTTTTGGGGATATTCGAATTTTTGGTGGATAGGAGAAAAATTTGTGGGGGTATTCGTGAGCAACGAAGCTCTTGATACCAATATGTTGAGGGAAAACCTCTAGGGTGGCCCGATCTTTCACGATTCCCTTTCAAATCGAGGATGGAGTGCGGGGAGAGGAGGGGACGATGAACACGACGAACACACGCATGAAGAACGCAATGAACACACACACACACACACAAAACCACGATACACACCTATAGCTCACGCTGGCGGTGACCAGTCCGGCACAATCCCTAGGATTGGCGTCGGGCAGAGGACTCTCTCTCGAACCGGCATGAAGATATGGGAGACTCGGTGAGATCTTGACGTCTAGCCAAAGGGAGTCCGATGCCTAGGCCTTGTACAACGCGGAGGCACGATGCAAACTCCAATGAGGGTTGTGATATTGTTGCTCCTTGGTCAAGGAGCATGAGGCAAGAACTAGATAGATCCACAAAGGGTTTCCACTAATTCCAATATCATGCCTAGGGTTTACAATAGAGGTGGGGGACTATATATAGGCCAACCACACAGTCAGGGGTACTTTAGGAATAAAAGACAAGTTCTAGACGGACTAAGGGGTACATGGGCTGAAGGCCCAAAGGCCTTTTACATGCCTGGCGTCGTCCGACCGACGACTCCGGTGTGTAGGCTAGAGACTCCGGTCAAGGCTGGAGATTCTAGTGTAGTCTCCGGACCAACCTCCAGATGGGCATACAGATTGTCCCAGAGCCTGGTTCGTTGGGTCAGACCCGAGGACAAGCCGGAGTCCTGGGGTCTTCAGGCCGGAGAATTTTGCAGGCCGGAGACTCTAGTGTGCGCAGACTAGAGACTCCGGTTTGAGAAGCTCTAGTGATTTCTGCTTCACGCTCTGCTCCTTGTTCTCCATCCTTGGGTGCTTGGTAATGTGTTGGATCTTCGTACCTGATGATGCATAGAGTGCATGAAGTAGCACACCATCCAAGGTTGTATCAAATTGGCAAAAAGGAGAGGAGCGAGTTCACCTTAGCTTGTAGGAGTTTGGATCGGGCACAAGTCATGGGTCCACTTGGGGGGACTTGTTGGTGTAGATGTAGGAGCGTCCGTAGGACGGGCTGCATCAGGAAATCTTACCGTTCCCAAGTGAATTAGCAATGCTTACCAAGGAATTATCAGAAACACGTGCACGGATGTGATGATGCGAATACCGAGGGGAAAACTATCACACGACAACCAGGGTATATGGTGGGGTTCTAGGTGAGGATACCTACACGCCAAAGTACCAAATCCTAGTGCTGGACGTATGACACATGACCCACGGAAAACACAAGCAGTGGAGATAAATGGGGCAATGCACATGAAGCAGAAAAGGATGTATGTCGGAGTAACGCTCGTGTGCAATGCACACGGAGAGACGCTAGAAAAAAGCTCAATGTATACAGGCACAAGATTTCTCAATCTACAGGTGCAAAACAAAAGAACCACACTGCCTGGATGTGCACTAGATAGCAAAACTTAAGCTTGATAGTAACTTTTCTTCTTGCGGTTTCTTTTCCTCTCATTTTTTTTGATATCTCTTTTCTATATTTTTGTTTCTTTTCTTTTTCTTGTTTTTTTTGACTATTTTCTTGCAGGCCACAAACACGTAAGTAACTAAAACACGGCAGCAACAAAAACACAGAGCACCAACAATCTAGTGAGCAGCCCATAGAGCAAAAGGATAGCTAGTCTCATAGGATAGTGCTACACACGACGAAAGGCTTACTAAGGTTCACAAAAGGTACACTATATGGACGCAAAACGAAAAGACACTCGACAGCTGAAGCAACATCCCACAGCAAAAAAACTGCCAAAAACCGTGCCACGACAGGGCGAAACGGCAGGGTTGTGACGCGGTAGAAAAACATACCAAAAACGGTGCGCGACATAGTGGCGGCAGGGCGCGGTAGAGAAACAGCCCAAAAGCATGTCGCGGCAGGGGCGCGGTAGAGGCGCGGCAGAGAAGATGCAGCGATTTGCTACCGCGGCAGCGCCTCGGCAGTGGCGTGGCAGAGCTTGGCGCACGTGTGGCAAGGGCTGTGTGGTGCGCGGCAGAGATGGGCTAGGCGCTCTCGGCGATCTACTGTCCAAACCAATCTACACTCCGACCAAAACTAACACTTACGGCAGGAATTCCAATTGGAAACCTAAACAAGTACTACAAAAAACAAGAAAAAGTGACACAAACAAAGAACACGACTAGCACAATAACTAGAGTACCATGGCGATCTAGATCTCAGGCAGAAATTACGACTCGTTTTGTGGGGATTTTTTCTGGTATAGGAAACAAAACGAAACTAAACTATGGACGGAATATGAATTGCTCACCGAGTAAACGCTGGAAATCTGATACCAAGATGATATGGGGTCGCCCGATCTTCTCAGTGAGCGGCGTGGATGATGGTGTTGTTGATGGAGATAACTTGTGAGACGTTGACGAACTATCTCTCGGCTGCTCCCCCATTGCCAATCCAACAGTTCTTCGGCCCTATGGATATTTGCAACACCACACACTTGCGCACATGATCCCGGATCACAAACGGTTTGCAATCTACCAATTCCCAGTGGAACGATAGATAACACTTAATTAGAGCCAATTTGATATTATCTAGAAAAACACAATCACAATATCGGAGGATTCGAGAGGGATGCTTGTAGCAATCCAATCTAGGGGTTTTAGTCTAAAACAGGTCTCATCATAAACGAGGGGGGTGGCGGCTGGCTATATGGGAATCCCAGCCGCACACAACTAAGACTCGACCCAAGGGGGGTCCGAGTCAGATACAAACCGGCCCTTAGGGCTTGGCCAAGTGGGCGCACTGGCCACACGCGCGGGTGTGCCAGCTAGGTGTAGCCCGTCCCCTTCTGTCTCTCCCTCTGGCACACGCCTCCCTCTCCTTCCTTGGCGCCAACTTCCTGCCGCGGCAGGGAACCGACCAAAATCCTACCGCGACAGAGGTCCTCTTCTTCTTTCCTCTGCTGCAGCTTGATTACTTCTTCCTCAACTCCTTGGCCTTCCTCATACTTGATCAAACATAGATGCAATGATTTTGGTACTATAAAATTCTGATTAGACAATATGTCAGAACCAATTAAGAAGGAATTCACCTGTTGCTTTAACAACTTGGCTCTAGCTCTTATAATAGGTCCAATTTTGATTTCATTAGTGTCTTGAATCTTTGCATCATTATCTTCATTGAATAGTGGAAGAATGGTAGAGATGTCCTCATCACTTAATGATGCAGGCCGTCCTACGGACGCTCCTACATCTACACCACCAAGTCCCCCATGTGGACCCATGACTCATGCTTGAGCCAAGCTTCTCCAAGCTAAGGTGAGTTTGCTCTTGTACTCATGTGACTTCAATACACCCCTGTATGTCTTGCTACTTCATGCTCCGAGACTATGCATCATCAAGTATGAAGACACGAGCCAGAGGAGCAACGCAACAGCCAACAACTGTCAGGAGAGCGCGATATTACTGGCCCCTGGAAGCAATACTACCACACAAGCGGTACTACCGCTCATAGACAGCGGTACTACCGCCCCGGGCAGAGAGATGGACCATGAAGCCCTAGATCCCTCCGGTACATGCGAGCGGTACTACTGCCTTCAACCGGTACTACCGCACTTAGCAAGCAGTACTACCGCGCGCATCTGAAGACTCACGCCAAAGCATCTGCCTGCTCCGGTACTACTGCACCCTTCAAGTGATACTACCGCATCTGACCGGTACTACTGGTCAACCGACCGATACTACCGGACACCCTAGGGCCTGCGCGCCCCAGCTCGGCCCTTTGGCCTTGTAATGCACCCCTTTTGATATTTTAGTTGCCTAAACTACCCCTGAACTTGTGGCTGACCTATATATAGCTCCCCACCTCTATTGTAAACCCTAGGCATGATATTTGGAATTAGTGGAAACCCCTTGTGGATCTATCTAGTTCTTGCCTCATGCTCCTTTGACAAAGGAGCACCAAATATCCCAAACCTCATTGGAGTTTGCATTGTGCCTCCGCGTTGTACAAGGCCTAGGCATCGGATGCCCTTTGCCTAGATGTCAAGATCTCACCGAGTCTCCCATCTCGACGTGCCGGTTCGAGAGAGAGTCCTCCGCCCGTTGCTGATCCTAGGGATTGCGCCGGACCGATCACCGCCGGCGTGAGCTATTGGTGTGTATCGTGGTTTTGCGTGTGTGTGTGTTCATCGCGTTCTTCATGCGTTTGTTCGTCGTGTTCATCCTCCTCTCCTCTCCCCGCACTCCATCCTCGATTTGAAAGGGAATCGTGAAAGATCGGGCCACCCTAGAGGTTTACCCTCAACATATTGGTATCAAGAGCTTCGTTGCTCACGAATTCCCCCACAAAATTTTCTTCTATCCACCAAAAATTCGAAAATCCCCCCCAAAAAAGAGCCCCAAATTTGCCTTCGGATCGATCTCTAGATTTGGTGCGTTTTTCATGGTTTTGGTCCATAGATATGTTGCTTGGGGTATCAATGTACCTTTCTTTGTGTGTCCCTAGCCCCAATTTTGTTCAGTTTTCCGCCAATTTGAGGATTTTTGGGCCGATTGTGCGTTCAAGTTCGAGATCCACGCGCATAGGAATCCGTGAAGCGGTACTACCGCCAAAACAAGCGGTACTACTGGCTGATCACAGCGGTACTACCGGTCACCGGTACTACTGGACTTTTTGAGCGGTACTACCACCCCTGTTTGACAAGAAATTTTTCACCCCCATTTTTGTTCCGTAATTTTCGTATTGGCTTGTTCGTGTTTCGTGTGCGTGTCGCCCAACTAACTTCAACCTTTCGCGACAATATTCACATCCCGCGCTCATCGACACCGTGACACCGAACATCATCCCCAACACTGGTAGCAAGTCATCAATACTGAAGGTATAACTTGCTCCACCTTTTTAACCCTTCTTCCTTTGTGTGTATATATCCTATGAGAGTAACTCATTTTGTGTTTGCCTAAGCATTGTGCACTTGTCCTTGGAAAGTGAGAGTATGAGAGCAAATACAAGAGTTAACATAGTAGTATAGAAAGGGAGAAAAAGAATAAAAAAAAGAGAAAAAGAAAAAGCAAAAGAAAAATAGAAAGATACATAGTCTCCCAATACAAAGCGAGTCTCAATATTGTAAGCAAAGAGAGAAAAAGAGCGCGACCGAGGCAAGTGCACAAATCCGTTGCTTATTTCTGATATCGGCATGAAGGAGGAGGTGAAGCCTAATTTTAGGACTCCACCAAGCTAGGTGATGCGGGGCGCATCCCATTGATGATTGGCACGCCAGGACGACCTACCATATGTAATGATAAGTCTAAGGTTGTGTCAAATATTGTTGATATGTTAATGAGTCCAAGTCCAAGTTAGGTTCGAGTCTGTTTGTGTGTTCGGTTTGGGTCTATCCAACCGACTAGTTGCAGGCCTTTTATATAAAGGAGCCAACCACCTAGGGTTTAGGAGAGTTCAATTGTTTAGTCTACAAACTATATTGTGCTCCACCGTGTATCATTCCTCTGGGGACGATGATACCGTTTATCATATTATTGCTGCGGAGGTTCTTGTGTTCATCAAGGATTGTCGTGCTCAGGTTTGAGGCGTGGTGATCTTTATCACGTTACTTGCTGGATTGATTCCTCTTCTTGAGGTGACGTTCATCGTGTTATTGGAAGGATTATTATCCGGGTTACTCGCTGTGAAAGATCGGGACAAACCTCAAGGATCATCGGCTTGATCCGTTATCAGGTGGTATCAGAGCTCTCGTTGATCACAGCGTGTTTTTGGATCATCTGTGGACTACTTTTCTACAAGCAGTTTGTAGCTCAATTTGTTTGGAGAAGAGATTGGGAGGCAAGTTCTTGAGCTAGCTTTTAATCGATCGGAGGCAGATCCGATCGTGAGCTATTTGATCGATCGGATCAAGGCAATTGGAGTAAAAGAGGAAGAAGGCCGGCCGCACCCCTCAAGATCGAGTTTTTCCCGTACGCGTGGTGGAGATCGATCGGTGAAGACCTGATCGATCCAGGTTGCCAGATCGCTTGGTACTAGATCCGATCGTGGACTCTAGAAAAAAAGGGGGGAGGAGGCCAGCCGCCGTATGGCTCGCTCTCCGCCTGGCGTCGGACGCGCTCGCGAAGGAAACGCCTGGCGTCGCCCGCGCATGCCTGATCCCACGGGTGGACGATCCCTCGCATGCCCGAATATAAAAACAAAAGGGCAGGAGGCCCACCGCTGTATGCTTTCACGAGACCGAGTCTCCTCAATCGCGCCCGCCTCTATCTCGCGCGCACCTCACGATCGAGGCCAACTCAGAGAGTCCACCCACCCGCAGATTTTTAGGAACAACAAAAAAATCGATCGGTACTTCCAGGGGATTGTTTCCCATTGCGATCAGATCAGTTGGGGTTGTTTCCTTTTCCGCCTGGAGTTTGGTACTTCAGATCGTATGTACCAGGGAAGAAAAGAAAAAAAATAAAACCGATCAAAGCCTTCCCGTGATTGGCGCGTCGCTGGAGAGGAACCTTGCGCGCGCCTGGCGCCTTCGCTCCGCCCGTGCCTGACCGACCCCCCACGCGCTTGTTCCTAGTGGACGGACCCATCTGCATCACAGTGCTCTGGATCGGTGTTGGCTGGCTCGCGCAGGTCACTTGAGGACATACATCCTCTATGGTCGAGCGAGGCACCTAGGCCAGGCTGCCCCTAGGAGTGCATAGATTTTGCTGCTGCGTGTTTTTGCTTCAGTTTGGACATGATCTTTGGGCAGATTATTGTGTGACAGATCACTAGGAGCAACACAAGATATTTCAGATCAGTAAAGGCTGGAACAATATAGGATATGATGGATCTTCAAGACAATGTCAATGTTCTTTCAGCACGAGACGTCTACAATGATTATCTAGACCTGAAAATTTTTGTGCGCCGTGATTATAGTAAATTGAAGTGGAAGCTCTTACATACTGCAACACCGAGAGAATACAAGTTATGGGAAGAGACAATGCAAGCTGGTTTTCGCTTATGTGTTGATCTTTCTCCAGATCTATAGTTTGACGACAATATCTCTTTTCGTCTTGCAAAAAGACGCGAGGATACGCGAATTTGACGGTGGTGGGATATGGACACACATACGCGAGGTGTCTCAAAGAATATTGTTTGCGAGGACTACAAAAAAAATTACGTGCTAAATTTTTGGCACCATCAAAGATAGAGGACAAGGTGATTATTCTGTAAGATCTTGTACCATTGAGTGGGCTGAATTTGCAACTCAACAAGGTACAAGGCGATGCTTGCATGACAGTTGACAAGGGCTAGCATTGGAATTTATTTTAGGCGCAGTGTATGATCAAAGGCAAATCATGCAAGTTGATTATTGATGGAGAAAGCTATATTAATGGCATTAGCAAGGCAATGGTGACAGCATTGGGGTTGTCCACATGGCGTATTCCAGAACATAAGTATCTATAGTGGTTAAATAGCTGCGGTATGCTGAAGGTAACTCATAAGGTGCGTGTGCCATTTATAGTTGGTGATTATATTGACGGGATTGAGTGCGATGTGTTGCCATTGGAGGTATGTGGGTTGTTACTTGGTTGTCCATGGCAGTATGATTGCAATGTTACACATGCTGGAAGAGCAAATACATATTCTTTTGTGCATGGTGGTAAACAGCAGACTTTGAAGCCTATGTAGGATGATCACATAAAGTCTAATGTGGAGCTAGTGGTACATAAGGAGAAGGTGCGCAAGGCTAAGCCAAAATCTGGGCTAGCTAAGGTGCAGGATGGAGAGCATGATGCACGATGCGACAATCTTGATATTGCTTCATCTATGCCTGTAGATGACAAGCCAGTGGAACTTGTTAGTGACAAGCCAGTTGAAGTGCATCCTCTTATTGCTGAGAGGAAGGATGTTGCATCATGTGTTCAGAAGGTTGTTTGTGTTGACACATGTGTTCAGACGGATGATAGTTGTGCTCTTGACGTTCTAGTGCATGTGGTGCAGCGGGGTAACAAGAGCAGTTTTGTAAGCACACCTGTGAGGCGTTTTGTTAGGACAGTTGTGCGGATGCATAGAGGCAAGGATGGACATGTTCGTCAGTTGTGTGGTCCAGGCATTACTCATCTTATTCAAGGTCGGGCAAAGAAGATCCATGTTCAACAACCACGGGTTCCAACAAGAGTAGAGAAGAAGAAGAAGACGGTGGCACCTAGGTCCAAGCTCGTATGGAGACGCAAGGAGGTGCAGGCGCCAAGGGATGTTCCAAGTCAAGCAAGCCGAGAGGGAGGTTGCGGAGTGGAAGGCAAGCAAGACTTGAAGATGGCGAAGACGCGTGACGCTATTGTTCATATCACGCCACCTTTCCGACCCGACCCGCAAGCGTTGGGGACAACGCTTCTTGAAGGGGGGATGATGATATGGGCATGAAGGAGGAGGTGAAGCCTAATTTCAGGACTCCACCAAGCTAGGTGATGCGGGGCGCTTCCCATTGATGATTGGCACGCAAGGACAAGCTACGATGTGTAATGACAAGTCTAAGGTTGTGTCAAAAATGATTGCAATGTTATTAAGTCCGAGTCCAATTTAGGTTTGAGTCTGTTTTTGTGTTCCGCTTGGGTCTGTCCAACCGACTAGTTGCAGGCCTCCTATAAAAAGGAGCCAGCCACCTAGGGTTTAGGAGAGTTCAGTTGTTTAGTCTACAAACTATATTGTGCTCCATCGTGTATCATCCCTCCGGGGACGACGATACCGTTTATCATATTATTGCTGCAGAGGTTCTTGTGTTCACCAAGGATTGTCGTGCTCAAGTTTGAGGCGTGGTGATCTTTATCATGTTACTTGCTGGATTGATTCCTCTTCTTTAGGTGATGTTCATCGCGTTATTGGAAGGATTATTATTCGGGTTACTCGCTGTGAAATATCGGGACAAAACTCAAGGATCATCGGCTTGATCCGTTATCAATTTCTCTTTTGGCACGACACCGAGCGTAGTCTTCGTTAGGACCTTTTGTGCTCATTTTATAGTCGTGCTAACCACATATGTCTCCACGTGTGTGTATCTTTGGGTTTTGTAGTTCGCTTTCTTTTTTCTTTGATCTTTTGGTTCTCTACCACATTTGACAATAACCTTTTCTTTGGATCGTTTGGTTTGGTTTTTCCACAATCCTAACCTTCCACCCACAACTTTTGAGAGTTAGTTCTTTCTTTAGTGTGAGTTTTCTTTGCGATTCTACTTTGCACGGTTATAGCTCTCACTTGTGGTTTCTAGTTCGGTGCAATCCCCAAGGTGAGGTACAAGGCTAACACCACCATATTCCACGTCCATATACAATCCTTGTGTGTTTTTGCATAATGGATAGGCACGGTGAGTTGAGCCAACCACCTCCCCAAGAAGGAGAACAAGGACCGTACATGACACGCGCAAGTTACTTCATCGTCCGACAAGAGTTCCGTGAACGTTGCCAAGTCCTTGAGACGCGACAAGATGAACAATTGGCGAGACACAAGCCGAGTTTAAGAACATCGACAACCGCTTCGACGGCCTCGAACGACAAATTCACGCAATGCATCACAACTTTGGCCATCAAAATGAAGCGCTCCAACGTTCCATCGCCAAAACAAATGAAAATCTTCAACGCCTCATCGACGGAATAGCAAGGCCACGCTCACGTGCATCAAGCTCTTCAAGCTAATTGCGTCGGCATGTTCGTCTCCAACAAGATCTTTGTCCAAGTGCCCCAAGACACAATGATTCCCCCGTGGTTGAAGATGGAAGTTCTTCGAACTATGTACCTTCCCCACGGCATGCTGCAACGTCAAGCTATGATGGTGATTTTCTTCAAGGCCACAACTAAGGCAAGAAGCACACCCTCATCACGCAAGGGCACTATTGATCCAACATGAGCAACCAAACGAAGAACCGCAAGTGCAACCGCAACTCTACCAACATCGACCCCGACACATACTTGACACAACAAGTGATGACTCCAGTTTGGAGAATCAAGCTCGTCATCGACGTGAAGCTCTCCAAGATCCTCCTCCTCGTCATCATCGTCATGAACATCAACAACGACACCATGGTCACATGAGGCGCCTCCTCCACCACAACAAAACATGGACCATCAAGTGGTACAAGTTGAGCGATGCCCACCACGTCAAGAGGCTCACGACCATGATCTTCGCCGTGAGGCGCATGTGCCTAATCATCACCACCAACTAAGGAACGAGCCTCCTCTTTGTCATCAACCGCATCATGAGGCTCCATATCCTCAACACCCTCATGAGGCCCTAGTGCCCCAACGTCGTCAACAACCGCGCCAAGAGCAAGAGCAAGCTCCACAACAACAACATCAAGAGCAACCTCCTCACCAAGGTTGCGAGAACCAAGTTCCACCACATCAACCACAACATCATCAACAAGGTTAACAAGCTCGTCACAATGACCGCAATGATGAAGAAACTTTTGGCAAGCTCAATTTCACAATGCCCAAGTTTACCGGATCCAATGACCTCAAAGAATACCTCTCATGGGTACTCAAAGTCGACAACATCTTCCGCATGCACAATTATAGCAACAAGAAGATGGTTGCCATGGCTTTGCTTGAGTTTGATGATTATGCCAACCTTTGGTGGGAACAAGTTCAAGTTGCTCGTGATGCAAGACAAGAACCGCCAATCACAACTTGGCATGACATGAAGGCTCACATGAGATCCCAGTTCGTCCCCACGCACTACACGCGTGACCTCTTCAACAACCTTCAATCACTTCGTCAAGGGACAAAGACCGTAGAAGAGTACTTCAAGGAAATGGAACTCAACTTGATTCGCGCCAACATTGATGAGCGCATGGAGCAAACTATGGCACGCTTCCTTATTGGGTTGAACACCCCATCAAGCACATCATCGAGTTCTAAACATACAACGACATGATTGAGCTTGTGCACATAGCAACAAAGGTTGAACGTCAAGTGCAAGAGGATATCAAGTACAACAACCCCAAGACGTATTTCACCTACAAGCAAGCTTCAACCGCTACGCCAACAACCTTCGATGGAAGCTCCTCAAGTACCTCCAAGCCTTCCTTCAAGCCCACACTTCCTCAAGGAAAACAGCCCCCAAGTGGCAAACAAACAAAGAGTGATACACCCTTCAATGGTGAATGCTACAAGTGTGGAGGCAAAGGACACAAGTCAGCCGAATGTGGAAACAAGAGGGTATTGTTAATCCATGACAATGGCGACGAAGAATACTTGAGTGAAGATGAATTTGATGCCCGTGTCAAGGAAGCAATGGCAAGGCAACGAGTGGAAGATGACCAAGAACTCCTAATGTGTGAACATGATGCAAGTCCATCGCTTGTCGTCACAAGGATCTCGACCACTCAAGCACAAGAGCATGAAGGCCAACGCTCAAATATCTTCCAAACATGAGCCGACATCAATGGCAAATCTATCAAGGTGATCATTGACGGAGGGAGTTTCGACAACCTTTCTAGCACCGAGTTGTGTGAGAAGATCAACCTCACCCTCCATCCGCACAAGCACCCCTACCACGTGAAATGGCTAAGTGACCAAGGGTCCGTGAAGATCAAGCATACCGTATTGGTCTCCTTCGCCATTGGTCCTTACAAAGACACGGTGGAGTGCGATGTGGTCCCTATGACAGTTTTTCACATGCTTCATGGTCGACCATGGAAATTTGACAAGGCTGCTCTACATGATGGTCGCACCAATGTATACACATTGAAATGGCTCAATAAGACATGCTTTTGCAACCAAGGACTCTTAGCCAAATAATTGCGGACAATGCAATGGCTTTAGCAAGGGCGCAAGCACACCACCTACTTGTGAGAAGAGCGGTGAGAGAGAGAACCACCTCATAGTGAGTGAGAGCCACAAGCCCAACCCAAGTGGAAAAACTAAGAGTGTTCATGTTCGGAACAACCCATCCATCTTGCACTATGTCCTCCTTTGCATGGGACTAGCGCAAGGAACTAATGAAGTAACCAATGTTCCTCCATCTTTGATGAATGTTTTGTAGGAATTCAAGGACATGTTCCCCAAAGAGCTCCCACATAGTCCACCTCCTCTTCGCGGCATCAAACATCGCATTGACCTCATCCCCGGCGCATCACTTCCCAATCGCGCCGCTTACCGCACAAACCCGGAGGAGACAAAGGAGATTGAATGTCAAATCAACCAACTTGTCTCCAAAGGTTTGATCCAAGTTAGCACTAGTCCAAATGCCGTACCTGTGATTCTTGTTCCAAAGACGGATGCTACGTTACGGTTATGCATGGACTACCGTCCAATAAATGCTATCACCGTGCGTTATGGACAACCCATACCACATCTCGATGACATGCTTGATGAGTTGTGTTAAGACCCTATTTTTTCGAAAATTGATCTTCATAGTGGTTACCATCAAATACGCATGGCTGAAGGTGATGAGTGAAAAAACGCCTTCAAGACCAAACTTGGTTTCTATGAATGGTTGGTTATGCCCTTTGGCTTATGTAGTGCCCCATCCACCTTCATGTTGGGCCACATAGAGAAAAAAAACTTTTTCCTACACGGTGATCCCAAGATCTAGCTGAGGTATTAGGCCACGAGAATTACAACTAGACACGCGGTTGCGGAATCAATGAAGCATGTCGCTTGATGAAGTGCAGTCCTCACGATCCGTTTCGATCCACGATCATCCAAGTGCTAAACGTACAGCACCTCCGCCAGTATCCACACGTACGAGGAGGAGCACCGGTGATGGACTGCTAGGTCCGATACGGCGGCGACAGGACTGGACTGGATTGGAGCTAAGGTTTCCAATACATGGAGAACCGTGTGCTCTAAGCACCTGCGCCCCAGCTAATATAGGGAGTGAAAGTGGGCTCCACTCACTTGTGGCCCATTCACTAAAAGGCCTATATTAGTCACTGCAAGTCCAACTCACTGACTCTGTCCATTTCCTTTTTGGGTCCAACCCAAATATGCTCCCGCTCTGAAGTGTGTGACCCGACAGGCTCATCGTGACCCGGACACGAGCCGAGGCTCACTCGTGACCGATCAGTTGGTAGCGGGTCCTAGCAGAACGTGCCAACTCCCAAGTACCAAAGAGTCATGACGACATACCTTCCAATGCAACTTTCGTCTGAGTCCCTTTTGCCTCACGATATACCTTGTCGAACTATAGGCGAATAATCGTCATCCCTTAAATAGTTCGACTCTCTTTCTCGATCCGAGATAAGTGATTCATCCGAATAACTGTTAGTCGGTCGCCTCGGTTAACACTTAACCGAGTCATGCATGGCCATGCTTTCCTAATCATATCTTCCGAGAGGGCCCATAGAATATCTCTCCAGTCGGAGGGGCAAAATCCCATCTCGGTTATTCACATCACGCAGCTTGATTCTTAGTCGACCCGAACTCCGCCTTTATAACTGGCCATTGATGGAACAACATTTGACAGAACCTAAGTCGATGATCCTCAACTCGGACTATGCAATAACCTCAGGTCTAAGGATTGCATTGATTGAGACATGCAAATGATGACTTGTTCATTGCATATCAATATGGGTCAGTCCGACTCGCTAAACTCTTTAGCCGAATCCGTGTAAGTCGGAATAGCATCTCCATGCCCATGATAAGTGGAACCTAGTCATCTGCGGACTTTCACATTGGTCTAAGTTGTGTGTCCAGCACAACCTCAATGACCAAGGACAATTAGTATGAACAACATGAATATATAGTTCCACAATCAAATCACATATTCGATGATACATATCAGTAGTTCATACATGGACCATAAGCTTATGAATACATTGGGAATAACATCATACATGATTGCCTCTAGGGCATATTCCCAACAGTCTCCCACTTGCAATAGAGTCAATCATCTGACATCACATGTCTAGGCATCTAATGCCCATAGCTCTCAGGTGCGCCTCATGCTTCGGCTGTGGAAGTGGCTTTGTCAATGGATCCGCAATGTTTGCATCCGTGTGTACCTTGCATAACTTGATATCGCCTTGATCCACGAACTGGCAAATAAGGTGATACTGCATGAGTATATGTTTGTTCTTCTGGTGTTGTCTAGGTTCCTTGGCTTGTGCAATAGCACCATTGTTGTCGCAATACACGTCTAACGGATTGGACGAGCCCTGAACCACAACAAGATCCATGAGGAAATTCCTCATCCAAACGGCTTCCTTTGTCGCCTCTAAGGCAGCAATATACTCAGCCTCTGTCGTAGACACAGACACCGTCTCTTGCTTGGAACTCTTCCAGCTCATAGCCCCTCCGTTTATTACAAACACATATCTGGATTGTGAACGAGAATCATCCAAGTCAATGAGATAACTCGCATCCGTGTAACCCCTTACACTGAGTTCATCCTCACCTCCATAAACCAGGAACATATCCTTAGTCCTTCTCAAGTACTTGAGGATATTTTTAGCCACTGCCTAGTGGATTTCTCCAGGGTCAGCCTGGTACCTGCTCACAACATTTAGAGCATAGGAAACATCCAGCCTAGTACAAATCATAGCGTACATGATGGATCCGACTGCAGAAGCATACAGAATTGCACTCATCCGACTTCGCTCATTAGTTTTCAAAGGACACTAAGTATTGCTAAGTTTTACGCCATGGGACATCGGTAAGAACCCCTTCTTAGACAATTCCATGTTGAACTTCTTCAACACTTTGTCCAAGTATGTACTCTGACTCAATCCAATGAGCCGCCTTGATCTATCTCTATAGATCCGGATACCTAGTATGTAAGTCGCCTCACCCAAGTCTTTCATCGAAAAACTCTTTTCCAATGATTCCTTGGTCTCTTGCAACATCTGGACATCATTTCCAATCAGTAATATGTCATCCACATATAAGATCAGAAAGTTTACTTTGCTCCCACTAAACTTCTTGTATAAACAAGAATCATGATCACTCTTGATGAAGCCAAACAATTTGACGACCTCATCAAAGCGAATGTTCCAACTCCGAGATGCTTGCTTCAACCCATAAATGGATTTACAAAGTTTGTATACCTTGTAAGCATTAGCCGGATCGACAAAACCCTCGGGCTGTATCATATACACGTCATCGGTTAAATTTCCATTAAGGAAAGCCGTCTTGACATTTATTTGCCATATCTCATAGTCGAAATAGGCTGCTATAGCTAACACGATCCGAACTGATTTAAGCATCACCACGGGAGAGAAAGTATCATCATAGTCAACTCCTTAAACTTGTAGGAACCCCTTCGTGACAAGCCATGACTTATAGATAGAAACATTTCCATCCATATCAGTTTTCTTCTTAAAGACCCATTTGCACTCGACGGGTCTTGCACCATCTAGCAGATCAACCAAGTTCCAAACTTGATTTTCATCCATAGACTTTAACTCGGATCTCATGGCTCCAAGCCATGACTCAGAATCAGGACCCACCATCACTTCCAAATAAGTTGCCGGCTCATCACTGTCTAACAGTAACATCTCACGAACACTTCGCAATCTGGTCGATCTTCGCAGTGTCGGTGTTGTTTCCGGCTCAGGTACCACGATCGGCTCAACCTCCAAGGCTTTTGCCGGCTCTCTACTGGCCGGTACCTCTCGAATTTCTTCGAGTTGCACCGTGCTCCCACTGACTCCCTAACTGAGAAACTCTTTCTCAAGGAAGACACCGTTCCGAACGACAAACACTTTGCCCTCTTCTCGGTTGTAGAAGTAGTAACCCAAGGTTTCCCTCGGATATCTTATGAAAATGGACTTATCCAACTTAGCTTTAAGCTTGTCCGACTGAAGTCGCTTGACAAAAGCTTCACAACCCCAAATCTTAAGAAAACAAAAACTCGGCTTCTTGCCAGTCCACATCTCATGCGGTGTCTTCTCTACCGACTTTGATGGTACTCTATTTAGTGTGAACGCTGCAGTTTCTAGACAATAACCCCAAAATGATATAGGCAGATATGTCCGACTCGTCATTGATCGTACCAATTCCAACAAGGTCCGATTTCTCCTTTCTGACACACCGTTTCTCTGCGGCGTTCTAGGAGGAGTGAGCTGGGGAACTATTCCACAACTCTTCATATGGTCATCAAACTCATAGCTCATGTACTTGCCTCCTCGGTCCGACCGAAGAAACTTTATTTTCTTGCCGAGTTGATTCTGTACCTCATTCTGGAATTCCTTGAACTTTTCAAAGGCATCCGATTTATGTTTCATCAAGTAGATATATCCATATCTACTCAAATCATTAGTGAATGTAATGAAGTACTCATAACCACCTCTGACTGTCGTGCTCATCGGGACACATAAATCACTATGTACTAGTCCCAATAAGTCGGATGCCCTTTCACAACTCTTTGCAAAATGTGTCTTGGTCATCTTGCCGAGTAGGCAGGATTCACATGTCTCGAATGACTCCAAGTCGAACGAAGTTAGGAGTCCATCATCATGGAGCTTCTTCATGCGTTTCCAACTTATATGACCAAGCCGATAATGCCAAAAGTAAGTCATATTCAGATCATTTGGTTTCAACCTTTTCACATTTATGTTATAGACAGATTCACCTTCAAGATTCATAATAAATAACCTGTCCTCGACGGGTGTAAAGCCGTGAAACATATTATTAAAATATAAAGAACAACCATTATTCTTAATATTCGACTCATAGCCTTGTCTCATCAAACATGAGGCAGAAATAATGTTTCGACTAAGCACTGGAACATAATAACAATTATTCAGCTCCATTAAGAATCCATAAGGTAAATGATGTTGCATTGTGCCGACTTCCAACGCAGCGACTCTCGCTTTATTGCCGACTCGAATGTCAACCTCGCCTCTCGCCACGCTCCTAGTTCTTACTAGTCCCTGCAACGAGTTGTAGATGTGAATAACTGATTCGGTATCATATACCCAAGAACTACCAGGTGCATCGGCAAGATAAATGTCTATAACATTGCAAAAAAGCATACCTGAGCCGGAAGTCACACCCCCACTTTTGGCTTTGTCAGCCAGATACTTGCTGCAATTCCTCTTCAAGTGGCCATCCGCCTTGCAGTAGAAGCAAGTGGATCCGGCTGCAGGAGATGGCTTAATCCCCGAGGAAGCGCTTTGGACCGGGTCCTCAGCCTTAGCTCCCGACTTAGCCTTCTTCTTTTTAGTCCAAGAACTCTTCTTGAACTTAGCCTTATTTTGTACCATTAACACTTGACTGGCACCTTTCTTGAGATCCGCCTCTGCCTGCTTAAGCATCCCATGTAATTCAGTGAGCGTCTTATCCATACCATGCATGTGGTAGTTCGATATGAACTGGCCATAGGCACTAGGAAGAGAGTTCAAGATTATGTCTGTAGCGATCTCTTCGCTAATGGGGTAGCCCATCCTTTCCAGAGACTACACGTAACCAACCATCTTGATCACATGCAGACTCAGTGGATCACCATCCTTAAGCTTGCAGGTCAACAAGGCCTGAGAGACTTGATACCTCTTAGTCTTTGCCTGAGCCTGGAACATACTTTTGAGGCTTCCGATCATATCGTAGGCCTCAACATTCTCGATCTGCTGCTGCAAGTCCGGTTCCATGTGAGCAAGCATAAGACAACTAATCTTTGTGGATTCATCACAAATCCGACGCTAGGCATTGGTGGTTGCGACAGTCGCATTCTCATTCGGCTCATCTGGAAGTGGGTTGTCTAGGACATGGTCCCTCTTTTCTTGCTTGAGAACAATTCTCAGATTACGATACCAGTTGGTCAAATTAGCTCCATTTAGCTTATCTTTCTCTAAGATGGTTCTCAAAGCAAAACTGGAAATCTGAGGAAGACTGCTAGGTGCCATTGATCTACAACAGAAAATATGCAAAACACTTACTACATGTATCCATAAAAGAGCAAGCATATTAAACACTTTAATACTTATGCTCCCACTAGAACCAACACCCCTCCGATGGTTACTTAGTGATTCAGGACCCTAAATAAGCAAGCCGTCTAATGAGCTTTAGCATCACCGCTAGCCGTCAAGTGATCTAGGTAGACAACTCCTTGTCAATCATATCTCATGTGACTCCTGTTGGATGGGTGGCATCACATGCCCCGGCTCCCATCTGACTTTCCCCAAGTCCCACAACCATTGTGATAGACCCGTCTAGATTACCGAGTGCTTCTGTTGTAAGAGTCTGACTAGAACCCACCTAGTCGGAAAGAATTTATAGTACCTCAATTTTATGAGCCCACTACCAAAAATGTCCGACTTGTGATGGTGCAGCACTGGCGGGGAAACCGACTAGACCTTCTTTGAGGGATTACTTTCTACCAACTATCTAATAGAGGTAAAACAGAGACATAACAATAAAACAAAATAAAGCAATTATAATGTGAAATGGTATGGCTCTCTTCATGGCGATCTCCATCTCCAAAAAGCTTGTAATTCGACTCGTGTCAATTCTTGTCATGTGCCGCCTTACACCATGTAGCCGACTTGTACATCGACTTGCATGCCATCCGGGTTCTCCAAACAGCTACACTAGCTTGTAAAGTACATTACATAGAGAATACGACACGCATGTCGTTATACAATAAAGTGACAGCACCTAGGCTCTAGCCGGCTGACAAAACCGTGATACGTAGATCACGTATGGATTACATACATCACATGCACATAAGCCATACCATTCACAACATCATCCTGCAAAAACAAGTTGTGCATAGATACGATATCTACCGGCGTTGTTAAACTCGCGACGACATCTAAGGCGCTACGACAGGGCGAAGCCGGCGGTCCCAAATCCAAAAAACGCAGATCTCATCTGCATTCCGGACATGGATATCGTCATTGGATAAAACAATTTTACCCAAATCCGATCCGGACTCCGATTCGACCAAAATCTTTGATCTTCGATCACCGCATCCGGGTTTACGTGTCACAGTCTACGCCGATGGCGGAAGCCGACCGGTAGGGGTATGTCGTTCCACGACCTTAGCAGCTAGATCACGGAAACCAGATCATCCATTCCCCAAAGTACAGTTGATCCAATCAACTTTGTACAAAACCGATCTATCTCATAGATTGACCACCAAAACTGTAATTAGATCCAATCTAACACCAACCGCATATCACATATGCACGATATCGAGCCTAAAACCAGAAGCTAACCCTCTGATACCACTGTTGGGCCACGCAGAGAAAAACAAAGATTTTTCCTAAGTAGTGATCCCAAGATCTAGCTGAGGTAGTAGGCAACGAGAATTACCACTAGACGCATGGTTGCGGAATCGATGAAGCACGTCGCTTGATGCAGTGCAGTCTTCACGATCCGTTCCGATCCATGATTGTCAAAGTGTTGAACGTACAGCACCTCCGCCAGTATCCACACGTACGAGGAGGAGCGCCAGCGATGGACTGCTAGGTCCGGTACGGCGGCGACAGGACAGGACTGGACTGGAGCTAGGATTTCCAGCACATGGAGTGACCTAACCGTTTGCTCTAAGCACCTGCACCCTAGCTTATATAGGGAGTGAAAGTGGGCTCCACTCACTTGTGGCCCATTCACTAAGAGGCCTATATTAGTCACTACGAGTCCAACTCACAGACTCTGTCCGTTTCCTTTTTGGATCCAACCCAAATATGCTCCCGCTCTTAAGTGTGTGACCCGCACACAATCCGAGTGTCACTCGTGACCGATCAGTTGGTAGCGGCTCCTAGCAGAACGTGCCAACTCCCAAGTACCAAAGAGTCATGACGACATACCTTCCAATGCGACTTTCGTCTGAGTCATGACGACAAAATCCCATCTCGGTTATTCACATCTCGCAGCTTGATTCTTAGTCGACCCGAACTCCGCCTTTATAACTGCCCATTGACGGAACAACGTTTGACAAAACCTAAGTCGGTGATCCGCAACTCAGACTATGCAATAACCTCACGTGTAAGGATTACATTGATTTAGATATGCAAATGACGACTTATTCGTTGCATCTCAATATGGGTCAGTCCGACTCGCTAAAGTCTTTAGCCGAATCCGTGTAAGTCGGAATAGCATCTCCATGCCCATGATAAGTGGAGCCTAGTCATCTGCCGACTTTCACATTGGTCTAAGTTGTGTGTCCAGCACAACCTCAATGACCAAGGACAATTAGTATGGACAACATGAATATATAGTTCCACAATCAAATCACATATTTGATGATACATATCAGCACTTCATACATGGACCATAAGCTTATGAATACATTGGGAATAACATCATACATGATTGCCTCTAGGGCATATTCCCAACACTTCATGCGCCTTATGAATCACGTCTTGTGTTCTCTCATTGGAAAAAGTGTTATTGTCTATTTCGATGATATTCTTGTTTATAGCAAATCACTTGAGGACCATATAACACATGTCAAGGAAGTTTTGCAAATCCTTCGACATGAAAAGCTTTATGCTAATCTTCCCAAGTGAACTTTTTCTAAAGACAAGTTGATTTTTCTTGGATTTGTCGTTTCTTCGAAGGGAATTGAAGTTGATGTTCCAAGGTAAAGGACATATGAGATTGGCCCATCCCAACAAATGTGAGTGTACTCCGAAGTTTTCATGGGTTGGCCGGTTTCTATCGTTGCTTTGTGAAAGACTTTTCGACCATTGCTTGTCCCCTCAATGATTTGACCAAAAAGAATGTCACCTTCGTGTGGGGCAAGGCACAACAAAAAGCTTTTGATGAACTTAAAAAGAGGCTCACCGAAGCACCTCTTCATGCTTTACCAGATTTCACAAAAACTTTTGAGATAGAGTGTGATGCTAGTGGTATTGGCATTGGAGGAGTCCTTATGCAAAACGGGCATCCTATAACCTACCATAGTGAGAAACTTGATGGTGCTCGCCTTAACTATCCAGTTTATGACAAAGAGCCGTGTCCTTCAAGTTTGGCAACACTATATATGGCCCAAAGAATTTATCATACATTCTGACCATGAGTCGTTGAAGTATCTCAAAGGGCAAGCCAACTTGAGTAAGAGACACACTAAGTGGGTTGAGTTCATGGAGTCTTTTCCATACATTATCAAGTATAAGAATGGAAAAGATAATGTAGTTGCGCACGCTTTGTCTCGCAAACACACAAGCCTTCTTGTTGAGGGAAAACATCTTGGCCCGATCTTTCACGATTTCCTTCAAATCGAGGATGGAGTGCGGGGAGAGGAGGGGAGGATGAACATGACGAACGCACGCACGAAGAACGCGATGAACACACACACACACAAAACCACGATACACACCAACAGCTCACGCTGGCGGTGACCGGTCCGGCCCAATCCCTAGGATCGGCGTCGGGCGGAGGACTATCTCTCGAACTGGCACGGCTAGATGGGAGACTCGGTGAGATCTTGACGTCTAGGCAAAGGGACTCTAATGCCTAGGCCTTGTACAACATGAAGGCATGATGAAAACTACAACGAGGTTTGGGAATATTGGTGCTCCTTAGTCAAGGAGCATGAGGCAAGAACTAGATAGATGCACAAAGGGGTTTCCAATAATTCCAATATCATGCCTAGGGTTTACAATAGAGGTGGGGGGCTATATATAGGCCAACCACAAGTTCAGGGGTAGTTTGGGCATAAAAGGGTAAAACTGCATGAAAAACGGAATATTCTCAGGCATCAAACCCTAGTCGAATCGAGACAGAAGTCGTTCCGGTGATAAGTCCGGTGGCGCTGGACTGGGCGCCGGAAATTCCGGTCTACGCCGGTAATTCCGGTCGGCGACCGGAATAGCAAGCAGAGATGCTTCTCGGTCGGCGCCGGTTTGTTTCGGCGAGCACCGGAAGTTCCGTTTGCTGGGCTGGTTCGCCAGGGTGTGCGCCGGACATTCGGGCGGGGCGTCCAATCCGCCAGTCCTGGCGCCGGTTTGGCTTGGGACTTCGGTTCATGATGGCTTGGATCCTTCTCTTGGCATTTCTTCATGGGGTTCATACCTGAGGATGCATAAGGTATTGGCATGAAGTAGCAAGCCATCCAAGGATGTATCAAAGTCACATGAGACAAGGAGCGAATTCACCTTAGTTTGAAGGAGTTTGGCACGGGCACAGGTCATTGGTCCACTTGGGGGACTTGGTGGTGTAGATGTGGGAGTGTCCATAGGACCGGCTGCATCACTTCTTACGAGACTCGAAATCAACGTGTTGGGTCTCGAGGAAATAAAATCTTTGTATGCTTCCGACCCATTCTTTGAACCAATTTTTGCAAAGTGCTCCATTGATAAAGGAGTTGATGATTTCTATTTGCATAAGGGCTTTCTATTTAAACAAAACAAGCTATGCATCCCGAAGTCGTCGCTTCAACTTTTGCTTCTCCAAATATCTCATGGTGGAGGCCTCATGGGTCACTTTGGCCGTGACAAGACATTGGACATGCTCTCCAATCACTACTTTTGGCCCAAGATGAAGTGTGACGTGGAGCGCTACGTTCAACGATGCACGACATGTGTTCAAGCTAAGTCGCAAGCTTACCCTTATGGTCGTTATATGCCATTGTCTATTCCTCATACACCTTGGTCCGACATTAGCATGGATTTTTTGTTAGGATAACCTAGATCTAAGCATGGTCATGATTCTTTATTTGTTGTTGTGGATCGATTTTCCAAAATGGCACACTTCATACCGTGCCATAAGACCGACGATGCTTCACATGTTGCAAATCCATTTTTCAGGGAAATCGTCCGTCTTCACGGTGTGCCAAGAACAATCGTCTCCGACCGCGATGTCAAATTCATGAGCTACTTATGGAAGACCCTCATGGCCAAGGTTGGCGTCAAGCTACTCTTTTCATCCACATCGCATCCTCAAACTGATGGCCAAACCGAAGTCGTCAACCAAAGCCTTGGAACTCTCCTTCGTGTGTTGATCAAGAAAAACCTCAAGGATTGGGAGGAATGCATTCCACACACCGAGTTCGCCTACAATCGAGCCAAGCACTCAACAACCAAGATGAGTCCCTTCATGATCATCTATGTTTTCGAGCCCCTCACCGCGCTCGACATCCTAGCACTACCTCTCCATGAGCGGACCAACATGGACGTCGAGAAGCGCGCACAAGCTATGAAGAAACTTCATGAAGAAACAAGAGCTACTATCGAGCAACAAGTCCTTCGCCAAGCTTCAAGGTTAAACAAGGACAAGAAGGAGATGATATTTCAAGAACATGATCTTGTGTGGATACACTTGAGCAATGACCGTTTCCCAAGGAACGAGATTCCAAACTCAAACCAAGAGGAGATGGCCCCTTCAAGGACCTCAAGAGAATCAACAACAACGCCTACATCATCGAGATACCAACCTCCAAGTACCTTGCAAGCAATACATTCAATGTCAAGGACCTTTCACCCTACCATGGAGATGTTCAAGATGATAACCATGAAGAGTCGAGGATGACTCTTTCCCAAGGGGGGGAGCTGATGCAGGTCATCCTACGTACGCTCCTACATCTACACCACCAAGTCCCCCAAGTGGACCCATGACTTGTGCTCGAGCCAAGCATCTCCAAGCTAAGGTGAATTCGCTCTTTTACTCATGTGACTTTGATACACCCCTGGATGGCTTGCTACTTCATGCCCCAACACTACGCATCATCAGGTATGAAGACACGAGCCAGAGGAGCGACGCAGCAGCCAACAACTTCCAGGAGACCGCGGTACTACCGGCCCCTGGAAGCAGTACTACCGCCCCGGGCAGACAGATGGACCCCGAAGCCCCAGATCCCTTCGGTACCTGCGAGTGGTACTACCGCCTTCAATCGGTACTACCACACTCAGCAAGTGGTACTACCGCGTGCATCTCAAGACTCACGCCAAAGCATCTGCCTGCTCCGGTACTACTGCACCCTTCAAGCGATACTACCGCATCTGACCAGTACTACCAGTCAACCGACCGGTACTACCCGACACCCCAGGGCCTGCGCGCCCTAGTTGGGCCCTTTGGCCTTGTAACACACCTTTTTGATATTTTAGTTGCCTAAACTACCCTTGAACTTGTTTCTGGCCTATATATAGCCCCACACCTCTATTGTAAACCCTAGGCATGATATTTAGAATTAGTGGAAACCCCTTGTGGATCTATCTAGTTCATGCCGCATGCTCCTTTGACAAAGGAGCACCAAATATCCCAAACCTCATTGGAGTTTGCATCGTGCCTCTGCATTGTACAAGGCCTAGGCATCAGAGTCCCTTTGCCTAGACGTCAAGATCTCACCGAGTCTCCCATCTCGTCGTGCTGGTTCGAGAGAGAGTCCTCCGCCCGACACCGATCCTAGGGATTGCGCCGGACCAGTCACCGCCGACGTGAGCTATTGGTGTGTATCGTGGTTTTGTGTGTGTGTGTTCATCGCGTTCTTCATGCGTGCGTTCGTCATGTCCATCCTCCCCTCCTGTCCCCACACTCCATCCTCGATTTGAAAGGGAATCGTGAAAGATCGGGCCACCCTAGAGGTTTGCCCTCAACACTTGATCTTCTGGTTGTATGGAAATTTGAGAATATCCAGAATAACCATCAAAAAAACAGAAATAAGAATTATTACATAGTCTTTCTAAAGTTTTATCCATAAACGGTATAGGTTTATGATTTTTCTGAGTCTCACGGTTTAGCTTCCTAAAATGAATGGACGTACGATATCCAACAATAGGTCTTACAGGAACTAGCTCACCGTCCTCATTCATAGCAGAATTAAGACCACCTTGTATTTGTATGCAATGAGCTGGTCTAACCCACTTACAGTCAGAAATAGGATATATTATGCCTGCATCTAATAAGCATATAACCTCGTTACTGACTACTTCTTTCATTTTTGGATTAAGACTTATTTGTGTATCAACTATAGGTTCAGCATCATCAAGCATGGTAATCTTGTGCGTTACAATAGATGGATCTATTCCTTTCATATCACTTAGAGTATATCCAAAGGCTTCACGATGCTTAACCAAGACCGAATGAGTTTATTTGTTTCATTTTTTGATAGATTTTTGGTAATAATAACTAGACATTTTATTTTCATTATCTAAAAACTCATACCTCATATCATCTAGAAGTTGTTTCAATTCAATGGGCGGAGATTCTTCATCTCCTTATCTTACCAGTTCTTCATAGTCATGTGGATTTTGTGCTTGCGGAACTGAATCAAGGTAATTATCCATGTCTTCTCTCTCCTCATTGTCAGATGCTTCCTCCCAATTAATTAGGCTCCTCTCTAATTCATCTTGTGGAGTATTGAAATGAATTACTGATAGCTCGGCAATCATTTTCTCTTCTTTGATATCTTCCACTTCATATGGCCTCTTCTTTAGTTTGGCTAAGTGGAATGTCATTTCCTCTTCTCCAAACATTAGTGAAATAGTCTCCTTCTTATTATCAACTCGAGCTTTGGTTATGGAAATAAAAGGCCTACCTAAAAGAATAGGACAAAAAGAGTCTCGAGGCATGTCAACAATATGAAAATCAAGGGGGTACATGAGTGATCCAATAAACACAGATGTTTCGATAACCCCTTCTAGTTTTATATTAGTTCTATTAAACAATTTAATAGTAGTGTCTACCGGTTCCACATCTAGATTATTTAAATTGTAGCAAAGTTCTTCATAAAGTGATGAATGCATAATATTTATAGTGGAGATCGGCTCACAAATTCCGTATAAGAAAGTTTCTCCACAATATATAGGAGTCATAGGTTTAAGGTTTCATTACTCGTACCTTACCTCGTACCTCGTACTTCATTATCCATTGTTCGTGCTTCCATAAGATCCTTCAATATAACATTATTTATATTGGTAGCTTCAGGTTTCTTTTCTAGTTTATTTAATCTTCTTTTTATTTGTTATTCCTATTTTTGCTTTTTCTTGATATTCTCTCGAATAGGTGTAGAGTAGAACTCTTCCATTAGCGCTCTTGCACTCTTCTTTTCTTCGAGGGGTTTATGCGGTTTTCATTATGTAGGTACCTGTAAATGCCCTACATAATTCTCATTAATTTTATTTACCGAGTAAGAATCAATACGAAGGGTTTTAATCATTGCACAAGTCCCATCATATGCAAGGAAATCGTTAACACAAGCATATTCAGAAAAACTATTTGTAATGTTCTCCTCATTTTTAAGATTTTCCTTTGCCTCCCTCATTTTCATTATCAATTTCCAAGCTTCATCATAGGTATAAGATAGAAAACTACCATTAGAAGCGGTGTCTAAATTCATTATATTTTCATTATTAAGCCCTCCATAGAAAGTATGAGTGATTAACCAATCAGGCAAACGATGATGGGACAATTATCTAGATAGCTCTGGTACCTTAGATATCCTTCATACAAACCCTCATCAGGATTATTTTTGAAACTGATAATAATACCTCTCATCCTATGAGCTTTGCTTTCTAAGGAATATTTTGATAGGAAATTGGTTGTCAATTCCATCCAAGTCCTTGGTGCTTCTACACAAAAAGATCTATACCAGTCGCAAACATTATTAGAGAGAGTTTGTCTAAACAACTAGGGTTTAACCATATCAAGATCGCAATCGCCTAATATAAAGGAACTGAGAATTTCTTCCAAGAATTGTAAGTGTCCATACGGAATCTCCTCATTGGTTCCTGCACATTTTTTAGAGTGTAGTAGTTCAAATAATAAAGGGTGGATCTCATTTCCATCCGGATTTATGCTTTTATTGACAGTTATAAAAGTGTCCATGGGCGAACCCATTTTCCTTATTGTCTCAAGATGGATTAAATGTTGAGTGTTATCCATTGTTGCGGTCCTGCAACTTAAATTAAAATTTAGTACAATGAAAGTAAATAACTAAAAGTAAAGTGACTTATAACGCTAAGCTCCCTGGCACCGGTGCCAGAAAATAGCTTGATGACTGCAAGTACACGGATCATTTGTAGCTAGTTTTGAAATAAAGATATCGATCTCACAGGGAGCAGTAGGCGAAAGACTAAAATGCTTTTAACTAAAACCAAACGAAGTACTTAAGGAACAATGCAAGAACAGTAGAGTTGTTTTTGGGTTTTTGGTTGAACGAAGCAAGTAAAGTAAAATAAATTTGATGCAGAAAGTAAGAATCGCGTGTGTAAAAGAACTTAGAACTGCAATAGGGAAAGAGGCGTTCTTAGGGAGTGGTGGATACACCGCTAGCAATTTAGACTAAGCAATCAAGATTATTATAACGAAATATTCTCATGATATGTATGTATGTGGGAGGAGCTCCATATATGGACAAATAGGCAGCAACCATTGCTCACATCATCCTTCATAACCACAGCCGACAGATTAACAACATTAATCGTATTATCCTGCTATTAAGGGATTTCTCCCATGGCATGGACATGGCTTTATGAGTTATCCTTGATTCCCCAAGTTAGTACGTAAAGAATGACCACAACTTTATAGTCACAGTAAGTGCTATCATCCCTCCGTCTACCAACAAGTGATTCCCTTCATTGAGTCCCCATAAGAGGCAAATATTAGAGAAAGGGCAATAGTAGAGCCAGTTGTTGGCTATAAGCCATGTCCATGTCATCTAGAGTCAATCTAATAGCCAATATGTACAATAGTTAGAGGTAAAAATATATTACTTTATTAATGTATGACCCACTTTTCACTCTCACATAGTGCCTAGGATCACGTGCTGCAGCTGGCTCTTAACTAAGCACCCACTCCTCTTCTCTCTCTCTTCTCTCTCATCCAACTAAGCACAAATATACTATTTTAAGTCCTATATTCTACTGACTGGACCTTATTGTACTTGCTCTTAAGGAGGTGCACAAGTCCCAACATCAAGATGAAGACAATTAACTCATACACATAATGATGTATAACATAATAATCTCTATCTTATCTCAATCATATGCTAGGGTTTCTCCATCTCCCCAAGAACTAAAGGTCTACTCAGACATGGAGGCAATCAACATCATAGCAATGGTAATGGAATCAATTGTAAATGAATAGTTTTTGTATAAATCCGCAACGAGTATGAAAATTACAACAAGATCTAGATGGGTGAAGATGGGATGGATGGAGATGATGGTGGTGCAGAGGTTGATGAAGATGAAGATCGATGCCTTGGCCTCCTAGATCTACGAAGGGCGAAGATGGATCCCTTGGGCGAGTTCCCCCTCCAGATTCCTTCCAGAGGTGAGGTTTTCGGCGATTTCTAGGTGTTCTGTATGTCGTCTCTCCGATCCAATTGCACGTGGTGAAACTATTTGAGGAGGCGGTGGCGGCACCAACTATATGACCGGGACTATATGGCCGGATAAACTATTCAGGTCATATAGTTGGTCGTTGAACCGTCTGTAAGCCTTGATTGCTTCGGGTTTTTTTCTGGTATTATTGATATTTCCCAAATAAGCGATTTACGCTATTTTTGACTCCGTTTCTACCCAGTACAACTGCTCCAAATATTGTGTCCATTGTATCCATCATATGTCCTGATCCTGGTGAAAACAAACATAAAACATGCACGCGAACACCGTAAAATACCAAGATCCTACATCTACAATGCAAAATAATAATATAAAACATGATCGAAATATGCACTCATCACCATGCAGCTGCCAAAAGGCGCTCTCAACTTTCCCAACTCGACAACAAAGAGTGACACGAGGCCACTTGAGTCCTCGACTTCTTGTTCATGGCGGTGGACTCACAAGGCAACATTCTCCCGAAAACACCACAAGCAGCGGTGACAGCAGCCACCATGTACCTGCTCAACAACCAACCACTAGCTGGGGATCCATAATCCGCCATGCACCAATCTATGATCGCTGCATGGGACTGGTCGAAGCTGCGCTCACCAATGATCCAACACCGGATCCAAAGAAAAGAAAGGCTCCAGCCAGGTACTTGTTGCTCTCTTCTAGCGATGACGTGCATGATTTGTCGCGGCGACGCCACTCACGTCGACACGATCATGACTATGACGCACATGATGAAATCATGCAGCACAAAGTCGACAAGATGCATGCCAGGCGCGCCTGCTCAATTGAGTCGAAAGACGAAGGAACGGAGCTCTACGGTGTTGGATGCTTCAGCAGGGCTATACGGAAAACACGAATGCCGAAAGGGTTCAAACTCCCGTTGCAGAACCCAAAGTTCGACGGACTCCAAGACCCGAAGATCTGGCTAGAGGACCACACTTCCTCTGTCAAGCTGCATGGAGGAAACAAGAGCACAACCATGCAATGCGTCTAGTTGCAGCTGTAGGGTGCTGCCCGTGCATGGCTGAACAATCTCCCCCGCGGGTCGATCCGCAGCTGGGAAGAGCTGGTCTACAGCTTTGTGCGAAACATCAAGGGTACTTACAAAATGCCCGTGTTAATCGAAGATCTAAAGGCCTACTATCAGAAGCCTGGTGAATCACTACGCTCCTACATCCAGAGGTGGTCTATCATTAAAAATTCCACATAGGACATCTCCGAAGACTGCACAATCGACGCGTTCAACTACGGCATATGCCGTAGAGAGCTCAGGGAGCAGCTGGACCGCATGAAGCCCAAAACAATCGAGCACCTAATGGAAATTGCATATAGGTGGGCAGATGGAGAGGACTCGGTGAAAAATAACCGCGTCCACTTAGACGACGAGGATGACCTCGACCGCAGATGAAACCATCAAGGAAAACGTTGAATGCACGGCTACGACTACCGCGAAGAAGTAGACATGGTCGCGGCTGGCTACACCGACAAACACGACGATGGCAACTGCAACAGCAGGTACCGCAGTGGTGGCTACCTTGACAACGGGAAAACCACGGAAGTATGCCAACGCCGTACCCGTGAAGAAGCCCCTAGAACATCGATCTAGGATAAACTATCTAGACCTTGTAACATCCACTTCTACATCGACAAGCACGACGGCAAGAAGAAGTCCATCGATCTCCTAAAGGACTGCCGTGAGTTACTCAAGTTCTTCGAGTCCATCGTCCTCAGGTTTGGGGTGCCACACAACATCATCACCGACAACGGGATGAACTTCACCTCGAAGGAGTTCAAGGATTTCTGCAAAAACCTGGGAAACATTAGCTATGCTTCGGTAGCACATCCCTAGACCAACGGTCAAGTCGAGAAGGCCAACGTCCTTATCTGATGCAGCAGCAAGAAAAGACTCCTCCGACCACTTGAGTGAGCAGCTGGGTGTTGGGTTGAGGAGTTGTCATCCGTACTATGGAGCCTGCGCACAACTCCAAACAGCGCCACAGGCTACACCATGTTCTTCATGGTACATGGCGCCGAGGTAGTACTACCTACAGAAGTGCGCTACAAGGCCCCAAGGGTCATCGCGTATAGTGAAGTTGAATCTACGGCCACACTCGAAGACTCCGTCAACCTCCTCGATGAAGCACGCGAGATCACGGCAGAACGACCAACGATCTACCAGCAGAGTGATGTAGCTCGACCTACGGTTGTTACCACATCAAGGTCTCCAACTTATGACAAGTCGTCATGGACTCCAAAGGTGAATCCGTTCCTCTATGCGAGCCCAATTCCTACCGTATTGAATTGTATGCTACTTCATACTCCGTCACATATTCATGATAGGTTCATACCGACGAGTATGGAGGCAAAGGAGGAAGCCTGGTGCAAGAAGCTCGACAAGATGGAGGCTTGGAAGAGTGAAGGATGAAGCCGAGCCAAACCGGCGAAGGCTCCGGCGCCACCGGATCCACCACCGGAATTCCCGGCGCACCGGACCCCATGCCGACACAACCGGTGAGCACCGGACCAACCGGCGAACCACCGAAACACATGTCTGTTTGCCATTCCGGCGGCAGACCGGAATATCCGGCGGTGACCGGAAATACCGGCACCAGATCTGGCGCCGCCGGACTTATTGCCAGAATCACCCATCTACGCACGGATCTGGGTTTGATGCCCTGCAATATTCTCTTTACTTACCCCCATTCTAGTGGCTGGCCTATAAATAGAGCCGCCACCCCTCATTGTATCCCTTAGGAATAGATGATAGACTAAAGAAAACCCCCTTTGTGGAATCTCTAGTTTTGCCTCATCCCCTTCTACCGAAGGGATCGACTATCGTCACCATCTCGTTGGAGTTTGCATCGCGCCTCCCTCGTTGTATAAGGCCTTGGCATCGGTGTCTCTTTGCCAAGACGTCAAGACCCTCTCCAAGGTGTTCTTCCCTCTCTGCGTGGGATCGAGGGAGCACGTTGACCGATCTTTCCTTGCAAGGATTCTATCGGACCGGTGGCCACCAGCGAGAGAAATCGTCCTTGTATCGTGTCAGTTTTTCCTGTGTTCATCGTGTTCTTTGCCAGGTGTGCGTTTTCTTCCGCTACCTTCTCCCTTTCCCCTCGCTTTCCCATTGATTTGACCAAGAGATCCGTGAAGATCGGGCCACCCACAGTGTTACCCCATAACATTTGGCCTTAGAGCCCAAGTTGCCACGGATTTCACCCTCTTTCTTCCCCACTAAATTTTTTCTTGAAAAACCATAAAAATAGCAAAAAATTCGAGTGGAGCTTGTGTCAACCCATAACATCTGGTATCAGCAGCTTTGGGTTGCCACGGATTCCTCATTGATTTGGTCTTTTTCCCATAAAGTCGAAAATTTCCACCAAAAATAGCCCCAATTCGTGTTTTGGATCGATATGTAAGTTGAGTGTGTTTTGGTAGGTTTTGAGCCATGGATTACTTGCTAAACTAGTTGATTATATTTCCCTGCGTTCCCATGGCCTAATTCCATCATTTACCCATCAGATCTGAAGTTTTTCCTCGAGTTTTTCCGCAGAAATCGCAGATTTTCGTGTCCCGAACGCGTTTCGGCGCTAGGTCTGGCGGACCGATTCATTCGCCGAAATTTCCGGTCAGAATTCCGGTAAAACCGGTCCAACCGCCGGAAATTTCGGCGCGAATTCCGGTCCGCCGATTTGGCCGCCAACAGATTCAGCCTCGCACTGTTTTAAGCATAACTTTTACATACGAACTCGGATTTTGGTGTTCTTTAGTTTGTTTTGAAGAGGAGAAGGAGCTCTACATCATCATATATGTGGTTCATGCTATCTACTCCATCCAATTCTGTGAGCAAGGAGGAATCCACCAATAAAGGGTGAAGATCGGCGAGGAAAGGTCTATAAATTCCGCGACTTCTCCCCACTTGCATCCCCTTGTGAGCCACACTATCTTTGCGTTCAAAAAACACCTATTGAGACTAGTTCCTCCTATGATTGCTTGGGTTATGCACATTTGATACTTGTAGAATACCGAGCAAAAGTTGTGAGCGCGCTATCTCATATAGTTATATTGTATAGTTGTTGGCACAAGAGGCAAGTGAAAAAGAAAAAGAAAACAAAAAAATAGAAAACAAAAGAGGAAAAAGAAAAAGAAAGAAACAAGTGCCTCATATAATAGGAAGCGCAAGCTCGATGAACATCAAATAGGTGGTACTTATTGTGCATATCTTGTAGCCCACCAATTTATTGCAATCGAACTAGCGTCTCTCCTTGCACTTGTGCGACACGAGCTTATATTCTTCGCTAGGTAATCATTTGGTTCTTAGCTCTCTTTCTCCGTCACACAAGTCCCATTTATCCCACCGTGTGTGTTTCCTTGTACATAATTCCAATCTTGTGGATTGGCTTGTTTGCTTTGTGGTCATTGTGGTTCTTTACTTGTCATTACAATATCTTGATTTCGGATTGTTCTTGGACACGCCACCTTCCATACCTATCCACCATAAGCTTTGTGTGTGTGTGTGTTTTAGTGGTTAGTTGGTTTTGGTGTTTTGCGTGAACTTCACTTTTCTTGGTTTTGATTACTCTCAAGTGTGACCACTTGCACGATACTATCTTCCAAGGTAAAGTAAGGTTTAACGTTGCATCCCTAACCCCTACCACTTCCATATACACCACTTGGTCTTGTGAATCATGTCTAGGGACTCCGAAACCGAGGATGATATCTATGAAGAATCCATGATGAGCCACCACGACACAAGTATAGAGGACATAATGGAGCACTACATCGACAATGGCTCCGCATGCTTTGAGGACCCGGAGCATTGCACCTATGATGACTCCACATTCATGGAAGACATGTAGAACGTCATCAACTATGGCTCCTCAAGCATGGAGGAATTGGAGCTCTACATCGACAATGGCTCCTCATGCATGGAGCACTACACCGATAATGGCTCCACATGCTTGGGTGATATGGAGTTCTATATCAACAACAACTCCCCAAGCATGTACGACTTTGAGTGCTACAACAACGACGCCTCACCAAGCATGGAGGACATGGAGAGCTTCACCCACTTCGAGGGCTCTTCCATGAGCCATGAAGAATACCTCCACTGCTTGGAGATGGAGGACTACTACGCCAAGCTAGCGGAGACGCATCATCAAGAAACCATGACCTTCTAGGCCAAGCGTGCAACACCAAAGGGCACCACCTACTACGATGATCCACCTCCAAGGCGTCAAGCGTGGACACCTACATGGCGTCATGCGCCACCATCTCGAAGGCGACGAGCGCCATCACCTCCAAGGCACCAAGCACCACCATCTCCAAGGAGCCAAGCACCACAAGCTTGAAGGCGTCAAGTGCAACAACATCCAAGGCAACAAGTGCCACCGCCTACAAGAAGAGTGGCGCCCCAACATCATCTTCCAAAAGAGGCACCACGAAGCAAGAATCTTCATCGACATACATCCTCTGGAGATCATCATCAACATCAAGAGGATACAAGACATCGTTCAAGGCATCTTCGCCACGAAGACGGAGAATACATGTTGAGCACCATCCATAATGCTCAACCAAGCTCAAGAAGGCACCACCATAAAGAGAAGAGTGCCAAGGACAAGGAGCATCGTCGCGAGCATCATGTGGATGACCAAGTGCGCCATCTACATCAACCTTTGGCAAGGCACGCCAATGACCTCCGTCGAAACCATCATAAGGCACCTTCAACTACTCGTGCCACCACCAAAATGGCACCAAGAGCAATTTCTCCTCCACACCATCAAGCTTGAACGCCAAGACTTGACGTCCTAGATGACGCATGCAACCTCATGGATGAGGAGGACGAAGACCTCTACTTCGCCAAGTTGGACGAGTACGTCAAGAGGACTACACAAGCCAAGGTGCAAGACACCGACGACAATGTCAAGAATGGTGAGCATGGGATTTTCCCTTCACCAAAGGAGGCGCAACGAGTTGAGCACACCGAGCCTATCCCCATATGCTTGAGTGATGATGTGGTAACAATCCCATGTGAGTATAAGAGCCACTTAGCCCACTTGAGTGAAAACAAGAGTGAGATGAGTGACTCCACCATACGTGAGATTGAGTGCTTCCACTTGGAGGGCATGAGTGATACACCTAGTGAGTTGAGAGTGGTAGTTGATAGGTCATGTGAGACCACTTTGATTTCTAACGACTTACCCTCTACCTCTAGTGTGTTATCCCATGATATGCTAGGTTCCATGGATAAAGAAGCGCCAATCTTGGAGATGATGATGCCTCCAACCAAGAAGATGTACATGGTGGATGAAGATGATGCCATCCCCATACAAGAAGAAGAAGTCGCCCACATGGAGGCCAACACTACCGCAATACCCAGTTCATATGAGAGGTATGAACAAGGTAAGAATACGGGTGTTGATGATGCCATGATCCCACTATTGGACATGATGATTTGTGATGATTGGCATGCTATGGATAATGTTTGTAATATCACATATGTTCCATTGATATTTCCATGTGATACTTTGCCTTTGCATAATGTTGAGCATGTGAAATTATTTCATTGTGATGATGTTTCCATAGACATGCCATGATCTAAACGTTACGTCGATGATATCATTGCTTGCACTTTGTTGAACAATTTCACTTTCCAATTTTTTGCTTGCAATGATGTTACCAATGGTAACCCTCAAACCATGCCTTGTAATGAATGTTTTACAATCTCTCACGTTGCTTGCAATAAGATGAATAATTGCTCTTTCACTTGTTTTGCTTGCAAAAATAATTCTAATATGGTTTGTATTGAGATGGCCTCCATAGCTTTCTCAACATTTGGAGATTTTAGTAAATGCCATGATAAGCATGTTCCCCACTTGCATACTCACCATGCATTTATTTCATACTTGATTGACACTCATGGTGATGTGCACAAGAGGAGATGCGTCATGATGGATGATGTGTTTCTCTACCATGCACACACATTATTCCTTTTGTGTTTGATGTGTGTAGGTACCCGCACAAGAATGTCAACCTCGGTTGAGCACGAGTTGACAAAAAGAGCTCTAGAGAGCATCCCCCAAGTGAGTTCAAGATCAAACCCAGCTCTTATACCTTTTGCATGCTTTGCATCTTTCATGTTGATAAGTTGTTCTTTCCTATGGTTAGCTTGCAAGCATGTTAATGGTATTATTTCACCTTGTGACAATCATGTTTCGTTGCTATTCGATATTGATGCTTTGTGTGTTGCCACAAAAATGTTGAACAATTTCTCTTTCCGATGTTTTGTGTGCAACCATAATGCCAATTTGAGCATGTATTGTCACGAGACCTTCCAAGTCTCTTGTATTGTTGTTGCAACAAACATAAGGACCACTTGCTCTTTCACATGGTTTGTTTGCAAACATGTTGTTTTTGCTTCTGCTTGCGATACTCACACGCCCATGATTTTGGCTTTTGATGATATGTGTATGGCATCCAACATATTGAACAATTGTTCTTTCCAATGGTTGGTTTGCACACATAATGATGTTGCTTTGAATATTCTTCCACATGTGTTTTTGCCGAATTCTCCTAGAGGTGCATCGAAGATGTTGACCAATATTTTAGTCCATTGCTTTGAGTGCTACACTAAGACGTTATATGGAGTTTTTGAGTTCCCACATTTGGATGATGTTCAAACGATTCTCGTGCACTTTGACCTTGAATATGCATCTTGTTTGCTATACTTGAGTTGTGCTAATAGTGTTGAGAACAAGAATGGACATGCCACAAATGACATGCTCCTCTATCACACACGAACATATGTTGCTTGGTCTTAGTTGTGTGAAGGTACAATTGCTTCCGTGTCAACCTCTATGAACCATAAGTTGAGAAGACGAACCATAGAGAGTTACCTATGGCTGCTCCTCACCGAGCTATCTCTACATCCTAAGGTGACTTCACTCTACTTGAGGACTCATGTTATAATCTTTATGAATTTTCTACGCTTTGAGTGTTGCTTCGCTTTTCTGTTGTGCTTTGTAGGCTTCATTGCAGGTGAAGGAACATTGAGGTGTTGTCAATTCAATCTTCCCGAGGACGACTATATGGTGAACCCCAGGATCAAGAAGGTCTCTCGACATCTTCTACTTTGTGATGAGCATGTAGACTCGAGGACGACTCTTTTTGAAGGGGAAGATGATGTAGCCCGACCTACGGTCGTTACCACATCAAGGCATCCAACTTATGCCAAGTCGTCATGGACTCCAAAGGTGAATTTGTTCCTCTATGCGAGCCCAATTCCTACCCTATTGAATGGTATGCTACTTCATACACCGTCATATATTCATGATAGGTTCATACCGACGAGTACGGAGGAAAGGGAGGAAGCCCGGAGCAAGAAGCCCGACAAGATGGAGACTTGGAAGAGTGAAGGATGAAGCCGAGCCAAACCGGCGAAGGCTCCGGTGTCACCGGATCCACCGCCAGAATTCCCGGCGCCAGAACCGGCGCACCGGACCCCACGCCGACACAACCGGCGAGCACTGGACCAACCGGCGAACCACTGGAACACATGTCTGTTTGCCATTCCGGCGGCAGACTGGCATATCCGGCGGTGACCGGAAATACCGGCGCCAGATCCGGCGCCGCCGGACTTATTGCCGGAATCACCCGTCTACGCACGGATCTGGGTTTGATGCCCTGGAATATTCCCTTTACTTACCCCGTTGCATAAACTACCCCCATTCTAGGGGCTGGCCTATAAATAGAGCCCCCACCCCTCATGTATCCCTTAGGCATAGATGATAGACTAAATAAAACCCCCTTTGTGGAATCTCTAGTTTTTCCTCATCCCGTTCTACCAAAGGGGATCGACTATCGTCACCAGCTCGTTGGAGTTTGCATTGTGCCTCCCTCATTGTACAAGGCCTTGGCATCGGTGTCCCTTTGCCAAGACGTCAAGACCCTCTCCAAGGTGTTCTTCCCTCTCTGTGTGGGATCGAGGGAGCACGTTGACTGATCTTTCCTTGCGAGGATTCTATCGGACCGGTGGCCACCGGCAAGAGCAATCGGCCTTGTATCGTGTGAGTTTTGTGTGTGTTCATCGTGTTCTTCGCGAGGTGTGCATCCGCTTCCTCTACCTTCTCCCTTTCCCCTCGATTTCCCATCGATTTGACCACGAGATCCGTGAAGATCGGGCCACCCACGGGGTTACCCCATAACACAGAGCCTCCGCAACTACCACAACCGATGGCTACACCCAAGATCCTTCGTCGATGGAGACCTCATCCTATGACTGAAGCAGAAAGGACACCTCAAGCTCGAGTCCCCCTGGGAGGGACCCTATGTGATTACTAAAGTAATCCCAGCTGGCGCCTATCGCCTGAAGGACGTAGAGAGTGGATTCGCATACTCCAACCCATGGAACATCCCGCAGCTACGACGATTCTACCCCTAGATGTTTTTACTTTATAATAAGGCTACTCAGCCAAACATCACACCTCCTGATATTCTACAAATAAATAAAGCTAATTGCCTCCAACCATGTGTCTTGTCACATTTACTTTCATTACTGTTTTCTGCACATGGAGGCTACGCCTCCTGACGGCCTCGTCACACATACAAACCCACGAAGCAATGACCCGAGTAGCTGATTAAACTGCCAATGGAACCCTTGATAAAACCAACTCAGTTGCAACACAACTAGTAGGCTGGCAAGGCGATGATATTCTGCAAGCATCAGGCTAACAAAAAGGCATTGCATACAAAGCACACTCGTGAAACAAATAAGCTAGCAGCTTTTCATACAAGCATGGGTAACAACACCTAGTCGAAACACTATAAAAGTTTTATAACACTTATACATCATGTATAGATTAATAACTATTCTACTGACGCGAAAGAAGAACATTGGTGCACTCGTCTAACAAGTTCACGATGTCTTTCGCTGGATCATCAACCGGTCGATAATGGGGCACCATGTTCCACGCCATCCCTGCTGGAGGCGGTAGTGGTCTTGCGGCAATAGCATCCAAGTCTACGCCAGGTCGCTGCATGCGCACAAGCGCCAGTATAGCCTTGGTACCCTCAACTAGCTGTTGGTGCACGCACTCACGTACGACATCAGCACTATGAAACCTTCGCATCAGAGCAAACCAAGTCAAAGGGGCGGTATCCAATGGATACATCACCCTGAAGATATGCTTCAAACATGATTGTGCTTTCTTCAAAAAGGACAGCACCTGCGATACGTGGTCCTATAGTGTCGCCAATATGATCGCATGATCCTGGTCAGTCTAGAACAACCCACTAGCTTCTAGTTGTTCCTGAGTCGAACAGCTTAGTCGAACGCTTATGCGGTCCCCCTCTTCCTGTGGAATGAGATTGACAACTACAAAATGCCGCAACATAAAGGCATCAGTCAAACAAACAAAGATACAAGCAAACTGAAGCAATGAAGCCAAAGAAACACCCGCATTGCAGCTGCTCGCTAATTTGGGTCACCTCGCTAAGAACATAAGCTTCACGCTCCAAAGCTTTTTCTGCCTTCAACTTCTAGACATCGGTAGTACCACGGATGATCGACACTTCTCGCTCTAAGTGCTTCACGTGATCACGCAAGGGAGACAGGAGCGATAGGTCCTCCACTTTTGAATGTCGCTGCATCACAGGCGCATCAGCAGAAGGCACATCTTGCGAACCACTCGAAGGGCCCTAACCAAGCATAAGATTGGAAGAATAAGAGACACTACACATCGAATACGAATGGCCCAAGCATGGAGATAATTTATACATCCAAAATAGCACCAAGTTTTAACAGGGGCACCCCCACATATATTGTTCAAAGACAGGGCCAAGTTTCCACGATGCTACAAAAGGAAAACAATAGACATCTACCCACATACATCAGCACCCGCAGGCTTCTTCGACTCCAAGGCAACCTCCGACGCCGTGGATTTCGCTGCGGTGGTTCCTAATGCTATATCTCCCACTATGGTGGCCCCTAACACCGTGGCCCGTGCCGCCTTCAGCCATTTTCGCTCCACATAGTACTTCACGAGTGTCTCTATGAGCCACGGCCCATATTTATGATAGCTAGTAGACAAGGGATCAAAAACTACCTACTGGCCCTCCGCGGTCATTGGCATCCTCGAAGTTATCCGACTGATGTCCATATTGGCGCCACAGGCATGTGCCATCGCCAACCCCAAGGATGCGTCGGCTCCCTTCTGCGTGTTCTTGAAGTCCGCAGGCACGCCACCCATGAAGGTCTCGACTAGGCCATTAAGATCTTCAACTAGCTTAGCCTTGGGGAGCATCTCTTCATGAAGGAGTCCTAGAACAGCTCTGGCCTTCTTGAGGGCATCTTGAGAAGAGGGCACCAAGATCTTCAACCATGGTCACAGCATCAACCAAGGCGTCCCCACAGGCCAGAGCCTGGCAGTTGAAGCCAACACAGGCAGCATCTGGAATCACATTCCATCAAGTTAGCAAGCATGACCAAAAAGGAAAATACAAGCATCACAAAAAAGATCAGATAAACACATACCAAAGAGTGCTTATGTGACAAAGAAAAGTTTTTCTGCGGACCCCCTTTTCTCTATCGGCTGCGGTGGCCATCAGGTAATCCTCGCGCCTCTTTGACTCTTGTTTAAGGCGCTCGAGGGCTTCGAGTGTCTCATCTTACTTGGTCACTGCTAAACTCAAACCCTTCTCAAGAGAAGTCACTTGATGAAGCAGATCATTGTTCTCCTTTTAGGAACAAGGGAAACACGTCAAGCCCAGACAAAACATAGATTTAGTGGCAAAATGTAGGTTGATATGCTTACTTTGCAATTGGCGGTTGTCAACATCTAGCCAGGCATGCCGCTGGCCCAAGGTTGCAATCCGCTCTCCAAGGCGAGCAGACTCTTGCAAGATGGGCTACAAAAGATAACAAATGTCGCGATTAAGTTCGACCTCGAACAAAACATGGCGAGTGAAAGGTTCACGAATACCTACGTTGTCACTCAAAGACTCCGAAGTTTATTTTTCAGTTGATGTCCGGGCAAGAGCCAGATGCTCCCACACGTTGGGAGAACTCGAGGAATTTGCACCGGAGTTGGCCGTTATCTGCCAGGAGAGCGTAGGCTCCTCCACATCCTTGTTTTTGGACTCGATGACTCCCACCTCCTCCAAGAGACAGAAATCGCTGGAAGATGACGAGGCGGTCATGCCTCAGTGAAGCACCAGAAGAACATTACATGCAAGGAACCTGCAAGACATGAAATTTAAGACATCAGCGAAGTAGGAGACTGACCCATCAAACATATCGAGGTCGAAGTACTCATCTGACTCCTCTTTCTGCTTCCTCAGCTTCTTCAACGGCGATGGAACCACTTTGCGGACAAGAACCACTCGAATTGGGCTGGTGGTGCCTACCTCAGGTGAAGTATCCTTTGGTGCCTCTAGCGTAGACGCATCAGATTCTTTGCTCCGGGAATGCTTGCGAGTGCCGCCCTTGCTGGAATCAGGGATTTCCTGTGTAGGCATAGTCGACCTTGATACATCAACCTCTTTGGCCTCGGTGGGAAGAACTTCCTCTGGCTGAGGTGGTAGCGAAGCCGCCACTTCCCTTTCCTAATATGAGCAGCAAACTACAATCAAGGCAAGCCTTACAGGAAAAATGACAAGCAGACAAAAGACGACGACAAAGTTACCTCAGGAGGAGACTTACTCGCGCAGAAAGGTAGGACGGCTCAGTCGCCAAGAAGTTTATCCTTGGCTGTGTACTTTGTCAGCTACCAGACCCTTTTGTCAACCTCGCCTAAAGATATGTCCTCCTTGGAGACGCGTGTGACGTCATCGCCATCGGTCCAGAGGAACATCAGGTGTGCCCTAGCCTGTAGAGGCTGCACCCGTCGCTGCAAGAACGTGTGAATAAGGTCAACACCTTCGATTTCTTAGCCTGCGACAAGCTGAAGGTCACATATGTGCTTGTACAAGACTTCGACTTCCCCCGCCTCGGCCGACATCACAACATTCTTCCAGGACCTCTTCCTCCTCAGCTCAGTCTCGGGATCAAAAGGAGCAAGTCCATACCATTTGCCGTCAACATGTTGACCGCGAATGTAGAACCATTTCTCCCTCTACCCTTGGCGGACTCAGTGCTTTTGAGGTTGAAGTATTGGACATTAGGGTCCACGAAGATCCTGCAGCCGCCAAGATCATACACAATCGAGCCAGAACGCGACTACCACTTGAACTTGAACATCTTATTGAAGAGGCCGAAGTGTGGCTCGATTCTGAGCTAGCACTCGCAGAGGGTAATGTAGCACGCGATGTGCAGGATGGAGTTTGGGGTCAGTTGATGCAGCTGGAGCCCAGAGAAACACAACAACCCTCACAAAAATTTGTGGAGGGGGAGAGAAAGACCGCGGAGGATGAAGGCCAAAAACATCACCTAAAATCCAACAGGAGGATTGGGGATTACCTCTAGCCCTGGCATCCTGCAATATGCTGCATTGGCGAGCAGCAGGCCGTCCTTGTGATGAGTGTGGAGCTCATGCTCCTTCAACGAGGTGTGTTGCCATGACCCGTTGGTCACGTGGGTCGTCGGACCCTTCTTCTTGGCGGTAGTGGTGGTGCCAGACCCAGCAGCGCTGGCGCCTTTCTTCTTCATCGTAGCAATGGCAGCAGCAAATCCAGTGACATCGCCTCCCTTCTTGTTCCCCATACTGCGGTGGCGGAGAGATCAGATAAAGTAACTAGGATGTGCTTTGAGGATGTCCAGTGCAACAAGAATGGTGGGCGTGATGACGCAAAGGGGAATGGAAATGGCAATGGTGCACACAGGAGGCAGAAGATCAATTGCGAAAATTACCAGACCCCAAAACCCTACTTAAGCACAGGGGGATATCATCCAACGGCTCGCAGAACTTTACCTCTACACGTGGCGTAGATCGGTGACGATACGTGGCGATGGTAATACCAAACCGTCGCTGCATGTTCCCCACTACGCGCGGGAAGCAAGGGGCGTAGTTAAAACAAAGATTACGCGTGACTGGTCAAATCCCGATCAGACCTCAGGGCTCACGTTTGTCACGTCCCATCAGCATCACTTATGCGAGCAACCGACCTCATTCGATTGTCTGCACTGACGTCATCAAAAGACGCACTCCAACGAAAATTGTCTTCGACTAATTTTGTCCTTGCTTGACTTTGCGAGTCGACCAAGCACTCGGGGGCTAGTCCTAACAGGAGCGCTGGCCGCACATCTGAACATTACAAAAAGGACAGACATTTCCATGACAAACATACGACATTTATATCTCACCCCTCTTTCGAATTCACTATTCGATTACGGACACGGGGGCTGCTCCCATAGGGAAGTCTAAAAGGATAATCGACAAAAAGAAAACTAATGACATCAGTCGACAGTTGTTCAAAGTCCCCACTCGAGTCTGTGACTCGAGTAGGCACTCTGGGGCTACTCCCATAGGGAGCGCTCGTTACGCACCCTATGAAGCAAAAAAAATCATACATGGTAAAAGCGTTGACCATGCCTGCACCATAAGAATTCAAAGCATTCGGCGAATCCGCCCCATAATCACTAAACATACCCTTCAAAGAGACAACATCTCCTGGGTCACCCGAATCACCTCTGCGGTGAATAAACTTTCGGATGCCGCGTTAACAAACGTGAAGGTAAGACCTGCAAAAGGCCTGGCAACGCACCTGATGCGCTCTACCAGAACTAATGCGTGCCTACAGACACGATGAAAAGGCCTCCACGGACGCATCGAGTGCTCACACCCAAACACTGGAAGACTCTATAAGACCTCCATGACAGGAGTCGAATTACCGCAGCATACTTCCGAATTCGAGTCCAGAGACTCGAATTTGAGTAGATATCGTTGTTATGCCCTAAGGTATTTAAGTGATCCCGATCCGTCGGATGAATCAGGCACGCATATCAACAATCCCTATGACACAAACTGCAACACCTGAAAGAATTTCAAATGAGCCTATATCCCATGCACTCGAAAGACTTATAGTCTCCACCCAAATCTATGATTCGGCTGGACACTCAGGGGCTACTGACATGGGTATACCTTACAGGTACTCGAGATTAGCCTATACAGTCTACACCAAGAAGGAGTCCACAGTGCGAATGAAGCCCAGCTAGGATTTGGGTGGCCCACAGGAGTTCGACTTCTCGAAGGACACGACAAAGTGTAGATAGAAATTTGAAGGGAAAACCCTAATCTATAAACGACTCGACCTGCTATCCTGAGACCTAGCCTCCCTATATAAAGGCTAGGAAGGGGCCGCGAGGAGGACAATCCACACCCTCGCATTTACCTCGGTAGATTGCATCTGCGCACCCTAGTAACTTTCGACACCCTCGTAATCAAGAGAAGACAAGCAGGAGTAGGGTCATCTACGAGGCCTGAACCTGGGTAAAACCTCATGTCACTTGTGTGCTTGTTTGCTGGCTGACCGATGCCTCCAGCGCTCCCCATTTCCTCGAACCTAAGTCCATCAACGATGGGTATTTATGAGTTAAACCCTCGTTAGTGACAAAAGGTGTCATAGCCATTCCCACTTGCAGATGAGCTTCATTTGGTGACAGTAAATTTTCATTTTCCATCATCCAATCTCCTTGATAATTGTCATCACCATCTTGTGGGATTTCATCTTCTTCATCCTCCTGGTAGTTTTGGAAAATGTTCCGAAGACCTTCTCCAATTCCCACCTATTTGACGTTCAAGTTATTCTGTTGTTCCACCTCTTGTTCTAGAATTGTATTTTCCGAGTTAGCATCATTGGCACCCCGAATGGGTGGAGAGATATCAGGGGACTGTGCCTAGCAACCATGTTTGTAATCAAAATACCCGATGACACAATCATCATTGGCTTAATCATGACTGTGCCTAGAAGCCACGTTATCAGGGGACAGATCCACCTAGAATGCTTTGGAGTAACCTGACTTGGACATGCTACTGGAGGAACCATCTGTGCTGCATTGATTCTTCTGCCATCTGCTGAAATCCCCATTCCTACAGCACGAAAACATGATATGAATGATCATGCATCTTACAATAGTATTGAGAAATAAATCTTACGAGTAGATTCATCTATTTAGTAACACTTGGTTGATGTCTAGCATGGTCGGGGCCATGACGGCTTGCTTAATCTCCGAGGCACGGATGCCGCCGAGTAGCGTGAGCTAGTGACGGTGATGGGGAATACCAATCAGGGTATGTACATTAACGAACTTGTAAACCCTAACTAGTTGCATATATAAAGCCACGAGGGGCACCCCCTGGGGGGCTCTCTCACGTCATATTAGATCTAGTCTCTCCCTCTGCCTACGGTGGCTCCCATGTAAACCAATCTATGATCATATATTGGATTGACAGTAGGATATAGCGGACGTAAACCTAGGTACATCGTGTGCCAATCTCGCTCCCGGATTCTCCTACGTCGCCTTGCCTCCTCTACGTAAGCTACCCCCTGTAGCATCTGCCGTGCTAATACCACGACAGTTGGGGCCCACCGTGGGGCAAGCGGTGCATGGAGGTGATGATCCGGGCGGGATCCCTTGTTGTTGACGGCAGCAAGATCGCACGTGCTGTTCAAGACCTCTATCTCGGTCGGAGGCCGATTGGTCTCGTCCATCCGCCGCTAGGCGCATCTGAGTTTTAATTCCATCCAATCCCATCTTGCTTCGATTACTTTAACAACTGATATTTTATTAGATCAGATCTCTTGCGTATACATACTATTGACATACACTGATCGTGGCCAAGCTATATCGATGGAATTTTTTGGCTGCAATAGCACGCGGCAACCCAATTCCTAATAAGTCATGTGGCAGAGCCGTATTGTTTACCTATCATATGGTATGAACGCATGCTCGTTTCCACAATGGATAATAATTGGCCATATTCCAATGCAACTTCCAAGGTAATCATATTTATTTTCATCAAAAATATGCAAGTCTTGCGATGAAATTGTGCACATGATCAGAGACGATCCAATTCTACTAAGCATAATATGCTTACTAGGTGGACATGCGCTCTTCGCCGTGTCGGAGTGTGATATGTGTGTTGTGATATGTGTGTTTTATTCACTGTTGGTAGCATATTTTATTTTGTTTGTGTTATTGTAAATTAAATATATGAGTATCTATGGGTTAAGTGTTTTAATCGGTAGACAAATGTGTTATTTACATGTTAGATATGTCTGAGACTGAGAGAACTAACCTTAGCTGAAAGAAGCGGGCCCTTATTTCATATTGAAGCTCATAAGAAACATAGGGGTACCTATGTTTTTTCAAGTAAACAAAAAGGTACATCGAGCAAAATTCAAATAAAAATACATCGAGCAATAGGCTAAGTTCAATACCACAAGAAACTGACATGTTACGTAATCAATGTAAAATACTAATGATGTCAAAAAAACTAACTTACGAGGGTCACATGGTAACCTTGTTCGACTGCCTCAAAATCGATGCTTGCAACTATTTAAATTGTAGAGCTCCAAAGGAATGCACAACTTTGTATTCAATACTTATAAGTGACATGATTAGTAAATGATTAGTTTAGTCAATATAGACAACCAGATTACATATATACAAATTCTATGTAGGAGTTATACTTCATATATTCCAAATTATTCACTAGTTCAATAAAATTTAAAAGAGTAGATATGGCTGGAAGTTGCCACGAATCTTTACATAAAAACAAGATCTAATATGTATCAAGTTTGATAATTTTTGCACATCAAAATGAAAAATAGAAGTTATGATATTTCTTTTGGACCCACTTAGTCCATGGAACCCGCTTGTTCATTAACCACAGAGCATGCTCTAAGTCAAGGGCATTGAATTTTTTGTTAAATCATGTAGAAACTGTAGAACAACGTAGAATATGTATCAGTTTACACAAACATCTCATGTATTCTCGAGATATGCTAATATATTCAAAAAAAATTTCAGTTGCAGAGCCTAAGAGGGGCCAAAATCAGGTTGTTCTGCTTTGTTTCAGGAATACATACATGTTAATTGTTGAAGTGACATAAAACACGACCATTTATCGCATGTTAGCGCCCCACGCTTTTTGTGCAGCGGTTCCATTCGGTTATTGTAGATTCTGGGTTCTGGCCATTCGCTCTGCGCTACGTCATCGCATGCATCGCGAGCCTTCTCCTTTTCAATTCCTTTTTTCTGTCGGTTGTCCCTCATTTTTTCCAGTCAAAGCGGTGACGTTGATGCGACATCTTCACGTAGTCCCACATAGGAGCGTCTCTACATGCACCGCCTCCTCTCTCTCACCCCCACTATCCCATGCGCTCACCTCCTCCTTATCTTCCTAACCACCGACAAAGCTTGGCGGCGGACGAGTGCGCGAGGTCAGGAGGGATGTTGAATCGGTATTGTGTAGGTTCGAGGCAGGGAAGCAAAGTCGGCCGACGCTGGATATGGGAGCTGGCCAGGAGGTGATGGCCTCATGGGTGGATGGGGCGGAGGGAGCAGAGGTGAGAGGGAGAGCTCGGGAGCGAAGGGGCCTTCTCCTTTTCAATTCTTTTTTCCACCATCCGTCCCTGATTTTTCCAGTGAAAGCGGTGAGGATGATGCGACATCTTCGTGTAGTCCCACATAGGAGCGTCTCTTCCCGTGTCGACCCCTCTCTCATCCCTGTCGTCCCACGCACTCACCAGCTCCTTATCTTCCTTACCACCGGCAAAGTGTGGCAGCGGACGGGGGCGCGTGGTCGAGGGCGATGTTGAATCGGTACCGGACAGGTTCAAGATGGGGAAGTAGAGGCGGCCGACGTTGGATGCGGGAGCTGGACAGGAGATGGTGGCATCGTGAGTGGAGGGGCAGAGGGAGCGGAGGTGAGAGGGATAACTCAGGAGCGAAGGGGTCGACACAGGTTGCTGGGGGAGACGAAAGAGGGACTAGGCCTGAAGGGAGCTCAGGTGGAGGGAACAGGATCGAGGTGGGAGTGGGGGACGGGAGGGACCAACTCGTAAGACTTCGGTTAACACCTGAAACTATACGGTTGAAATAACTCAGAGTGAAGATTAGACAACCAGAAACACGCACCCGGGTAGATGGCCTCAAATGGCTCGCTTTTGCTCAGGCTTAAGTTATAGTATAATTTTATTCTATACTCTGCCTACTAATTATTTGTGAGTGCAAGCACCTTCTAATTTGTCCGTTCGAGTACGAGGAGCGGTGGCGTGCTATTCACATGTGAATACGTGCAATCAATAAGGACAACCACACTATGTGCATAGATCAGCCCTTCATGTTCAGCCATTGCACGACCTGAATCGACAAGTCTCCGTTCATCTTGGATGTGAGATAGTGGTATCGAGGGTTATCTCTGTCATATATTTCGTATCAGGTTCTATTTGATACAGCCCGTCCTACGGACGCTCCTACATCTACACCACCAAGTCCCCCAAGTGGACCCATGACTCATGCTCGAGCCAAGCGTCTCCTAGCTAAGGTGAATTCGCTCTTGTACTCATGTGACTTTGATACACCGCTGGATGGCTTGCTACTTCATGTCCTGACACTATGCATCATCAGGTATGAAGACACGAGCCAGAGGAGCGACGCAGCAGCCAACAGCTGCCAGGAGACCGCGGTACTACCGGCCCCTGGAAGCGATACTACCGCACAAGCTGTACTACCGCTCATGGACAGCGGTACTACCGCCCCGGGCAGAGAGATGAACCCCAAAGCCCCAGATCCCTTCGGTACCTGCGAGCGCTACTACCCCCTTCAACCGGTACTACCGCACTCAGCAAGCAGTACTACCGCGCGCATCTAAACACTCATGCCAAAGCATATGCCCGCTCCCGTACTACCGCACCCTTCAAGCAGTACTACCGCATCTGACCGGTACTACCGGTCAACCGATCTGTACTACCGGACACACCAAGGCCTGCGTGGCCCAGCTTGGCCCTTTGGCTATGTAACACACCCCTTTTGATATTTTAGTTGCCTAAACTACCCCTGAACCTCGTTGGAGTTTGCATCGTGCTTCTGCGTTGTACAAGGCCTAGGCATCGGAATCCTTTGCCTATACGTCAAGATCTCACCGAGTCTCCCATCTCGCCATGCCGGTTCGAGAGAGAGAGTCCTCCGCCCGACGCCGATCCTAGGGATTTCGCCAGACCGGTCACCGCCAACGTGAGCTATTGGTGGGTATCATGGTTTTGCGTGTGTGTGTTCATCGCGTTCTTCATGTGTGTGTTCGTCGTGTTCATCCTCCCCTCCTCTCCCCGCACTCCATCCTCGATTTGAAAGGGAATCATGAAAGATCGGGCCACCCTAGAGGTTTGCCCTCAACATATTGGTATGAAGAGCTTCGTTGCTCACGAATTCCCCCACAAATTTTTTTCTATCCACCAAAATTTGAAAATCCCCAAAAAAAGAGCCCCAAATTTTCCTTCGGATCAATCTCTGGATTTGGTGCGTTTTTCGTGGTTTTGGTCCATAGATCTGTTGCTTGGGGTATTGATCTACCTTTCTTTGTGTGTCCCTAGCCCCAATTTTGTTCAGTTTTCCACCAATTTGAGGATTTTTGGGCGGATTGTGTGTTCAAGTTCAAGATCCACGCGCCCAGGAATCTGCGAAGCGGTACTACCGCCAAAACGAGCTGATACGAATCAAGCCGATGATCCTAAAGTTTTGTCCCGGTCTTTCACAGCGAGTAACCTAGATAGGAATTCTTCCAACAACGCCCATGAATGGCACCTGAAGAAGAGGAGTGAATCCAGCAAGCAATGTGGAGAAGATCACCACGCCTCAAACCAAAACACAACAATCCTTGATGAACACAAGAACCTCCGCGACAATATCAATACGATAGATAACACAGCATCGCCGTCCCCAGAGGGATGCTCACCAAGCAACTCACACAATAGTTTGAGACTCAATTTCAAGCTCACCGTAAAAACTATGATTTATAGGCCTATATAAAGGCTGCTAGACGTCCAACATACCATTGGGGTCAAAACCAAACATATCTCTAACTTTTCTAACTTAAAAGGACTCTATTTGTAAACTGACAGAAAACGCCCGTCGACTTCTTTCAGTTGCCGCGCACAGCTCATAATGAATCGGGAGACCTGCGAGTACCCATTGGAAAGATCTCGGAATTATCTTTCCAACAAGTACTTATTTTCTTAATACAGATTTGGTATGTGGAAACCACGTCCATTTCAATTTCATAACTTCTGTTTGTCCGAATCGAACCTTCCTTCTTGGTCGCCTTCCATCTCTCGGTCGCCTTCGTTTTGATGATCTTCTCTTACGCCTTCCTGCTGCTCCTCCCTCGCGCATATCGTGCCCATATCATCATCCCCCCTTCAAGAAGCGTTGTCCCCAACGCTTGTGGTTCGGGTCGGAAAGGTGGCGTGATATGAACAATCGCTTCACGCGTCTTCACCATCTTCAAGTCTTGCCTGCCTTCCACTCCGCAACCTCCCTCTCGGTGTGCTTGACTTGAAACAGCCCTTGGCGCCTGCACCTCCTTGCGTCTCCATACGAGCTTTGACCTAGGAACCACCGTCTTCTTCTTCTCAACTCTTGTTGGAACTCGGGGTTGCTGAACATGGAACTTCTTTGCACGACCTAGCATAAGATGAGTAATGCCTGGACCACACAACTGACGAACATGTCCATCCTTGCCTCTATGCATCCGCACACTGTCCCAACAAAATGCCTCACATGTGTGCTAACAAAACTGCTCTTGTTACCCCACTGCACCTCATGCACTGGAACATCATGAGCACAACTATCATCCGTCTGAACACCTATGTCAACACAAACAACCTTCTGAACACAGGCTGCAAGATCATTCCTCTCAGCAATAAGAGGATGCACTTCAACTGGCTTGTCACTAACAAGTTCCACTGGCTTGTCATCTACAGGCATAGCTGAAGCAATATCAACATTGTCGCACTGTGCATCATGCTCTCCATCCTGCACCTTAGCTAGCCCAGATTTTGGTTTAGCCTTGTGCACCTTCTCCTTATGTACCATAAGCTCTACATCAGACTTTATGTGATCATCCTGCATAGGTTTCAAAGTCTGTTGTTTGCAACCATGCACAAAAGAATATGTATTTGCTCGTACATCATGTGTAGTGTTGCGATCATACTGCCATGGATGACCAAGTAATAGCCCACATACCTCCAATGGCAACACATCGCACTCAATCTCATCAACGTAATCGCCAACTGTAAATGGCACACGCACCTTATGAGTTACCTTCACCATACGACAACTATTTCACCACTGTAGATGCTTAGGTTCAGGAATACGCCATGTGGACAACCCCAACGCTGCCACCATTGCCTTGCTAATGCCATTAATACAACTCCCTCCATCAACAATCAACTTGCATGCTTTTCCTTTGATCATACACTGTGCCTGAAATAAATTCCAACGCTAGCCTCTATCAGCTGTCATGCAAGCATCGCCTTATACTTTCTTGAGTTGCAAATTCAGCCCACTCAATGGTACAATATCCTCCACTGTAGTTTCAGCACACACAATAGCCTTGGCAACAACAAGCACTGCCATGCTGACCGGTTGCACTGGAACAACTGCTGGAACCTCCTTTACATGAGATGGAATAGACATAACTGCAACCATGGGCGACTTCTGGACTGCCTTCACGGGCTTGGTACAAACTACCTTACGACGAGGAGACATAAAACAGCCACGCAAAAAATTATTGAAGTCATACCAAGTTGCATATATGATGTCCTTCTCACACATGTCTCTATCCCACCAACGAGCTATCTCCCCATTCACACGTCACAGTGCAAGAACCACACATGTAGAATCATCTAGATACTCATATGTATGACATCTGTAAAAACCCTCTTTCATGTGACCTTCCCAAAACTCATATTCAACATATGTCACCATGTTGACAAGTCTCCACTTGATGTGAGAATCATCACATACGACACCGTTCAAGATGTCTAGATAATCATTGTACACATCACCAGATCTTGTCCTAGAAGTGCACCATTTGCCAAAACGATCACCCTGACACGACATCATGCTTCCTAGCATGACTATAGAATAGAAAATTTTTAGGGCCGGATCGTCTGGTGTTGGAGGGCCGGACTATTCGGGTCGGACGGATACTCTGGGGAAACCGTCGGACAATCCGGTGCGCAGAAGTCAAGATCCAATCTGCACCGCCACAACTCTCATTCATGGTCTCATACTTGTGATGACGAGCAATACTCTTGATCGGTAGATTCAAATTGTTTAGGAATCGCTGCATGGTCATCTCAGTGGACTCACGAATTCTAGCATGCTTCATAAGCATCTCCATCTCCATGTAGTATTCATCAACTGTCATGGTGCCTAGCTTCAATTGCGTCAACTTATCAAAAACTGATCGCAAGTAGTTGGTACAAAATGAGCCTTCATGATTTGCTTCATCTCGCGCCAATCCATCACAGGAAGTTCATTATCCTTCCTTCTATGCTGCACAATAGCATCCCACCAACGCAAAGCATAACCATCAAATTCAGATGCTACAAGCTTGACCTTCTTGTCTTCTGGGTAGTAAAATAAGCGCTAGAGTTTCTCAATCTTCAACTCCCTTGTGAGGTAATCTTCAGGATCAATGGAACCATCAAACTTGGGAATTGAGAACTTTGGTTTGCCCAAACCATCATTAGCATCTTGGTTGGGAATACGTTGAGCACGCCCAAGAGGAGCAAGCCCACGGCCATGAGCAGGTGGATGTACAGGGGGAATAACACGTCCCCTGCCAACATGTGGAGCAGCATCAACAGCGCTACCCTCATCAAAATCATCAAAGACATTGAATGCAGCTACTTGAGTTTGGATAGTATCAACTGTTCCAACATGCTGATCTAATCTCATATTCATATCCTAGAGATTCTTGTCAATGGCATCTGTCGTGTTAGTAAACACACGTGTCAAGTGGGACTTCAAAGCCTCATATTCACGCCAATTGACAAGCTCCTCATCCTTCTTTTTCTACAACACAACATCATCATCACTAGAAGACATGATTAGTAGGTTAGTGCAAAAATCAAAATCTGTATGGTGGAAACTCTCACAGCTCACTCACAACTAATAAGAAAGGAGATCTTACCGTTCCAAAGTGAATAGAGATGCTCTACCAAACGAAATCGAAAACTGATGTGATGATGTGAATATCGAAGGTATAGAGGATGATCGCAAGACACACAGGTTATGTAAGGTGGAGTTATAGGTATGGTATCCTATCTACAAAGCAAACAAGTCCTAGTGCTGATCGTACAAAAACCCAAGAAACACACACGTGGATAAAAACGTGGTAATGCAACTATGAAGGGTGTTGCACTACTCGAGAGAGACACTAGCAAAGCTCCAAGTAAACAGGTACAATATTGCTCAATCTACCGGTGCACAAAGATATCACTAGGCCTCTTGCTCAAATTCTCTTCCTTTTTCTTTTTGTATAGCTCTTTTTGCTTATTTGTTTTAGCTTTTTCTTTTGCTATCTTTCTTTTTCTCTTTGTTTTTTTATTTTATAGATCACACACGGCCAATTACAAAGTACAACACCAAAATCCTAAGAGCAGCCTGTAGGAGCGGAAACTAGTCTCAATGGGCAAGTTCCTACACCTATGTAATAGATTAGCTGTGGCTAAGGTTAAGGAAAAGTGCACATTTATCACACTTTGTAAGAATTCCTGCCGTGGCAGAAAAACATACCATCATGTCGTGGAAGAAAATCCTGCCGTGGCAGAAAAACACGTCAAAAACGTGCCATGGCAGCGAATCGAAGTCGTGGCAGAACAGGACTCGCGACAGAGAAACGAGCCGTTTCTGTGCCACGGCAGAGTCGGTAGGAATTTTTTTTATTCCGACTTGGCCAAGAGTAGATGACTAGGACTCTTAGAGTAGATCGGATCTGACTTGATGGTGGCAGAAACAATGGTGGAAATCAACTAGAAAATGACTAGAAAACAAAAATACGAAGAACAGATCTAGATCTAATCCAATAGAGGAACTTGACCAGCAACTATTACTCGAATACGATGTAATCTAGGCTATGGCAACTCTTTTTGTGGGGATTTTTCTATATATAGGACGAAAAACACTCTCTAATCTATGGATGGATTGTGGATTTCTTACCAAGGCAACGAGGAAATCTGTATACCAAGATGATACGAATCAAGCCGATGATCCTTAAGTTTTGTCCCGATCCTTCACAGCGAGTAACCTGGATAGGAATTCTTCCAACAACGCCAATGAACGTCACCTGAAGAAGAGGAGCGAATCCATCAAGCAACATGGAGAAGATCACCACGCCTCAAACCAAAACACGACAATCCTTGATGAACACAAGAACCTCCGCGACAATATCAATACAATAGATAACACGACATTGCCGTCCCCGGAGGAATGCTCACCAAGCAACTCACACAATAGTTTTAGACTCAATTTCAAGATCACCCTAAAAACCATGATTTATAGGCTTATATAAAGGCTGCTGGATGTCCAACATAGAGTTGGGGTAAAAACCAAACATATCTCTAACTTTCCTAACTTAAAAAGTCTCTATTTGTAAACTGATAGAAAACGCCCGTCTACTTGTTTCGGTTGCCGCGCACAGCTCATAACGAACCGGGAGACCTGCGAGTACCCGTTGAAAAGATCTCGGAATTATCTTTCCAACAAGTACTTATTTTTTAATTCAGAGTTGGTATGTGGAAGCCACGCCCGTTTCAATTTTAGAACTTCTGTCTGTCCGAATTGAACATTCCTTCTTGGTCGCCTTCCATCTCTTGGTCGCCTTCGTTTTGATGATCTTATCTTACGCCTTCCTCCTGCTCCTCCCTCGTGCATATCGTGCCGATATCACGAGCGGTAGTACCGGCTGATCACAGCGGTACTACCGGTCACCGGTACTACCGGACGTTTTGAGCGGTACTACCGTCCCTGTCTGACAAGAAAAATTTCACCCCCATTTTTGTTCGCTAATTTTCGTATTGGCTTGTTCGTGTTTCGCGTGCGTCTCTCCCAACTAACTTTAAGTTGCCGCAACAATATTCACATCCCGCGCTCATCGACGCCGCGACACCGAACATCATCCCCAACACCGGTAGCAAGTCATCAATACCGAATGTATAACTTGCTCCACCTTTTAACCCTTCTTCCTTTGTGTGTATCTATCCTATGCGAGCAATTCATTTTGTGTTTGCCTAAGCATTGTGCACTTGTCCTTGGAAAGTGAGAGTGTGAGAGCAAATACAAGAGTTAACATAGTAGTATAGAAAGGTAGAAAAAGAATCAAAAAAAGAGAAAAAGAAAAAGCAAAAGAAAAATAGAAAGATACATAGTCTCCCAATACAAAGCGAGTCTCAAGCTTGTAAGCAAAGGGAGAAAAAGAGCGCGAACGAGGCAAGTGCATAAATCCGTTTCTTATTTCTCTTTTGGCGAACGACTTGTGGTCTCTCCTTGTGTTGGCACGACACCAAGCGTAGTCTTCGTTAGGACCTTTTGTGCTCATTTTATAGTCGTGCTAACCACATCCGTCTCCACATGTGTGTATCTTTGGGTTTTGTAGGTCGCTTCATTTTTGCTTTGATCTTTTGGTTCTCTACCATGTTTGATAATAACCTTTTCTTTGGATCGTTTCGGTTGGTTTTCCACAATCCTAACCTTCCACCCACAGCTTTTGAGAGTTAGGTCTTTCTGTAGTGTGAGTTTTGTTTGCGATTCCACTTTGCACGCTTATAGCTCTCACTTGTGGTTTCTAGTTCGGTGCAATCCCCAAGGTGATTTACAAGGCTAACACCACCATATTCCATGTCCATATACAATCCTTGTGTGTTTTTGCATAATGGATAGGCACGGTGAGTCGAGCCAACCACCTCCCCAAGAAGGAGAACAAGGATCGTACATGATGCGCACAACTCACTTCATCGTCCGACAAGAGTTCCGTGAAAATTGCCAAGCCCTTGAGATGCGACAAGATGACCACTTTGGCGAGACGCAAGACGAGTTCAAGAACACCGACAACCGCTTAGACGGCCTTGAACGAAAAATGCACGCAATGCATCACAACTTTGGCCATCAAAATGAAGTGCTCCAATGTTCCGTCGCTGAAACAAATGACAATCTTCGACGCCTCATCGATGGAATGGCAAGGTCACGCTCACGTGCATAAAGCTCTTCAAGCTCGTCGTGTTGTCATGTTCGTCTCCAACAAGATCTTTGTCCAAGTGCCGCAAGACACAATGATGCCCCCGTGGTTGAAGATGGAAGTTCTTAGAACTACGTACCTTCCCCACGGCACGCTGCAACGTCAAGCTATGCTGGTGATTTCTCTTCAAGGCCACAACCAAGGCAAGAAGCACACCATCATCACGCAAGGGCACTATTGATCCAACATGAGAAACCACAAGAAGAACCGCAAGTGCAACCGCAATTCTACCAACAATGACCCTGGCACATACTTGACACAACAAGTGATGACTCCAATTTGGAGAATCAAGCTCGTCATCGACGTGAAGCTCACCTAGATCCTCCTCCTCGACATCATCGTCATGAATGTCAACAACGACACCATGGTCATCACGAGGCACCTCCTCCACCACAACAAAACAGGGAGTGTCAAGTGGCACAAGTTGAGCGACGCCCACCACGTTAAGAGGCTCACGACCATGATCTTCGCCGTGAGGCCCATGTGCCTAATCATCATCACCAACCGAGGAACGAGCCTCCTCTTCGTCATCAACCGCGTTAGGAGGCTCCACATCCTCAACACCCTCATGAGGCCCAAGTTCCCCAACATCGTCAACAACCGCACCAAGAGCAAGAGCAAGCTCCACAATAACAACAACATTAAGAGCAAGCTCCTCACCAAGGTCGCGAGAACCAAGTTCCACCGCATCAACCACAAGATCATCAACAAGGTCAACAAGCTCGTCGCAATGACCACAACGATGAAGAAACTTTTGGCAAGCTCAACTTCACAATGCCCAAGTTTACCGGATCCAATCACCCTGAAGAATACCTCTCATGGGCACTCAAAGTCGACAAGATCTTCCGCATGCACAATTATAGAAATGAGAAGATGGTCGCCATGGCTTTGCTTGAGTTTGATGATTACGCCAACCTTTGGTGGGAACAAGTTCAAGTTTCTAGTGATGCAAGAACCGCCAATCTCAACTTGGCATGACATGAAGGCTCGCATGAGATCCTGGTTCGTCCCCGCGCACTACACACGTGACCTCTTCAACAACCTTCAATCACTTCATCAAGGGACAAAGACAGTGGAAGAGTACTTGAAGGAAATGGAACTCAACTTGATTCGTCCCAGCATTGATGAGCGCATGGAGCAAACTATGGAACGCTTCCTTATTGGGTTGAACCACCCCATCAAGCGCATCGTCGAGTTCCAAACATACAACGACATGGTTGCGCTTGTGCACATAGCAACAAAGGCTGAACATCAAGTGCAAGAGGATATCAAGTACAACAAGCCCAAGACGTATTTCACCTATAAGAAAGCTTCAACCGCTACACCAACAACCTTTAATGGAAGCTCCTCAAGTACCTCCAAGCTTTCCTTCAAGCCCACACTTCCTCAAGGAAAACTGCCCCCAAGTGGCAAACAAACAAAGAGTGATACACCCTTCAATGGTGAATGCTACAAGTGTGGAGGCAAAGGACACAAGTCACCCGAATGTGGAAACAAGAGGGTATTGTTAATCCATGACAATGGCGACGAAGAATACTTGAGTGAAGATGAATTTGATGCCCATGTCAAGGAAGCAATGGCAAGGCAACAAGTGGAAGATGACCAAGAACTCCTAATGTGTGAACATGATGCAAGTCCATCGCTTGTCGTCACAAGGATCTCGACCACTCAAGCACAAGAGCATGAAGGCCAACGCTCAAATATCTTCCAAACATGAGCCGACATCAATGGCAAATCTATCAAGGTGATCATTGACGGAGGGAGTTTCGACAACCTTTCTAGCACCGAGTTGTGTGAGAAGATCAACCTCACCCTCCATCCGCACAAGCACCCCTACCACGTGAAATGGCTAAGTGACCAAGGGTCCGTGAAGATCAAGCATACCGTATTGGTCTCCTTCGCCATTGGTCCTTACAAAGACACGGTGGAGTGCGATGTGGTCCCTATGACAGTTTTTCACATGCTTCATGGTGGACCATGGAAATTTGACAAGGCTGCTCTACATGATGGTCGCACCAATGTATACACATTGAAATGGCTCAACAAGACATGCTTTTGCAACCAAGGACTCTTAGCCAAATAATTGCGGACAATGCAATGGCTTTAGCGAGGGCGCAAGCACACCACCTACTTGTGAGAAGAGCGGTGAGAGAGAGAACCACCTCATAGTGAGTGAGAGCCACAAGCCCAACCCAAGTGGAAAAACTAAGAGTGTTCATGTTCGGAACAACCCATCCATCTTGCACTATGTCCTCCTTTGCATGGGACTAGCGCAAGGAACTAATGAAGTAACCAATGTTCCTCCATCTTTGATGAATGTTTTGCAGGAATTCAAGGACATGTTCCCCAAAGAGCTCCCACATAGTCCACCTCCTCTTCGCGGCATCAAACATCGCATTGACCTCATCCCCGGCGCATCACTTCCCAATCGCGCCGCTTACCGCACAAACCCAGAGGAGACAAAGGAGATTGAATGTCAAATCAACCAACTTGTCTCCAAAGGTTTGATCCAAGTTAGCACTAGTCCAAATGCCGTACCTGTGATTCTTGTTCCAAAGACGGATGCTACGTTACGGTTATGCATGGACTACCGTCCAATAAATGCTATCACCGTGCGTTATGGACAACCCATACCACATCTCGATGACATGCTTGATGAGTTGTGTTAAGACCCTATTTTTTCGAAAATTGATCTTCATAGTGGTTACCATCAAATACGCATGGCTGAAGGTGATGAGTGAAAAAAACGCCTTCAAAACCAAACTTGGTTTCTATGAATGGTTGGTTATGCCCTTTGGCTTATGTAGTGCCCCATCCACCTTCATGTTGGGCCACATAGAGAAAAAAAACTTTTTCCTACACGGTGATCCCAAGATCTAGCTGAGGTATTAGGCCACGAGAATTACAACTAGACACGCGGTTGCGGAATCAATGAAGCATGTCGCTTGATGAAGTGCAGTCCTCACGATCCGTTTCGATCCACGATCATCCAAGTGTTGAACGTACAACACCTCCGCCAGTATCCACACGTACGAGGAGGAGCACCGGTGATGGACTGCTAGGTCCGATACGGCGGCGACAGGACTTGACTAGATTGGAGCTAAGGTTTCCAATACATGGAGAACCATGTGCTCTAAGCACCTGCGCCCTAGCTAATATAGGGAGTGAAAGTGGGCTCCACTCACTTGTGGCCCATTCACTAAAAGGCCTATATTAGTCACTGCAAGTCCAACTCACTGACTCTGTCCATTTCCTTTTTGGGTCCAACCCAAATATGCTCCCGCTCTGAAGTGTGTGACCCGACAGGCTCATCGTGACCCAGACACGATCCGAGGCTCACTCGTGACCGATCAGTTGGTAGCGGCTCCTAGCAGAACGTGCCAACTCCCAAGTACCAAAGAGTCATGATGACATACCTTCCAATGCAACTTTCGTCTGAGTCCCTTATGCCTCACGATATACCTTGTCGAACTATAGGCGAATAATCGTCATCCCTTAAATAGTTCGACTCTCTTTCTCGATCCGAGATAAGTGATTCATCCGAATAACTGTTAGTCGGTCGCCTCGGTTAACACTTAACCGAGTCACGCATGGCCATGCTTTCCTAATCATATCTTCCGAGAGGGCCCATAGAATATCTCTCCAGTCGGAGGGGCAAAATCCCATCTCGGTTATTCACATCACGCAGCTTGATTCTTAGTCGACCCGAACTCCGCCTTTATAACTGGCCATTGATGGAACAACATTTGACAGAACCTAAGTCGATGATCCTCAACTCGGACTATGCAATAACCTCAGGTCTAAGGATTGCATTGATTGAGACATGCAAATGATGACTTGTTCATTGCATATCAATATGGGTCAGTCCGACTCGCTAAACTCTTTAGCCGAATCCGTGTAAGTCGGAATAGCATCTCCATGCCCATGATAAGTGGAACCTAGTCATCTGCGGACTTTCACATTGGTCTAAGTTGTGTGTCCAGCACAACCTCAATGACCAAGGACAATTAGTATGAACAACATGAATATATAGTTCCACAATCAAATCACATATTCGATGATACATATCAGTAGTTCATACATGGACCATAAGCTTATGAATACATTGGGAATAACATCATACATGATTGCCTCTAGGGCATATTCCCAACAGTCTCCCACTTGCAATAGAGTCAATCATCTGACATCACATGTCTAGGCATCTAATGCCCATAGCTCTCAGGTGCGCCTCATGCTTCGGCTGTGGAAGTGGCTTTGTCAATGGATCCGCAATGTTTGCATCCGTGTGTACCTTGCATAACTTGATATCGCCTTGATCCACGAACTGACAAATAAGGTGATACTGCATGAGTATATGTTTGTTCTTCTGGTGTTGTCTTGGTTCCTTGGCTTGTGCAATAGCACCATTGTTGTCGCAATACACGTCTAACGGATTGGACGAGCCCTGAACCACACCAAGATCCATGAGGAAATTCCTCATCCAAACGGCTTCCTTTGCCGCCTCTAAGGCAGCAATATACTCAGCCTCTGTCGTAGACACAGACATCGTCTCTTGCTTGGAACTCTTCCAGCTCATAGCCCCTCCGTTTATTACAAACACATATCTGGATTGTGAACGAGAATCATCCAAGTCAATGAGATAACTCGCATCCGTGTAACCCCTTACACTGAGTTCATCCTCACCTCCATAAACCAGGAACATATCCTTAGTCCTTCTCAAGTACTTGAGGATATTTTTAGCCACTGCCTAGTGGATTTCTCTAGGGTCAGCCTGGTACCTGCTCACAACATTTAGAGCATAGGAAACATCCAGCCTAGTACAAATCATAGCGTACATGATGGATCCGACTGCAGAAGCATACAGAATTGCACTCATCCGACTTCGCTCATTAGTTTTCAAAGGACACTAAGTCTTGCTAAGTTTTACGCCATGGGACATCGGTAAGAACCCCTTCTTAGACAATTCCATGTTGAACTTCTTCAACACTTTGTCCAAGTATGTACTCTGACTCAATCCAATGAGCCGCCTTGATCTATCTCTATAGATCCGGATACCTAGTATGTAAGTCGCCTCACCCAAGTCTTTCATCGAAAAACTCTTTTCCAATGATTCCTTGGTCTCTTGCAACATCTGGACATCATTTCCAATCAGTAATATGTCATCCACATATAAGATCAGAAATTTTACTTTGCTCCCACTAAACTTCTTGTATAAACAAGAATCATGATCACTCTTGATGAAGCCAAACAATTTGACGACCTCATCAAAGCGAATGTTCCAACTCCGAGATGCTTGCTTCAACCCATAAATGGATTTACAAAGTTTGTATACCTTGTCAGCATTAGCCGGATCGACAAAACTCTCGGGTTGTATCATATACACGTCATCGGTTAAATTTCCATTAAGGAAAGCCGTCTTGACATTTATTTGCCATATCTCATAGTCGAAATAGGCTGCTATAGCTAACACGATCCGAACTGATTTAAGCATCACCACGGGAGAGAAAGTATCATCATAGTCAACTCCTTAAACTTGTCGGAACCCCTTCGTGACAAGCCATGCCTTATAGATAGAAACATTTCCATCCATATCAGTTTTCTTCTTAAAGACCCATTTGCACTCGACGGGTCTTGCACCATCTAGCAGATCAACCAAGTTCCAAACTTGATTTTCATCCATAGACTTTAACTCGGATCTCATGGCTCCAAGCCATGACTCAGAATCAGGACCCACCATCACTTCCAAATAAGTTATGGACAACCCATACCACATCTCGATGACATGCTTGATGAGTTGTGTTAAGACACTATTTTTTCGAAAATTGATCTTCATAGTGGTTACCATCAAATACGCATGGCTGAAGGTGATGAGTGGAAAACCGCCTTAAAGACCAAACTTGGTCTCTATGAATGGTTGGTTATGCCCTTTGGCTTATGTAATGCCCATCCACCTTCATGCGCCTTATGAATCACATCTTGCGTTCTTGGAAAAAGTGTTGTTGTCTATCTCGATGATATTCTTGTTTATAGCAAATCACTTGAGGACCATATAACACATGTCAAGGAAGTTTTGCAAATCCTTCGACATGAAAAGCTTTATGCTAATCTTCCCAAGTGCACTTTTGCTAAAGACAAGTTGTTTTTTCTTGCATTTGTCGTTTCTTCAAAGGGAATTGAAGTTGATGTTTCCAAGGTAAAAGACATACGAGATTGGCCCATCCCAACAAATGTGAGTGAACTCCGAAGTTTTCAGGGGTTGGCCGGTTTCTATCGTCGCTTTGTGAAAGACTTTTCGACAATTGCTTGTCCCCTCAATGAATTGACCAAAAAGAATGTCACATTCGTGTGGGGCAAGGCACGACAAAAATCTTTTGATGACCTTAAAAAGAGGCTCACCGAAGCACCTCTTCTTTCTTTACCTCATTTCACAAAAACTTTTGAGATAGAGTGCGATGCTAGTGGTATTGGCATTGGAGGAGTCCTTATGCAAAACAGACGTCCTATAGCCTACCATAGCGAGAAACTTGATGGTGCTCGCCTTAACTATACAATTTATGACAAAGAGCTTTTTGCCTTAGTTCGTGTTCTTTCAAGTTTGGCAACTTTACCTATGGCCGAAACAATTTATCATACATTCCGACCATGAGTCGTTGAAGTACCTCAAAGGGCAAGCCAACTTGAGTAAGAGACACGCTAAGTGGGTTGAGTTCATGGAGTCTTTTCCATACATTGTCAAGTATAAGAAGGGAAAAGATAATGTAGTCGCGGACGCTTTGTCTCGCAAACACACAAGCCTTCTTACGAGACTCGAAATCAACGTGTTGGGTCTTAAGGAAATAAAATCTTTGTATGCTTCCGACCCGTTCTTCGAACCAATTTTCGTAAAGTGCTCCATTGAAAAAGGAGTTGATGATTTCTATTTGCATAAGGGCTTTCTATTTAAACAAAACAAGCTATGCTTCCTGAAGTCATCGCTTCAACTTTTGCTTCTCCAAGAATCTCATGGCGGAGGCCTCATGGGTCACTTTGGCCACGACAAGACATTGGAAATGCTCTCCAATCACTACTTTTGGCCCAAGATGAAGCGTGACGTGAAGCGCTACGTTCAATGATGCACGGCATGTGTTCAAGCTAAGTCGCAAGCTAACCCTTATGTTCTTTATATGCCATTGCCTATTCCTCATACACCTTGGTCCGACATTAGAATGGATTTTGTGTTAGGATTACCTAGATCTAAGCAAGGTCATGATTCTATACTTGTTGTCGTGGATCGCTTTTCCAAAATGGCACACTTCATACCGTGCCATAAGACGGACGATGCTTCACATGTTGCAAATCTGTTTTTCAGGGAAATCGTCCATCTTCACGGTGTACCAAGACCAATCGTCTCCGACCGCGACGTCAAATTCATGAGCTACTTATGGAAGACCCTCATGGCCAAGCTCGGCGTTGATGTATGATATGTCCATTTTGCATCACTATTCTATGTCATAATTCACTATTATTCATTGATATATTTTGTATTGAGAGGTGATACTTATGTTATTTCATCTGTTTTTGCATGGTTGATGACTTTTGGAGCATGGACCGCTGCAGTTAGGATTCTGATGGAAAAGGTGCTGTTTGGAGGCAAAATTCACGGAGATCCGAAAATCTGGGAAAATATACGGAAAATCCTATTTTTCTAGAAGACTAAGGATGCTAGAAGATGGAGTGGAGATGGGCCACAGGGGGCCCACACCACCCCATGGCGCAGGCAGCCCTAGGCCGTGCCTGGAGGTGGTGTGGCCACCCTGGCCCACTCCAGCCTCTCCCCTCTGGCGTATATCATCCTCCCGAAACCCTAAGACTCGAGGAGCGACCACAGAAAGATTCCGCTGCCTCTGCGGGGCGGAAAACACCGAGAGAGAAAGATCTCTCCGGCAGACAGATTTCTGCCTCGGGAATTCCTTCCCGGAGAGGGGAGATCGTCGCCTTCAACACCACCATCAAGATGGACTTCATCGGGATCGTCATCATCATCACCATCATCATCACCATCAGCACCCTCATCACCATCTCCATATTGCTCTAACAATTGAGTTGAATCTTGCATAGTTCAGAGGGGAAACTTTCCCGGTGTTGATTACTCTTTGTAGTTGATGCTACTGAGTGAACCATTGAATTATTGTTTATGTTCAGATTGTTATACATCATTATTCCATCTCTAATCATGATCCATATGATTTCTTGTGAGTAGTTCGTTTTGTTCTTGAGGACATGGGAGAAGTCTTGTTGTTAGTAGTGGAGTTGCGTTGAGAAAGATTCAATAGATTGTTATTTAAGTTGTGGTGTACTTCTTCTAGTCATGTCATGTGAACGTCGACTACATGACACTTCACCTATATGGGCCTAGGGGAATGCATTGTGTATTTGGCTACTAATCGTAGGGGTTGCCGGAGTGACAGAAACCTGAACTCTCGTTAGGAAACCATTGCACAAGGGACGTAAGGGTCTTAGAGTTTAAAGCCGTGGTTAGGTTTCTACCTTAATTACTTCCTTGTACTTACAGATGTTTGCAAGGGGTATAATCACAAGTATGTATTAGTCTTGGATGGGGCGGTACATTAGCACAGGTTCACCCACACAACACTTAGCAAGCTAGAGAAGATTAATCGACTATATGAAGCGAAAGCACTTGACAGTCTTCCCATGTGTCCTCGAGAACGTTTGGTCATCTTAAGTAATACAACCGGCTTGTCCTTTGCTGCATAAAGGATTGGGCCACTTGCTGCATTTATTCCTACTGTCTTTTTTTACTCGTACTTTGTTTACTTGATTTATCGAAAACTCCTAAAAATCCGTTTGCTAAGTATTTGCAGAGAACTCCTGATCCATACCACTAGCCAGCACCTTCTGCTCCTCGTTGGGTTCGACACTCTTACTTATCGAAAATACTGCGATACACCCCCTATACTTGTGGGTCATCAATACTATTTTCTGGCGTCGTTGCCGGGAAGTGAAGCGCTATTGGAGAGTGGAACTTGTAAAGGAAACTTCTACTATGAGTATTGTTTACTTCTATTAGTTGCTTTATTTTCGTTATGGATAATTCGCTGAGTTTCTTATTTGGTAATGCTACTACCACTACTAAGGTAGTAGATAAGCCACCTCCTGCTGAGAATGATGTTTTCAAAATACCTACAAGAATTATAGATCGTGTTATGGATAACTATTATGTTGGGGATGGAACTGTCCATCCGGGTGATCATTTGCTCTTTATACATGAATTATGCGGGTTGTTCAAGTGTGCAGGTATTACTACATATCAAGTTAAGAAGAAGTTATTCTCATTATCACTGAAAGGAAGAGCTGAGGAATGGTATAAGCCGCTGAAGAATGGTCAAGCTCTGGAATGGGAGGAAATAGTGCCTCTCTTTTATTCAAAGTTCTATCCTCCTAGTGAGATTCATAAAGATCGGAATCAAATATACAACTTTTGGCCTCTTGATGGAGAGAGTACACCTCAAGCTTGGGGGAGATCGAAGTTACTAATGCTCAAATGTCCCATTCATGAGCTCCCCAACAATATTATTATCAGTAACTTTTATGCAAGGCTCCCTCTACATGATAAAGATTTATTGGATGCTTCTTGTACTGGATCATTCACTCGCATGGAAGAAGAAGCTAAATGGGACCTTCTAGATCGTATTCAAGACAATGCTGATGCTTGGGAGAATGACGAAGGTAGAAAGTCAGGTATAAATTATGATTATGACTGCACTGAATCTTTTATGGGAACTGATGACTTTCAAAATATTAGTAATATTTATGGTCTTGATTTGCAAGTTATTACGAATTGCTTTAGAGCTTTTGCTTCCTATATCGAAATTGCAAAAAGAGGATGGAACAAATACCATGCACCTTACAAAGATATTGTTGACTATGCTCCTATTGGAAGTGCTGAGTATTGCATTATTGACCCCATCTTACTCGAACCTTATATCGAGAAGATTCCCTTCCCCGAAAAGGTAAAGGAGCATCCTATGATAACTAATGTAATCACCAAAAGTGAAAAAATAACTGTAAAACCTGATGAACAGATAAATATTGAACCTATGGTAGCAATAGTGAAAGACCTTGTCACTAAAAGCATAGAAGATGGGCACATAGTCTTTTGTGAGGACGCTTCTAATATTGTTTCACATCCCAATAGAACTAAAAAGGCTAGTGTTCCTGTGCTTTCTGTTAGAATTGGTGATCATTGCTATTATGGTTTACGTGATATTGGTGCAAGTTCCAGTGCTATTCCTTATGAGCTTACAGAGAAATTATGCATGAAATCAGTCCTTGCGAGTTGGAAGAGATTGATGTGGTCATTCACCTTGCTAATAGAGAGACCATCTCTCCAATTGGTATTGTACGAGACGTGGAAGTTCTTTGTGGTAAGATTAAGTACCCTGCTGATTTTCTAGTACTTGGTTCTGCTCCTAGTAAAACCTACCCTATCATTTTTGGTAGACCTTTCTTGAGTACTTGTGGAGCTATTATTGATTGCAAGAGGGAGAAAATCTTGACTAAGTTTGATGGGGAATCTTATGAGTTTAATTTTTTGAAATTTGCTAAAGAACCTTGCGAAGAGGAAACCCATAATGAGGATTTTAGGGTTGAACAACTTGCTTCTATTTCTCTTGCTCCTAACAATGCTTTGCAGGAATTTATGGAAGATCATGAAAGTGAAATCTTCATGGAAGAAAGGAATGATATTGACAGGATTCTCCGTGATCAACCTATGATGCTTAAGCACGACTTGCTTGTAGAAGACTTGGGTACCACTATGCCACCTAAAAAGGATCCGGTTTTCGATCTAAAACCTCTCCCTGATGATCTTCAATATGCTTATATTGATGATAAAAAGATATATCCTGTTATTGTTAGCGCTAAACTTTCAGGGAAGGAAGAAGAAAGGTTATTGGAAGTTTTGAGGAAACATCATAGAGCTATGGGCTATATTATGGATGATTTAAAAGGGATTTCACCTACTATATGTCAGCATTCTATCAACATAGAACCAGATGCAAAACCAGTAGTGGAGCACCAACGACGTTTAAATCCTAGGATGAAGGAAGTGGTAAGAAATGAGGTATTGAAACTCCTTGATGCCGGTATTATTTACCCTATTGCTGATAGTGAATGGGTTAGTCCTGTTCATTGTGTTCCTAAAAAAGGAGGTATTACCATTGTCCCAAATGATAATGATGAGCTTATTCCTCAAAGAATAGTGGTAGACTATAGGATGTGCATCGATTTTAGGAAAGTCAATAAAGTTACTAAGAAAGATCACTATCCGCTTCCTTTTATTGATCCAATGTTGGAAAGGTTGTCTAAAAAGACCCATTTTTGTTTTCTTGATGGTTATTCCGGTTTCTCTCAAATTGCTGTTAAACAACAAGATCAAGAAAAAACTACTTTTACTTGCCCTTATGGAACTTATGCTTATAGATGTATGCCTTTTGGTTTATGTAATGCTCCTGCTACTTTCCAAAGGTGCATGTCTGCTATCTTTCATGGTTTTTGTGAGGAAATTGTAGAAGTGTTCATGGATGACTTTTCTGTCTATGGAACTTCTTTTGATAATTGTCTGCACAACCTTGATAAAGTTTTGCAGATATGTGAAGAAACTAATCTTGTTCTTAATTGGGAGAAATGCCACTTCATGGTTAATGAAGGGATTGTTCTTGGGCATAAAGTTTCTGAAAGAGGCAATAGGACGTTTATTAAAGACTTCTCTAGGATATCAAAACCTCTCACTAATCTTCTTCAAAAAGATGTACCCTTCGTTTTTGATGATGATTGTAGGGAAGCTTTTGAAAATCTTAAGAAGGCTTTAACTACAGCCCCTATTGTTCAACCACCTGATTGGAATTTACCGTTTGAAATAATGTGTGATGCTAGTGATTTTGCTGTAGGGGCTGTCCTTTGGCAACGTATTGATAAAAAGTTAAACGTTATCCATTATGCTAGTAAGACTCTAGACGCTGCTCAAAGGAATTATGCCACTACTGAAAAGGAATTTCTAGCTATTGTTTTTGCCTGTGATAAGTTTAGGCCCTATATTGTGGACTCAAAAGTAACCATTCATACTGATCATGCTGCTATTAAATATCTTATGACGAAGAAGGACGCTAAGCCTAGGCTTATTAGATGGGTACTGCTTTTACAAGAGTTTGATCTACATGTAGTAGATAGGAAGGGTGCTGAAAACCCTGTAGCTGATAATTTATCTCTTTTGGAAAACATCTCTTTTGACCCTATGGCTGTTAATGATAGTTTCCCAAATGAACAGTTAGCTGCAGTAGGGGTGAGCTCGCGAGGAAGCCCTTGGTATGCTGATTATGCTAACTTTATTGTGTCCAAGTATTTGCCTCCAACTTTTATAGCTCAGCAAAGAAGAAAGTTCTTCTATGATTTCAGGCATTATTTTTGGGATGACCCACACTTATACAAAGAAGGAGTGGATGGTATTGTGCGAAGATGTGTTCCATAATATGAACAAAAGGAGATATTGCGTAAATGCCATGGTAGCGCCTATGGAGGACATCATGCAGGAGATAGAACTGCACAAAAGGTACTACAATCAGGTTTCTACTGGCCTACCCTTTTTAAAGATGCAAGAAAAATTGTTTTATCTTGTGATGAATGTCAGCGGGTTGGTAATATTTCTGGACGCAATGAAATGCCTATGAACTACTCTCTAGTTATTGAACCTTTTGATTGTTGGGGATTTGACTTTATGGGTCCTTTCCCTCCTTTGAAAGGCTACACTCATATTCTTGTTACCATTGATTATGTTACTAAGTGGGTGGAAGCCATTCGTACAAAGAGTGCTGACGGGGAGACTTCTCTAAAAATGCTTAAGGATATTATATTTCCTAGGTTTGGGGTGCCTAGGTATCTCATGACTGATGGGGGTTCTCATTTCATTCATGGTGGTTTTAGGAAGACCCTTGCTAAATATGATGTTAATCATAGAATTGCTTCAGCTTATCACCCCCAAACTAGCGGGCAAGTAGAGTTATCAAATAGAGAAATTAAATCTATCTTGCAAAAGATTATTAATAGGTCTAGAAAAAAGTAGGCTAAGAAGTTGAATGATGCTTTATGGGCTTATAGAACTGCTTACAAAAATCCTATGGGAATGTCTCCTTATAAAATGGTTTATGGGAAAGCTTGCCACCTACCCTTAGAATTAGAACACAAAGCTTACTGGGCAGTGAAAGAACTAAATAGAGATTGTAAGCTCGCTGGTGAGAAAAGATTATTTGACTTAAGTTCTTTAGATGAATGGAGGAGTGAAGCCTATGAGAATGCTAGGCTCTTTAAGGAAAAAGTTAAAAGATGGCAGGACAAGCGAATACTTAAGAGAGAATTTCATGTTGGTGAGAAAGTTCTATTGTATAGGTCTCGTCTCAGATTTTTTGCAGGTAAGCTACTATCAAAATGGGAAGGACCTTTCATCGTTGAAGAAGTATACCGTTCAGGAGCAATAAAAATCTCTTCTCTAAAAGATAATACTACACAAGTAGTGGACAGCGACTAAAACACTATATTGTTGGAGATTCTTACAATGAAGATGTTGATGCCTTTCAAGTCATAACTCCAGAGAAATTCATCGAGGACCAAATTCAGAGACCTGTAGAGTCTTGTTTTCAAATAGGTAACAGTCATGGTAAGAAAAGTTCTGCGAAAATACAATACAACTATATTTTGCAGTTTTCAGTCGATAAGGAAAGTTACGAAGCGAAAAAGGGACGGAACCGGAGCCGGGGTAGCCCACACCACCCTGTGGCGCAGGCCCACCCCTGGCCGCGCCACCGGGTGGTGAGGCCACCCAGGACTCCGCCTCCGACCCGTTTTCACCTAGTACCTTCCTTTGATATGAAACTTCGTAATATATAACCCCCCAGATCTACCGAGGTCCATATATCGTATTTTCGTTGTGTTTTTGTTTCGATCTATTTTTGCCAGGTAAAAATCTCAGATTTGTAGCCTCAGTGTCTTCCACTGGATCAGTTAAGGGAGATTCCTTGGAAGATATCATCAACCCATACATGAGAGAATTGAAGATTCATCCCAAGGAGTTATTGCTCGAAGGTGGGGAGCTTCGTATTAAAGAGGTTCAAGGCCCTAAAGGTGAAGGAAGTCTGGAGGACAGGATGGAAGCATTGGAACAAGAAGTCTTTAGGTACAAGAAGATAGCGGAGTGCGAAGTGGATATCATCCATAAGATTAAATTCCGAACTCATCACCGAGCACCAAAAGAAGACTACTGAACTCAAAGACGAAGTCCTCTCACTCTGCCAAACAACCAACGAACTGCAAGCACAGTTCTATGACGTTCAAAATCAAAACTGTGAGTATGAGGCTAGATTTAAACTCATACGTGCTGCTACAAGTTTCAGGATGTTGGAAACCACGATGTCCTTTGTTGGTGGGAAGCCTTTACCTTGGAATACGGACAAAGATGAGAGGATACCACCACCACCTAAGGAGTAAATCATCATCAGGTTTGGCATCCCCTTGGTTTGTTCCAAGCTTGGGGGAGTGTCGTGGTATCATATCACTATCTTCTATGTTTTTACCTTATTTAGTAGAGTCATAACATGAATAGAGGAGTTATTATGTAGTATGGTTTGCATTATGGAAGTGTCCCCTCTCTCGTTAGATATGTATCCCTTGGTGTGAGTTGCCGTTATGGAATATTAATGAGAAGTTCTATATTCACTCTTTTGCATAGCTTATATTTGTTTTCAATTCGTGGTTATATGATTGATCTTGTTGTTAGTATTGGTATCACTTTGGGATCATTGAGTTAATTTAGTTGGTTTTGGCAAACCCGGCTCGGTCAGTAGCACACTATTTTAGAGAGTTGAATGAAAAATATAGAAGTACTCTAGAGAAAAGTAATTTCATCATCTTTCTTTCTTGATTTGCTCATAAGTCTAGTATTCTCTAGTTAAGATCTTTTGTGCTTCCAAGGAAGATTGCATATTTGTCTTTATCACTTGTATGTTTGTTTGTTTCCTTCAACTCTTATACTTGCTAAACAAAAACCTATACTGAGAGGATTTCTTCTCGTGCATCCACCTCCTTAAACCAAACCCATGCCATTTGTGTCCACCATACCTACCTAGTAGCATTATTGCGATTCCAAGTAAATTCTTGTTTTATCTACCTCCCAAATTAAACTTGTTATGTGAAAATTAGTGATTAAAGCTCTCACGAACTTCATGGCACATTTTACTTTCTTGCATTTAATAAACTTGAACCATTGTGCTCACCTATGTTGCGTATATGCTTGCGCTTTGTAAGTTGTGAATTAGCAGAACCATGCTGTCATGGGGAATGCTTTCAACATTGCACTAGTACTTTGTACCAAGTTGATATCATGTTCTTTTGTCTATGGATGTCGTCGGTGTGAAATGAAAGGGGAGCTTGTAAGTCCATGGAGTTATGCATATGTGTTAGAGAAACGCCTGGGCCGCTGGTCTAATCCATGCTGACATGGTGGAAACCTGCAGCGTAACCATAACGAGTATCTATGAAGCATTCTTCTTATAAAAAAGAGTCCGATATTGAGAAAAAAAGAGAAAAAGAAAAAAAGAAAATAGGAAAGAGAGAAAAAAGCACCATATTCCCATGGTAAATAAGAAGATTGCTGAGATGCTTGTTGTCTGCTTGCCTTGTCATTTTGATATGGGGATTCTTCCGTATCATCAGGCAAGGAGTACCCCGTTGGCGGTTCTCTATGATACACATATGCTTACGATGACAAGAACTTACCGGTGACTAAACTTGAGTAGCATGAGGAGCGACCCTCGTATTCAAGGGACATGAGATTCTCAACTTACAACTTGTCAATGCATATCCTCTTAGTTGTGTCACTTTAACCTTAATCAACTAAAGATGCCTATGATAGGGGCAATGAGAGCTGAAAGCTAGTAAGTATCATAATTTTTGGGAGCTCTTTATGAGACTTGCAATCCCTGCTTCCCTCTGCGAAAGGCCTTTCTCTTACTTTGTAGTTGAGTTAGTAAACCTACTCCCTTCTATCTCAGCAAGTATTTTGAGTTGATGTGTTTCATTCATTCATATGATGATTTATTCAATCATGTTTCTTATGTTCCTTGCTTTGCACGTTGCTCTTATCTTGAAGTTTACTATTTTGAAAGTTATCATTGAAAAGCCAGCTATTTGCGAACTCCAGCAAATTATCAACTATTCTTCGACCAAGAGCTAAGTTTGCCATTACCAATTATGATTCACTTTATGTATCTTTATTGTGTTTCCTTTACTCATTGCAAGTTGAGTTATATAATAGTGAGTTGTCTTCTCTTATGATCTATGTATTTTATGAATGTGATGCTTCTTGTTCGTATTCTTTTATCGACCCTTCACTCCATAAACCTGAGGCCATGTTTATTGAGCTCAGTTCGCTTGAGGACAAGCGAAGTCTAAGCTTGGGGGGAGTTGATACGTCCATTTTGCATCACTATTCTATGTCATAATTCACTATTATTCATTGATATATTTTGTATTGAGAGGTGATACTTATGTTATTTCATCCGTTTTTGCATGGTTGATGACTTTTGGAGCATGGACCGCTGCAGTCAGGATTTTGATGGAAAAGGTGCTGTTTGGAGGCAAAATTCGCGAAGATCAGAAAATCCGGGAAAATATACGGAAAATCCTATTTTTCCAGAAGACTAAGGATGCTAGAAGATGGAGTGGAGATGGGCCACAGGGGGCCCACACCACCCCATGGCGCGGGCAGCCCTAGGCCGCGCCTGGAGGTGGTGTGCCAACCCTGGCCCACTCCACCCTCTCCCCTCTGGCGTATATCATCCTCCCGAAACCCTAAGACTCGGGGAGCGACCACAGAAACATTCCGCCACCTCTGTGGGGCGGAAAACACCGAGAGAGAAAGATCTCTCTGGCAGACAGATTTCTGCCTGGGGAATTCCTTCCCGGAGAGGGGAGATCATCGCCATCAACACCACCATCAAGCTAGACTTCATCGGGATCATCATCATCATCACCACCATCATCACCATCAGCACCCTCATCACCATCTCCATATTGCTGTAACAATTGAGTTGAATCTTGCATAGTTCATAGGGAAAACTTTCCCGGTGTTGATTACTCTTTGTAGTTGATGCTATGGAGTGAACCATTGAACTATTGTTTATGTTCATATTGTTATACATCATTATTCCATCTCTAATCATGATCCATATGATGTCTTGTGAGTAGTTCGTTTTGTTCTTGAGGACATGGGAGAAGTCTTGTTGTTAGTAGTGGAGTTGCGTTGAGAAAGATTCAATAGATTGTTATTTAAGTTATGGTGTAGTTCTTCTAGTGGTGTCATGTGAACGTCGACTACATGACACTTCACCTATATGGGCCTAGGGGAATGCATTGTGTATTTGCCTACTAATCGTAGGGGTTGCCGGAGTGACAGAAACCTGAACCCCCGTTAGGAAACCATTGCACAAGGGACGTAAGGGTCTTAGAGTTTAAAGCTGTGGTTAGGTTTCTACCTTAATTACTTTCTTGTACTTACGGATGTTTGCAAGAGGTATAATCACAAGTATGTATTAGTCTTGGATGGGGTGGTACATTAGCACAGGTTCACCCACACAACACTTAGAAAGATAGAGAAGATTAATCGACTATATGAAGCGAAAGCACTTGACAGTCTTCCCATATGTCCTCGAGAACGTTTGGTCATCTTAAGTAATACAACCGGCTTGTCCTTTGCTGCATAAAGGATTGGGACACTTGCTGCATTTATTCCTACTGTCTTTTATTTACTCGTACTTTGTTTACTTGCTTTATCGAAAACCCCTAAAAATCCGTTTGCTAAGTATTACAGAGAATTCCTGATCCATACCACTAGCCAGCACCTTCTGCTCCTCGTTGGGTTAGACACTCTTACTTATCGAAAATACTGTGATACACCCCCTATACTTGTGGGTCATCAATGTATCCCGACCTTTGGTCGTTACCACATCATGGCCTCCAACTTATGCCAAATCGCCACGAACTCCAAAGGTGAATCCGTTACTCTATGAGAGCCCACTTCCTGTCCATAGAATTGTATACTACTTCATACTTCGTCCCATATCCATGATAGGTTCACACCAACAAGTACGGAGGCATGGGAGGAAGCCTGGAGCACCAAGCCCGACAAAATGGAGGCTTGGAAGAGAAGATGGAAGAAGCAGCAGCTAGAGCACCGGAGTCTCCGGCCTACGCACACCGGAGTCTCCGTCCTGCAGAACCTGCAGTCTCCGGACCCATCTCTGGACCGACCCCCAGATCGAGCTCGAGGACAGTCTATCTGCCACTCCGAAGACGACACCGGAGACAGACCGGAGTCTCCGGCCCACACCGGAGTCTCCGGACCCCACACTGGAGTCTCTAGCCCGAGCGTATGCACCTACGTGCAGCCAGTTGGGCCTTTGGCCCATGTACCCCTTAGTCCGCCCAGAATTTCCCATTTTATTCCTAAAGTACCCTTGAACTAGGGGCTGGCCTATATATAGTTCCCCCACCCCCTCATGTAACCCTAGGCATAGATGATATACTAAAGAAAACCCCCTTTGTGGAATCTCTAGTTTTGCCTCATCCCCTTCTACCAAAGGGGATCGACTATCGTCACCACCTCGTTGGAGTTTGCATCACGCCTCCCTCATTGTACAAGGCCTTGGCATCGGTGTCCCTTTGCCAAGACATCAAGACTGTCTCCAAGGTGTTCTTCCCTCTCCGTGAGGGATCGATGGAGCACGTTGACCGATCTTTCCTTGCGAGGATTCTACCGGACCGGTGGCCACCGACGAGAGCAATCGTCCTTGTATCGTGTGAGTTTTGCGTGTGTTCATCGTGTTCTTCGCGAGGTGTGTGTTTTCTTCCGCTACCTTCTCCCTTTCCCCTCGATTTCCCATCAATTTGACCACGAGATCCGTGAAGATCGGGCCACCCACGGGGTTACCTCTTAACATATGGTATCAGCAGCTTTTGGTTTCCACAGACTTCTCCTCGATTTGGTCTTTTCCCCATAAATTCGAAAATTCCACCAAAAACAGCCCCAATTCGTGTTTTGGATCGATCTGTGATTTGAGTGTGTTTTGGTAGGTTTTGATCCATGGATTACTTGCTAAACTTGTTGATCTACCTTCCCCTGCGTTTCCATGGCCTAATTCCTTGATTTCCCCCAGAATTTGAGGTTTTGGTTTGAGTTTTTCGCCAAAACTCGTCCCATTTGTGTTCTGGAACTTCTAGAATCAACCGGACCAGAGATTCCGGCCCCTAGACCGGAGATTCCAGCCCCTGGACCGTAGATTCCGGTCCTGACCGGAGTTTCTGGCAAAGTCTCCGCCCCCTGCTGACAGAACAATCTGCTTCACGGTTTTGAGCATAACTTTTGTATACAAACTAGGATTTTAGTGTTCTTTAGCTCGTTTCGAAGAGGACAAGGAGCTCTACATCATCATCTCGATGGTTCATGCTATCTACTCCATCCAAATTCCGTGAGCAAGGCGGAATCCACCAATAAAGGGTGAAAATCGGCGAAGAAAGGTATAAACATTCTGCCACTTCTCCCCACTTGCTTTCCTTTGTGAGCTACCCTATCTTTGCGTTCAACAAACAAATATTGGGACTAGTTCCTCCTATGATTGCTTGGGCTATGCATATTTGATACCTTGTAGAATTCCGACCAAAAGTTGTGAGCGCGCTATCTCATATAGTTATCTTGTATAGTTGTTGGCACAAGGAAGGGGCAAGTGAAAAAGAAAAGAAAAAGAGAAAAAAATAGCAAAAATAAAAAGAAGAAAAATAAAGAAAGAAACTAGTGCCTCATAGAATAGGAAGCGCAATCTCGATGAACATCATATAGGTGGTACTTATTGTGAATATCTTGAAGCCCACCAATTTATTGCAATCGTACTAGCGTCTCTCCTTGCACTTGTGTGACACGAGCTTATAGTCTTCGCTAGGTAATCATTTGGTTCCTAGCTCACTTTCTCCGTCACACAAGGCCCATTTATACCACTGTGTGTGTTCTCTTATATATATTCATATCTTGTGGATTGACTTGTTTTGCTTTGTGATCATCGTGATTCTTTACTTGCCATTACAACATCTTGATTTCAGATTGGTCCTTGACATGCCACCTTCCATACCTATCCACCATAAGCTTTGTGTGTGTGTTGTTTTAGTGGTTAGTTGGTTTTGGTGTTCCATGTGAACTTCACTTTGCTTGGTTTTGATTGCTCTCAAGTGTTGCCACTTGCAAGGTAAAGTAAGGTTTTACGTTGCATCCCTAACCCCTACCACTTCCATATACTCTGGAACCGAGGATGATATCTATGAAGAATCCAGGATGAGCCACCATGCCTACGCCTCCACAAGCATGGATGACATGATGGAGCACTACACCGAGAATGGCTCCAAATGCTTGGGTCATATGGAGTTGTACAACAACAATAACTCCCCAAGCATGGATGACTCCGAGAACGACAACAACAAGCTCCTAAAGTCGCATCGACCAAGACGGAGCCTCCACCTCAAGAGCAACATGGTCCACCATCAAATGGACAACTTCAAGCGCGACATGGACAACAACTTTGCCAAAACCATCAGCATGATGGCCAAGAAAAATGATGCTTTGCGCTCATTACAACGCCTCACCAAGAATAGTGCCAAGGACAAGGAGCATCATCACGAGCGTCATGTGGATGACCAAGTGCGCCATCTATATCAACCTTTGGCAAGGCACGCCAATGACCTCCGTCGACACCATCATAAGGCACCTTCAACTACTTGTGCCACCACCCAAATGGCACCAAGAACAAGCTCTCCTCCACGCCATCAAGCTTCAATGCCAAGACTTGACGTCCTAGATGACGCATGCAACTTCATGGATGAGGAAGACGAAGACCTCTACTTCGCCAAGTTGGACGAGTATGCCAAGAGGACTACATAAGCCAAGGTGCAAGATGGCGACGACAAGGTCAAGAATGGTGAGCATGGGACTTTCCCTTCACCAAAGGAGGCGCATGGAGTCGAGAGAACCTAGCCTATCCCCATATGCTTGAGTGATGATGTGGTACCAATCCCATGTGAGTATGAGAGCCACTTAGCCCACTTGAGTGATAACAAGAGTGAGATGAGTGACTCCACCATAGGTAAGATTGAGTGCTTCCACTTTGAGGGCATGAGTGATACACCGAGTGAGTTGAGAGTGGTAGTTGATAGGTCATGTGAGACCACTTGGATTTCTAACAACTTACCCTCTACCTCTAGTGTGTTATCTCATGATGTGCTAGGTTCCATGAATCCAGATGTGCCAAGCATAGAGATGATGATGCCTCCGACCGAGAAGATGAACATGGTGGATGAAGCTAAGGCCATCCCCATACAAGAAGAAGAAGTGGCCCACATGGAGACCAACACTACCACAACACACACTTCATATGAGAGGTATAAACAAGGTAAGAATACGGGTGTTGATGATGCCATGATCCCACTAGTGGACATGATGACTTGTGATGATTGGCATGCTATGGATGATGTTGGTGATATCACATATGCTTCATTAATTTTTCCATGTGATACTTTGCCTTTGCATAATGTTGAGCATGTGAAATTATTTGATTGTGATGACGTTGCCATAGACATGCCATGCTCTAAACGTTATGTTGATGATATCATTGCTTGCATTTTGTTGAATAATTGCTCTTTCCAATGTTTTGCTTGCAATGATGTTACCAATGATAACCATCGGACAATGCTTTGTCATGGATGTTTTACAGTTTCTCCCGTTGCTTACAATAATTTGAATAATTGCTCTTTCACTTGTTTTGCTTGCAACAATAATTCTCATATGTATTCTATTGAGATGGCCCCCATAGCTTTCTCAAATTTTGGAGATTTTGGTAAATGCCATGATAAGCATGTTCCCACTTGCATACTCACCATGCACCTATGTTACAGTTGATTGACACTAATGGTGATGTGCACAAGAAGAGATATGCCATGATGGATGATGTATTTCTCTACCATGCACACACATTCTTCCTTTTGTATTTGATGTGTGTAGGTACCCCGCATGATCATGTCAACCTCGGTTGAGAACGAGTTGACAAGAGCTCTAGAGAGCATCCCCCAAGTGAGTTCAAGATCGAACCAAGCTCTGATACCTTTCTCATGCTTTGCATCTTTCATGTTGACAAATTGCTCTTTCCTATGGTTTGATTGCAAGCAGGTTGATGGTATTATTTCACCTTGTGACAATGATGTCTTGTTGCTATTAGATATTGATGCTTTGTGTGTTGCCACAAAAATGTTGAACAATTTCTCTTTCTGATGTTTTGTGTGCAACCATAATGCCCTTATGAGCATGTATTGTCACGAGGGCTTCCAAGTCTCTTGTATTGTTGTTGCAACAAACATAAGGACCACTTGCTCTTTCATATGGTTTGTTTGCAAACATGTTGTTTTTGATTCCTCTTGTGATACTCCAATTCCCTTGATCTTTGATTATGATGATTTATGTGTGGCATCCAACATATTGAGCAATTGTTCTTTCCAATGGTTGGTTTGCACACATAATGATGTTGTTTTGGATATTCCTCCTCATGTGTTTTTGCCGAATTCTCCTACTATTGCATCAAAGATGTTGATCTATATCTTAGTCAATTGCTTTGAGTGCCACACTAAGACCCTTTATGGAGTTTTTGAGTTCCCACATTTGGATGGTGTTCAAACGATTTCCATACACTTTGACCTTGCATATGCATCTCGTTTGCTATAATTGAGTTGTGCTAATAGTGTTGTGAACAAGAATGGACATGCCACAAATGACATGCTCCTCTATCACACACAAACATATGTTGCTTGGTCTTTGTTGTGTGAAGGTACAGTTGCTTCCGCGTCAACCTCTATGGACAAAGATTTGACAAGACGAACCGTAGAGAGTTACCTAGGGCTGCCCTTCAACGAGCCATCTCTACATCCTAAGGTGACTTCACTCTACTTTAGAACTCATGCTATAATCTTCATGAATTGGCTATGCTTTGAGTTTTGCTTTTCTTTTGTTGTGAGCTTGTAGGATCCATGGAAGGTGAAGTAACATTGAGGTGTTGTCGATTCAATCTTCCCGAGGACGACTATATGGTGAACCCCAGGATCAAGAAGGTCTCTCGACATCTTCTACTTTGTGATGAGCGTGTAGAGTCGAGGAAGACTCTTTTTGAAGGGAGGGGTGATGATGTAGCCCGACCTTCAGTCATTACCACATCAGGGTCTCCAACTTATGCCAAGTCGCCACGAACTCCAAAGGTGAATCCGTTCCTCTATGAGAGCCCACTTCCTACCCCATTGAATGGTGTACTACTTCATACTCTGTCCCATATCCATGATAGGTTCATGCCAACAAGTGCGGAGGCATGGGAGGAAGCCTGGAGCACCAAGCCCGACAAGATGGAGGCTTGGAAGAGAAGATGGAAGAAGCAGCAGCTGGAGCACCGAAGTCTCCGGCCTAGGCACACCAGAGTCTCCAGCCACACCGGAGTCTCCGGCCTGAACACACCGGAGTCTCTGGCCTGCAGACCCTGGAGTCTCTGGACCCATCTCCGGACCGACCCCCAGATCGAGCTCGAGGATAGTCTGTCTGCCACTACGGAGACGACACCGGAGACAGACCAGAGTCTTCAACCCACACCGGAGTCTCCAGACCCCACACCGGAGTCTCCGGCCTGAGCGTATGGGCCTGCCCGCAGCCAGCTAGGCCTTTGGCCCATGTACCCCTTAGTCCGCCCAGACTTTCCCCTTTTATTCCTAAAGTCCCCCTGAACTAGTGGCTGGCCTATATATAGTGCCCCCACCCCCTCATGTAACCCTAGGCATAGATTAGACTAAAGAAAACCCCCTTTGTGGAATCTCTAGTTTTGCCTCATCCCCTTCTACCAGGGGGATCGACTATCATCACCACCTCGTTGGAGTTTGCACCGCGCCTCCGTCATTGTACAAGGCCTTGGCATCGGTGTCCCTTTGCCAAGACATCAAGACCCTCTCCAAGGTGTTCTTCCCGATCCGCGTGGGATCGAGGGAGCACGTTGACTTGTCTTTCCTTGCGAGGATTCTATCGGACCGGTGGCCACCGACAAGAGCAATCGGCCTTGTATCGTGTGAGTTTTGCGTGTGTTCCTTGTGTTCTTTGCGAGGTGTGCGTCCGCTTCTGCTACCTTCTCCCTTTCCCCTCGCTTTCCCATCAATTTGACCATGAGATCCATGTAGATCAGGCCAGCCACGGGGTTACCCCTTAACAGGCGTCAAGCTACTCTTTTCATCCGTGTCGCATCCTCAAACCGATGGCCAAACCGAAGTCGTCAACCGAAGCCTCGGAACTCTCCTTCATGTGTTGATCAAGAAAAACCTCAAGGATTGGGAGGAATCCATTCCACACGCCGAGTTCGCCTACAACCGAGCCAAGCACTCAACAACCAAGATGAGTCCCTTCATGATTGTCTATGGTTTCAAGCCCCTCACCGCGCTCAAAATCCTACCACTACCTCTCCATGAGCGCACCAACATGGACGTCGAGAAGCACGCACATGCTATGAAGAAACTTCATGAATAAACAAGAGCTACTATCGAGCAACAAGTCCTTCGCCAAGCTTCAAGGTTAAACAAGGACAAGAAGGAGATGATCATTCAAGAAGGTGATCTTGTGTGGATACACTTGAGCAAGGACCGCTTTCCCAAGGAACGAGATTCCAAGCTCAAACCAAGAGGAGATGGCCCCTTCAAGGTCCTCAAGAGAATCAACAACAACGCCTACATCATCGACATACCGACCTCCAAGTACGTTGCAAGTAATACATTCAATGCCAAGGACCTTTCACCGTACCATGGAGATGTTCAACATGATAACCATGAAGAGTCGAGGACGACTCTTTCGCAAGGGGGGGGGGAGCTGATGCAGCCCGTCCTACGGACGCTCCTACATCTACACCACCAAGTCCCCCAAGTGGACCCATGACTCGTGCTCGACCCAAGCTTCTCCAAGCTAGGGTGAATTCTCTCTTGTACTCATGTGACTTTGATAGACCCCTGGATGGCTTGCTACTTCATGCCCCGACACTATGCATCAGCAGGTATGAAGACACGAGCCAGAGGAGCAACGCAGCAGCCAAAAACTGCCAGGAGACCGCGGTACTACCGTCCCTTGGAACCTATACTACCGCACAAGCGGTACTACCACTCATGGACAGTGGTACTACCGCCCCAGGCAGAGAGATGGACCCCGAATCCCTAGATCCCTTCGGTACATGCAAGCGGTACTACCACCTTCAACAGGTACTACCGCACTCATCAAGAGGTACTACCGCGCGCATCTGAAGACTCACGCCAAAGCATCTGCCCGCTCCGGTACTACCGCACCCTTCAAGCGGTACTACCGCATCTGACCGGTACTAGATGTCAACCGACCGGTACTACCAGACACCCTATGGCCTACGCGCCCAGCTTGGCCCTTTAGCCTTGTAACGCACCCCTTTTGATATTTTAGTTGCCTAAACTACCCCTGAACTTGTGGCTGGCCTATGTATAGCCCCCACCTCTATTGTAACCCTAGGCATGATATTTGGAATTAGCGGAAACCCCTTGTGGATGTATCTAGTTCTTGCCTCATGCTCCTTCGACAAAGGAGCACCAAATATCCCAAACCTCATTGGAGTTTGCATTGTGCCTCCGCGTTGTACAAGGCCTAGGCATCGGAGTCTCTTTGCCTAGACGTCAAGATCTCACCGAGTCTCCCATCTCGCCATGCCGGTTCGAGAGAGAGAGTCCTCCGCCCGACGCTGATCCTAGGGATTGCGCCGGACCGGTCACTGCCGGCGTGAGTTATTGGTGTGTATCGTGGTTTTGCGTGTGCGTGTTCATCGCGTTCTTCATGCGTGCGTTCGTCGTGTTCATCCTCCCCTCCTCTCCCCGCACTCCATACTCAATTTGAAAGGGAATCGTGAAAGATCGGGCCACCCTAGAGGTTTGCCCTCAACACTATTTTTCCAATAATTTGTCCCGGTCGGAAAATTTCAATCTACAAATATATTCTTCCCATTTGTATTATGATTTAGATGCAGATTTATCAATCAAGACAGTCCAGAAAAACTGTACAAAACGCAGTACGGAAGATGCGGAGACAAATCCGAACGACCCCTGACGGGCCGGCTCCGAATCCCCCTGTGCAAACTCGCTGTCACGGACCACCTCGCTTAGCAAAGGTCCGATTGGACGCTCTACCGTAACCTCTTCCGAAGGCGTCATCAACTGCTCTCACACAAACTACTTTGTCACTGCGGCTGCCTGTTAGCTGGTTTACGACCATAATGGCGCTCTCACCTATCATGGAGTCGCCTGCCGTCAGCCCGCCATCGGGGACTCGCCACCTCCTGGACTCTCCGCACTTGGGGACTCGGCACCCTCGCCGACTCTCCACGCTCGGGGACTCGCCGCGTCGCGGACTCTCCATGCTTTGGGACTCGCCGCCTTGCGTAGTCTCCACGCTCGGGGACTCAGTACCCTCACAGACTCTCCATGCTCGGGGACTCCCTGCCTCGTGGACTCTCCATGCTCGGGGACTCGCCGCCCTCGCGGACTCTCCATGCTTGTGGACTCGCCGCCCTCATGGACTCTCCATGCCCGGGGGACTCGACTCGCTCGCCGCAAACTCGCCAATCGCTGGCTCGCGATGCTACCGGCTAAACGCTGCACAACTCCGCCATAGCGTGACCTACTTCCATCGCGTCGACTCCATGTCCGCCGCGTCGACTTTGCCATAGTGCGACCTCCATTTGCCGCGTCGACTCTGCCAAAGCGCGACCTCCGTCCACCGCGTCGGCCCTGTGTTCGCCAAGTCTACTTTGCCATAGCATGACCTCCATCCACCGCGTTGACCCCGTGTCCGCCGCGTCGAATTCTCCATAGCACGACCTCCATCCACCGCATTGACCCCGTGTCCGCCGCATCGACTTTGCCAAAGCACGGCCTCAACCCCTTTGTCAATGGAGCACTTTGCGGAAATTGGTTCAAAGAACGGGTCGGATGCATACAAGGTTTTTATTTCCTCAAGACCCAACACATTTACTTCGAGTCGAGTAAGAAGGCTTATGTTCTTGCGAGACAAAGCGTCCGCAACTATATTATCTCTACCCTTCTTATACTTGACAATGTAAGGGAAAGACTCCATTGACTCAACCCACCTGGCGTGTCTCTTAATCAAGTTGGCTTAGACTTTGAGATATTTCAATGACTCATGGTCGGAATGTATGATAAATTCCAAATTTGAAGGACATGAACTAAGGCAAAAATCTTTTTGTCATAAATCGGATAGTTAAGGCGAGCACCATCAAGTTTCTCGCTATGGTAGGCAATAGGACGCCCATTTTGCATGAGGGCTCCTCCAATGCCAATACCACTAGCATCACACTCTATCTCAAAAGTTTTTGTGAAATCTGGTAATGCAAGAAGAGGTGCTTCGGTGAGCCGCTTTTTAAGTTCATCAAAAGATTTTTGGTGTGCTTTGCCCCACATGAAGGTGACATTGTTTTTGGTCAACTCGTTGAGAGGACGCGCAATGGTAAAGAAGCCTTTCACAAAGCAACGATAGAAACTGGCCAACCCATGAAAACTTCAGAGTTCACTCACATTTGTGGGGATGGGCCAATCACGTATGTCCTTTACCTTGGAAACATCAACTTCAATGCCCTTCAATGAAACGACAAATACAAAAAATATCAACTTGTCTTTAGCAAAAGTGCACTTGGGAGGATTAGCATATAGCTTTTCATGTCGAAGGATTTGTAAGACCTCCTTGACATGTGTAACATGCTCCTCAAGTGACTTTATATAAACAAGTATATCATCGAAATAGACAACAACACTTTTCTCAATATGAGAACACAAAATATGATTCATAAGGCGCATGGAGGTGGATGGGGAATTAGATAAGCCAAAAGGCATGAACAACCATTCATAGAGACCAAGTTTGGACCGCCATGTGTATTTGTTGGTAACCACTATGAAGATCAATTTTCGAGAATATAGTGGCTCCAAATAACTCACCAAGCATGTCATCGATACGTGGTATGGGATGGTGATAGCATTGATTGGATGGCAGTCCATGCATAACCGCAACGTATCATCCGTTTTTGGAACAAGAATTACGGGTACCGCACTTGGACTAGTGCTTACCTGGATCAAACCTTTGGATACAAGTTGGTTGGTTTGATGTTCGATATCCTTTGTCTCCTCCAGGTTTGTGCGGTAGACGGAGCGGTTTGTAAGAGGTGTGCTGGGTATGAGATCAATGCGATGCTCGATTCCGCGAAGAGGAGAAAGTCCATGAGGGAGCTCTTCGGTAATAACATCCTTGAATTCCTACAAAACAGCCATCAAAGAGGAAGGAATATTTGTCAAGTCATTAGTTCCTTGCGCTTGTCCCTTGCTAACAAGGACATAGTGCAAAATGGATGGGTTGTTCCTCACATCTCTCATCTCACTTTTGGTGGCAGGGATAACACTCTTAGTTTTTCCACTCGAGTTAGGCTTGTGGCTCTCATTCGCTATATGGTGGCTCACTCGCTCACCGCTCTTCTCACAAGTTTGTGTTGTGGTTTGCGCCCTTGCAAAAGCCTATGCATTGTCTGCAATTATTTGGCTAGGAGTCATTGGTTGCAAAACACATGTCTTGTTAAGCCATTTGAAGATGTATACATTTGTGCGACCATCATGTAGAGCACCATTGTCGAATTGCCATGGTCGACCAAGCAAAATGTGGCAAACCGTCATTGGGATGACATCACACTCCACCGTGTCTTTGTATGGGCCGATAGAGAATGTTACCAAGACGGTGTGCTTGATCTTCATGGACCCTTGGTCACTTAGCCATTGGACATGGTAGGGGTGCTTGTGAGGATGGAGGGTGAGGTTGAGATTATCACACAACTCGGTGCTTGCAAGGTTGTGGCAACTCCCTCCATTGATAATCACCTTGATAGATCTCATTGATGTTGGCACGTGTTTGGAAGATATTTGATCGTTGATCTTCATGCTCTTGTGCTTTAGTGGTCAAGATCCTTGTGACGACAAGCAATGTACTTGCGTCATGTTCACACATGAGGAGTTCTTGGTCCTCTTCCACACGTTGCCTTGTCATTGCCTCTTTGAATCTAGCATCAAATTCATCTTCACTTAAGTACTCTTCGTCGCCATTGTCATGAATGAACAATACTTTCTTGTTTCCACAAGTAGCTGACGTGTGTCCTTTGCCTCCACACTTGTAGCATTCGCCATTGAAGGGAGGTTCATCCTTTGTATGCTTGCCACTTGGGGGCGGTTTTCCTTGAGGAAGTGTGGGCTTGCAGGAAGGCTTTGAGGTACTTGAGGAGCTTGAGGAGCTTCCATTGAAGGTTGTTGGTGTTGAAATTGAAGCTTGCTTATAGGTGAAGTACATCTTGGGCTTGTTGTACTTGATGTCCTCTTGTACTTGACGCTTGGATTTTATGGCGATGTGCACAAGCTCAACCATATCGATGTAAGTTTGGAACTCGATGATGCGCTTGATTGAGTGGTTCAGGTAGTTCAATCCGTGGAGCAGATCATTTGAGAAAGAACTGTCATGGGATTGAAGACATGTACGCCGAGAGGGGGTCCTCGAGGCGTGTGGTGAAAGGGGGTGTGAGGCGACAGTATTCTAGAACGGTGAGCACACAAGCTTTACCCAGGTTCAAATCTATCGGCTTTGGATGGATCCTACTCCTGCTAGAAATCAAGTAATACGGCAGAGCTGGAAGTACAGATTACAAGAGAGGATCGCCTGTGCGAGTTAAGATTGTAGATTGTGGGTGCCCTAAAGGTTGTTTCCCTTGGACGTCTTATATAGATGTCCAGCCTAGGGTTACAGGAGAGACCTATCCGGCTATGATACATAGTCGGTTATAGAGTACATCTTGGACTACAAGTAACTAAATAGGCCTAAGTCGGTAAGACTTCTGGGCCTTCCCGTAGCCAGATGGACCTCCGTCTTCTCACACCTATTGGGCCGCCCGTGAAGCAAAGATCTAACCCCGAACTGGGCAACCCTGGTCAGCAAGTCAAAGTGGGAATACTCGGAAAGTATATCCCCAATAGTAGCCCCTGGAAGCCTCCAAGATCTAAAGTCGGATTTCATTGTCTAGCTTGATCTTTCTTCGACTGCAGAGTCTTGAAGGGTTCCTAAAACTCCAAAATAAAAGTAGGATTCAGGTCTCAAATCGAGTTGGACCTATAAGTACGACATACGGTTTTCTAACTTGAAATTCAAACTAAGTCAGAACTTAGTCGCTGACGTAACCTGGCATCAGTCAAGGTCAAGTCTCGTCACTAATAGACATTCCTGTCAGTGTGACCATTGGTGGGTCCATTTGGCATGGAACCGATGTACTATTTTAATGCGCGCACGGAGAAAGAGGAGGTGTAGTCTTCTCGAGGAACTTATCTAGTTCTTTCCGCGATGCGTGGTATGTTTTACTGCCTGTTCACATGAATCTTGATGCACGTGAGGCTTATAAGGGGTATAGATCTCCTCATTCTCTCTCACTAGCGTTTGTGCTATCTTCTTCCTCTAAACGACACCGTGCCCTTGCCCCCTTTTCCTTCCCCCAAAACCCATAGCGCCGCCCATCCAAGGTCACCACTCCACCCAAATGGCTGATGCATCCTCATCCGGTACAACGATGACGACGGTGGTGGCGAAGAAGGAGAATTTCCGCAGAGTCTGGATCTCCTGCGTCCTCGATGACGAGAAACTATGCGGCATCGAGAAGGAAGGTCTCCTCTACGCCGGTGACTGGTGGAGCGGTTTCGACGAGGTCGTCCCCACCCCTCGCGTCGGTGAGAGGGTTCACTTCGGCACTCACCTAGGCCGAGGTTTGAGTTTTTCCCCCTCAGAGTTCTTCTCTGAGGTTCTAGATCATTATGGAGTTAAACTCCACAACCTACCCCCAAACACGATTCTAGAGCTTAGCGCTGACGCTTCCTTGTGTGAGGGTTATCTCAGAATAAAACCGAGTCTTGCTGTGTTCTGGTACTACTTCGGTACTCAGTGAAATTCCATCACCGCCGGTAATCCCTACATTACCGAAACACTAAGCCTGACCCTTAGGAGAGACCGACTCTACCCCAAGGTTATAGCCAATGATTCAGTGAAGAGGTGGTCATACATGTTCTTTTATCATAAGGACAAACCAGCTCCCGACAAGCAAGAAGCTTTGCCGGCTTTTGTCGATAGTGCCGCCATGCCCCAAGAGTCTTGGGATGTAGATGCTCTGGATCTCACTAAAGATTTGATCCGTGCCAAGAGGTGAATTGAATATTTGATGAAGCATAAGGGCCTGAAGGGATCTGACCTAGTCCACTGTTGGCTGGCGCGTCGGATTCAACCCCTCCAATACCATGGTGACCGACTCATGCACACGGTCACCAAGGGTAAGAAAGATATCCTGAGCATCAGCCTGCTCCTAACCTCGGACAAGGAGTATGAGACCCGGATCAAATGGTTGATCAAGGAGCGGGTTGAGAAGAAGATCCTAGACATTTCTCTGGATATGTATACTGCTGACAAGCCTTTGACACCAGTAACTTTCTGGCTGATACTTTCATACTCAATGTTTTGCTCAACTATACTTTGTTATTTATTTGCAATACTAAGATATTCTGTATTTCAGTTTACTGACCTCCCCGAGTCAGAGCTTTCTCCTCTCGAGGGATATCCGCATGAGGATCTGGTTCCTTAGGAGGATGAAGATCTTGAACTACTGCTGGAGGCGCTTACACGGAAGCGCAAAACTCCGACTATCTCCGTTGGCACCCAGAAGGTGCCCGTTGTAAAGAGGTAAACTTCCTTACAAGGTTCTGCATATTAACTCGTACTCTTTCTGAATTGCAACGGTCTTACTCTGTTACCATCTAGGGCTAAAACAATTGCCAAGGGTAAGGCAAAAGGAAATCTGTGGAAGACATTGCGCTAGCAGAAGTTGACTCTGGTTTCACCTGCTGCCCTGCCTCCGACTCCTACCCCAAAACCATCATCAGCATCGGAGGATACTTCCTCTCCACATGTTGAAGATGTTTCATCTCATTCTTCAGAGCCAGTGAACCTTGGTTCATAGACCGACGTCACCATGAGTGAGTCGGGACTTGATAAGGGTGAACCCTCAAACAGTAATGATCCCTCAGCTAAGACCTTCACGGAGAACCTTCTGCAGAATCCGGGTATTGCCAAACTTGGCCTTACGCGGAAGATGTCGGATATTTGTCCCGCGAAGGAACTAGGGTCCAACGATCCCTTGGTTCGAGATGGGGCTGAACACACGAGTCCAAAGGAGTCCGGTGATGGCTATGGCGATAGAGCGGATGCACAACAGAGAGTTGACACCGGGTTTTTTACCCAGGTTTGGTACCCTCAGGAGGAGGTAAAGCCCCTACTCCTGCTTGGTTGTATTGCTCGCTTTACTCGCGAGGTTACAATGGTGGATGAAAGTCTAGGGTTTTAGATCTCTGTGATCCATCCCCTTTTAGGTAGGAGATGGCCTCCTTATATAGGGTTGTGTCGGCCCTCTCCCCCTGGTCCATAGACGGGGAGGGTCACCACAGTGCCATCCCTTGTGATCTTGGTCTAGGGGAATAATTTTTGGTGGACTCAGTCAAGCCTATCGTGCTTCACTCCGTCCTCCTGTAAAGAATCCTTCAGCAATGTCCTTTTTCTTTACCTGGCGCTCTCTGCTTTTTCCCTCCTTTCACTAAAACGGCAAATGAGAGAGCCTCATTTCCGAGGCGGTTGATATTGGCTATACTTGTTGTCGAGGCAGTAGACCCTGCTCCACGCGGTGCCGTTACCATTCTACCCGGCCACACTCGGGGGTATCCGAGGTTTGGGGGCACTAAATGAGGTCGCGGTAGCCTCCTCAGGGAGGTAACCTCACAAATCTCATTCATGCCCGCTCTCTAGACATGCGCCCTTCCTCTTGAAGCCATCCCGCCTCACGAAGGCGGAGGCCCTTAAGCTGTTGGGCCCGTCCAGCATGGAGACGTGGCACCCCAGATGCCAGGGCTCCAACAGTAGCCCCCGGGCACTTGGCCTACACGTGTCTCCTCGGGGGCCTGAAGGGATAACTGGCCCCATACGATGGGCGGGCCCCAATGTTAACCTAGTCAACAAGGGCCCAGCTCGGCCGAATCGTAGTCGTGAAGCTCAACTGGCCATGATGAGGACATCCCTACAGTTACACATACCCCAATTGCTAATGAAGATGTTCCAATTGCAAAGAAGGATAAATCCAATGAGATAAGGATTGGAGCAATCACAAGAGCTCCTGCTAAGTTACTAGAACAACAGGTGAACTTTTTTCTTAATGAACCTGGTGTTTTAATTAATGAGAATTTTATACTACCTAAGTCTGTGATTTATTGCATGATCAGGTACTTAGGAGAAGAAGGCGTAGCACGGAGCGAGGAGCTAATGGAACCAGGCATGTTGATCAATGAAAAATGTGCGAGGGAGGAGAGGGAGGAAGCGCAAGGAGTTGTCCAAGACGAAGATCAACAAGAGGAGGGAGTTCTCTGCCGCGGCAGAGAAAAAGCCTCGTTTCTCTGCCATGGTAGGCTGCCGTAGCAGGAAAACCGACTAGAACTCTGCCACGGCAGAGCCAGTTTGTGGTCGGTTTGTATCCAGGTTGGGTGGGTCCAACCCGGGTTCCCCCATAGGCCGCCGCCCCTTGGACCCATAAATAGATGGGGGCGCCGTAGTTAGGGTTTTTAGACCACGTTAAAATATTTTGGAGTTGTTTCGTTCATAGAACCTCTAGAATTACCCTGTGTTAGAATTCTATAACTATAATTGAGTGTGATCTGTTGTTCCATTGGGAATTAGTAGATTGCATACTACCGTTCATGGTCACGGCTGCGTGCGCAAGAGCGTGGTGTTGTGAATATCCTACAAAGTTCGAGAGCTGTTGCATTCGCATCAGGGTTCGAGCGGGAGAGTTCATAGCTACAAGCTAGTTATCTATCATCCACCATCACCATCGACAAGTGCTTGCTGAGAATATCGGGACACCCCATATCAGGCCGGGGGTGCTCGCTCGTAGATCTGAAACACACGATTCCTTCTTAGGGAGCCGCTCCCACGACGCGGATGAAGCAATTAAAGTAAAGTAAAACTTAATGCAAAAAATTAAGAATCGGGTGTGTAAAAGAGCTTGGAACTGCAATAGGGAAAAAGGCGTTCTCAGGGAGTGGTGGATACACCGCTAGCAATTTAGACTAAGCAATCAAGATTATTATAACAAACTAGCTGAATGCCCGCGCGTTGCTACGGGGCAACAATGACCAACGATGTACTTATGCGCAACATGGAGGACACTTCAATGGCATGAATCTCGTGCGCCATGTCCAAGGTGAATATGACCTCACGCACTCCATCCACGACCACGATGACCTCGTGCATGCTAGGTGACGATGTCCTTGAAGGCAACCACATCCGAGACGATGGCTTCCTAGCTAGAGATAGACTAATGCATCACCTTGGCTCTTTAAGACTCGGGATCGTTAAGAATTGGAATATTGAGCTTTTTATCCTTAACAAGGTAAAACTTAAGTTGGGTTTCCTAGATCACTTACTAAAAGTTGCGCGAATTAACATGCTAAAACATTGCAAGAGATAGTTGATGGTAACCATACATTGTGAAATAGTTTAGACTATAAATATAACTACAATACTATATTTAAAAATATAGAGATCATTGAAGATTAGTGGGTCTGACGGAATTATCTTAGTGAAGCATCGACACATGTAAGCAATATACGTTCACTTCTATTGCAGAGTTTGGCTTGCCAAGTAGTAAGAGCTGATGAAACGAGGAGTCAAGGGAACTTGGCGTGGCTAACCATGATCGATCACATTGCAGACTTAACTTTGGCCCCGCAACCCCAAGCTATACTCATACGACTGAATTTGGTATAACAGCATGGATATTACTATTGACGTAGGGGCTTGCTCTAATGACAGCACAGGTCAGGTCATTCTCCTCTGGAATATCAACCACCCCTCACTGGTAAGAATATGGAAGCATAACACAAGTTAAATTGCAATCGAATCATCCAAAACTACTCCTGCTGGTATGCTCATTTAGACGATGACATATACTACCCAGGTAGTGTCCTTCACCTACAGAATCACGATGAAGTCCATGGCGAGCTCCATGTCTTTGGTGTCCACCCCTTTGTGTTGCCCTTAAGTTGCGCGTTGATCAGCTCTACCAGTAAATGTTTGGAATTTTAGTTCGATTACAGGGGGAAAAGCATGAACCAATTCACAACTGATTTTCATGTGGGAATTTGATCGAGCAGGTGAAGCACATGGAAACTGACTTTCTCTTTACCATCCTTGCATGTGCTGGTCTTCTGGTACAACAAATACTTTGCTGGTCGGGAACCTGAACCGTGTTGTTGACTACTGGAGGAGGGGCGCTGAGCTGGTCTTAGCTACGCCAACTAAGACCGGCCTGAGTACTTCTCCTCCCTGTGGACACGGGAGCGAAGCGGGCGTGGTAGGAGGGCATGAGTCCAGACGGAGCCAGAGTCTACAGCGCTGCGAAGGCCCACCATCCTGCTGGTGCTGTGGCACCGGCCTGCGGTAGGTCCGACCGCCGGGGAGTACGGCCCCGAGCATGAGAGGGAGGCGGGCCGAGTCAGCGGCATCACGAAGGCCCACCGTCCTGCTGGTGCTGCGGCACCGTCTTGCGGCAGGTCCGACCGCCGGGGAGTACGCCCGCGAGCACGAGAGGGAGGCGGGCCGAGGGGACGATGTAGCGGCGGGAGAGGGGGCGGGGATGAGGGACAGGAGAACGGAAAGAGATCGCGTGGTGGGCGGCGCGGTGGATGGGGTTACTCGCGTGGTGGGCGACGCGGTGGATGGGGTTACTCGCGTGGCCACGACGTTTGACTCAGCGGTGGCATAATTTGTAATTTCTTCGAACAGCCTGGGGTAAAATGGTCCAACAAAAATTCGAACGGAAAACTATGTAGACGAACCTACCTCTAGACTTTTTATGGTAAATATATTCTCATGATATGTATATATGTGGGAGGAGATCCATATATGGACAAATAGGCAGCAACCACTCCTCACATCATCCTTCACAACCACAGCTGACAGATAAACAACATCAATCGTATTATCCCACTATTAAGGGATTTCTCCCATGGCATGGACATGGCTTTATGAGTTCTCCTTGTTTCCCCAAGTTAGTACATAAAGAATGACAATAGCTTTATAGTCACACTAAGTGTTATCATCCCACTGATAAGGATCAAGCAGATGATCCTAGAGTTTTGTCCCGATCTTTCATACCGAGTCAACCAGATAGATGATTCTTCCAATAATGCGATGAACGTCACATGAAGAAGAGGAACGAATCTAGCAAGTAACGTAACGAAGATCACCATGCCTCAAAACTGCGCACGAAAATCCTTGATGAACACAAAAACCTCCGCAACAATCTCTATAAGAATCTGTTAAATGGTATCGGCGTCCCCAGAGGGACGATACACGGTGGAGCACAATATAGTTTTTAGACTAAACAATTGAACTCCACCAAACCCTAACTCGGCCAGCTCCTTATATGAGGGCTGGGGCGCCTGACTAATTGGGCCGCGACTTGGTGGGATAGGCCCAAACCAAGCCCAAACTCACACAAATACTAATTGGCCCACTACATCACCAGGAACATATTTATTAAATTACAAAGACACGCCTAGCTTGGGGGAGTCTTGAAATTGGGCTGCACCTCCTCCGTCATGCCCATATCATCCTCCCCCCTTCAAGAAGCGTTGTCCCCAACGCGTGCGGGTCGGGTCAGAAAGGTGGCGTGATATGAACAATAGCTTCACGTGTCTTCGCCATCTTCACGTCTTTCTTGCCTTCCACTCTGCATCCTTCCTCTCGACTTGCTTGACATGAAACAGCCCTTGGCGCCTGCACCTCCTTGCGTCTCCATACGATCTTGGACCTAGGCACCACCGTCTTCTTCTTCTACTCAACACTTGTTGGAACCCGTGGTTGTTGAACATGGACCTTCATTGCACGACCTTGCATAAGATGAGTAATGCCTGGACCACACAACTCCTCCTTGTGGGATCAATATCTTTATTTTGAAATTAGCTACAAACGATCTGTGCACTTGCAGTCATCAACGCCCTCAACCGTGCTTTATCGGCGGGGGCTCCACTGCCTCGGCCATCATCGCCTTGCCCTTCTCCTCAGACGAGAAACGAGGGGGTGTCATGGAGAGGGATAGGGATGTTTCCACTAGAAAGCGCAAGAGAGGAAGGCGAAAGCCAGGAGAGTGGGAGTGAAAGAATTCTCCCCTCACCTTTAACTGTGCCAGTTGAAAGGACGTATCACCGCGCCGCCTGCATGAAAATAACCGCCGGGCCCCACGCGCCATCGCGTCGTGGGAGCGGCTCCCAAAGCAGGAATCGTGCGTTTCAGATCTACGAGCGAGCACCCCCGGCCTGATATGGGGTGGCCCGATCTTCTCAGCAAGAACTTGTCGATGGTGATGGTGGATGATAGATAACTAGCTTGTAGCTATGAACTCTCCTGCTTGATACCTGATGCTAGTGAAACAGATCTCGAACCTTGTAGGATATTCACAACAGCACACTCTTGCACACGCAGCCATGACCACGAACGGTAGTATGCAATCTACTAATTACCAATGGAACAACATATCACACTCAATTATAGTTGGAGAATTCGAACATAGGGTAATTTTAGAGGTTGTGTGATAGAAACAACTCCAAAATATTTTAACATGGTCTAAAACCCTAATGTATGGCGCCCTCATATATTTAAGAGTTCAGGGGGCGGCGGCCTAAGGGGGAACCCGAGTTGGTTCCACCCAACCTGGGTACAAACCGACCACAAAGTAGCTCGACCAAACTGACTCTACCGTGGCAGAGTTTTAGGCAGTTCTTTGCCGCGGCAGCCTGTCGTGGCAGAGCTGGACTCCTTTTTCCTACCGCGGCAGCCTGCCATGGTAGAGAATTGGGGCTTTACTCTGCCGCGGTAGAGAACGTCCATCTCTGGTTGATCTTTGGCTTGGATAGATCCTTGCGCTTCTTCCCTCTCCTCCCTCGCGCATTCTTCATTGATCAACACGCCATGTTCCTTCAGCTCCTTGCTCCGTGCTACGCCTTCTTCTCCTAGGTACCTGATCATACAATAATTCAAAGACTTAGGTAGTATAAAATTCTCATTAATTAAAACACAAGGTTCATTAAGAAACAAGTTCACCTGTTGTTCTAGTAGCTTAGCACGAGCTCTTGTGATCGATCTAATCCTTATCTCATTGGATTGATCCTTCTTTGCAATGGGAACATCTTCATTAGCATTTGGGGTAGGTGTAACTGTAGGGATGTCCTCATCATCTCCCCCCTTCAAAAGGCATCGACCTCGACGCTCCAAGGTCTTCTCCAGCATATGGTGACAAATCAGCAACGTTGAAGCTATTGCTAGCACCACCAAATTTCTCAATAGGTATATCAACTGCGTAGGCATTATCATTAATTTTGGCTAGAACTTTGTAAGGACCAGCACCACGTGGCTTCAACTTGGACTTGCGAAGTAGTGGAAATCTGTCCTTGCGTAGATGCACCCAAACCATATCTCAAGGCTCGAACAACACTTCTTTCCTTGCTTGATTCCTTGCAGCAACAATGTTCTTGCCTTTCTTCTCAATAGCTTCTCGAGTCTTCTCATGTATTTTCTTCACATAATTAGCACGTTTTGATGCCTCCATATCAACTCTCTCATGTAATGGCAGAGGCAACATGTCAAGTGTCGTCAATGGCTTGAAACTATACACCACCTCGAAAGGACAAAGCTAAGTAGTTGAATGCACAACCCTGTTGAAAGAAAACTCAACATGTGGCAAACACTCTTCCCACTCCCGCAGATTCTTTTGAATCATGGTCCTTAACAGCTGTAACAATGTTAAATTCACCACCTCCATTTGGCCATCTGTCTGGGGATGACATGTAGTACTGAACAGCTGATTCGGTCCTAGCTTCCCCCATAAGGTCTTCCAAAAGTAGCTCATGAACTTCACATCACGGTCAGAAACAATTTTCTTGGGTATTCCATGTAATCTCATGATGTCCCTGAAAAACAGGTTAGCAACATGCGACCCATCGTCGCTTTTGTGGCAGGCAATAAAGTGAGCCATCTTAGAGAACCTATCCACTACCACAAATATAGAATCATGACCTCTCTGAGTTTTAGGTAGACCTAGCACAAAATCCATACTACTGTCTTCCCATGCAGTAGTCGGTGTAGAGAGAGGTGTATAGAAGCCGTGAGGCTTTAGCTTGAATTTCGACTTGTGGCAAGTAATGCATCGGCTCACAAATTTGTAGACATCACACCTCATCTTGGGCCAATAAAAGTGATCAGCAAGGATGAGCAACATCTTCTCACGCCCAAAGTGACCCATCAAACCACCAGCATGTGATTCCTGCACTAAGAATAAACGCAACGACGATTCTGGAATACATAGTTTGTTGTCTCGAAACAAATAGCCATCATGTATATGATACTTATCCCATGCGTTTATAAGAGAACACAAATGATACGATTCAGCAAAATCATGGTCAGTTGCATAAAGTGCACAAATAGCTTCTAATCCAGGAATTTTAACATCAAGATTGGTTAATAGCATATTCTTCCTAGATAGAGCATCAGCCACAACATTCTCTTTTCCCTTCTTATAATTAATGATGTAAGGAAAAGACTCAATGAACTCAACCCATTTAGCTAATCTTCTATGCAAATTTGATTGAGCTTTCAAGTATTTCAATACTTCATGATCAGAATGTATGATGAATTCCTTTGGCCACAAATAATGTTGCTAAAACTGATATGGGCATGAAGGAGGAGGTGAAGCCTAATTTTAGGACTCCACCAAGCTAGGTGATGCGGGCGCATCCCATTGATGATTGGCACGCCAGGATAACCTACGATATGTAATGATAAGTCTAAGGTTGTGTCAAATATTGTTGCTATGTTATTGAGTCCGAGTCCAGGTTAGGTTCGAGTCTGTTGTGTGTTTGGTTTGGGTCTATCCAACTGACTAGTTGCAGGCCTCATATATAAAGGAGCCAGCCACCTAGGGTTTAGGGGAGTTCAGTTGTTTAGTCTAAAAACTATATTGTGCTCCACCGTGTATCATCCCTCCGGGGACGGCGATACCATTTATCATATTATTGCTACGAAGGTTCTTGTGTTCATCAAGGATTGTCGTGCTTAGGTTTGAGGCGTGGTGATCTTCATCGTGTTACTTGCTAGATTCGTTCCTCTTCTTCAGGTTGCGTTCATCGCGTTATTGGAAGATTACCATCCGAGTTGACTCACTGTGAAAGATCGAGGCAAAACTATAGGATCATCGGCTTGATCTGTATCAGGTGGTATCAGAGCTCTCGTTGATCACATCGTGTTTTTGGATCATCTGTGGACTATTTTTCTACAAGCAGTTTGCATATCAGTTTGTTTGGAGGAGATTGGGAGGTGAGTCCTTGAGCTAGATCGGAATCGATCGGAAGCAGATCCGATCGTGTAGCAATTTGATCAGATCCGAGGCAGCTGGTACGTATAGTCCAGGAATGGAAGGAGGGAGGCAGGCGCCGAGTTGTCGCCGCGTAATTCCGTCGACAGCCAAGTCGAGATCGGTTTCCTAATTTTTTCCCCTTCCAACGTTTTTTTTGAAGAGTCCTATCGATCTACTCCACGTTCTGTTCAGATCCGATCGACAATTAAAAAAAAAGAGGAGGAAACCGAATAGCCCCGTGCGCCCTAGAATCGCTAAGACCGGTTCACCTGTGTGCTCACGGGATCGATCCCAGTGCCTCACTAGATTGGAACGGAATCGATCGATATCCCGTGATCGTTTCCATCGTGGAGCAAGCAGAGATAAAAAAGACAAACGGATCTGCAAGGGTGTACGTGAGTTAGCTGGAAAAAAAAAAGCAAACCGATCGCTAACTTCCTTCACGTGGAAGCAAAGGAAATGGTAGTTCCGTTTTGGTGTTGTCGGTGTACGTCGGAAAAAGGAAACAGTCCGGTTTGAATTAAATTGGGCAGATTTTGTTCTGATATTTTTTTCCTCTTCTGCCGTGAAGGCACGCGCTTCACGGTATATTCCTTTGATTGCGTAGACTCTAGGAAAGGAAGGAAAGTTTGGAGCAGATTTAGCTTATTTCATGGTGCGTGGTGTCTAAAACATCACCTAGATATCGAAGGGGAAAAATAATGCAAGTATACAGATCAGATTTGATTGATTGATATCGGCTGATTGGAAATTTTCTGTCGAGTCAGCCTAGGTCGGAATAACTGGGCCCAAATTGCAGCGAAGTCGCACCAGTTTTCTGCCCTTTTAGGTGAAGCAGGTGTCTGCTCTGAGTTTTGTCAGAGTTCTGCTAAAATTTAAAGATGGATCTTAAGGGTAATGTTAGTGATTTTTTAGCACAAGACGTCTACAATGATTATCTAGACCTGAAAAGTTTTGTGCGTTGTGATTATAGTAAACTGAAATGGAACCTCTTACATACTGTAACACCGACAGAATACAAGTTATGGTAAGAGACAATGCAAGCTGGTTTTCGCTTATGTGTTGATCTTTCTCCAGATCTGTAGTTTGACGACGATATCGCTTTTCGTCTTGCAAAAAGACGTGACGATACGCGAATTTGGCGGTGGTGGGATATGGACACACATACGCGAGGTGTCTCAAAGAATACTATTTGGGAGGACTACAAAAAGTTTTTACGTGCTAAATTTTTGGCACCATCAGAGAGAGAGGACAAGATGATTGTTCCAGAGGATGTTGTACCATTGAGTGGGCTAAATTTGCAACTCAACAAGGTACAAGACGATGCTTGCATGACAGTTGACAAGGGCCAACGTTGGAATTTATGGTAAGAGACAATGCAAGCTGGTTTTCGCTTATGTGTTGATCTTTCTCCAGATCTGTAGTTTGACGACGATATCGCTTTTCGTCTTGCAAAAAGACGTGACGATACGCGAATTTGGCGGTGGTGGGATATGGACACACATACGCAAGGTGTCTCAAAGAATACTATTTGGGAGGACTACAAAAAGTTTTTACGTGCTAAATTTTTGGCACCATCAGAGAGAGAGGACAAGATGATTGTTCCAGAGGATGTTGTACCATTGAGTGGGCTAAATTTGCAACTCAACAAGGTACAAGACGATGCTTGCATGACAGTTGACAAGGGCCAGCGTTGGAATTTATTTCAGGCGCAGTGTATGATCAAAGGCAAATCATTCAAGTTGATTATTGATGGAGGAAGCTGTATTAATGGCATTATCAAGGCAATGGTGGCAACGCTGGGTTGCCCACATGGCGTATTCCTGAACCTAAGCATCTACAGTGGTTAAATAGCTGTGGTATCGTGAAGGTAACTCATAAGGTGCGTGTGCCATTTACAGTTGGTGATTATGTTGATTAGATTGAGTGCGATGTGTTACCACTGGAGGTATGTGGGCTGTTACTTGGTCGTCCATGGCAGTATGATCGCAACGTTACACATGCTGGAAGAGCAAATACATATTCTTTTGTGCATGGTGGCAAACAACAGACTTTGAAGCCTATGCAGGATGATCACATAAAGTCTGATGTAGAGCTATTGGTACATAAGGAGAAGGTGCGCAAGGCTAAGCCAAAATCTGGGCTATCTAAGGTGCAGGATGGAAAGCATGATGCACAGTGCGACAATGTTGATATTGCTTAAGCTATGCCTGTAGATGACAAGCCAGTGGAACTTGTTAGTGACAAACCAGTTGAAGTGCACCCTCTTATTGTTGAGAGGCTGGATGTTGCAGCATGTGTTATGAAGGTTGTATGTGTTGACATAGGTGTTCAGAAGGATGATATTTGTGCTCCTGACGTTCCAATGCATGTGGTGCAGCGGGGTAACAAGAGCAGTTTTGTTAGCACACATATGAGGCGTTTTGTTGGGACAGTTGTGCGGATGCATAGAGGCAAGGATGGACATGTTCGTCAGTTGTGTGGTCCAGGCATTACTCATCTTATGCAAGGTCATGCAAAGAAGGTCCATGTTCAACAACCATGGATTCCAACAAGAGTTGAGAAGAAGAAGAAGAAGACGGTGGGGCCTAGGTCCAAGCTCGTATGGAGACGCAAGGAGGTGCAGGCGCCAAGGGCTGTATCAAGTCAAGCAGGCCAAGAGGGAGGATGTGGTGAGGAAGGCAAGCAAGACTTGAAGATGGCGAAGATGCGTGAACCGAGTGTTCATTTCATGCCACCTTTCTGACCCGACCCACAAGCGTTGGGGACAACGCTTCTTGAAAGGGGGGATGATGATATGGGCATGAAGGAGGAGGTGAAGCCTAAATTTAGGACTCCACCAAGCTAGGTGATGCGGGCGCATCCCATTGATGATTGGCACGCCAGGACAACCTACGATTTGTAATGATAAGTCTAAGGCTCTGTCAAATATTGTTACTATGGTATTGAGTCCGAGTCCAGGTTAGGTTCGAGTCTGTTGTGTGTTCGGTTTGGGTCTATCCAACCGACTAGTTGCAGGCCTCTTATATAAAGGAGCCATCCACCTAGGGTTTAGGGGAGTTCAGTTGTTTAGTCTAAAAACTATATTGTTCTCCACCGTGTATCATCCCTCCGGGGATGGTGATACCATTTATCAGATTATTGTTGCGAAGGTTCTTGTGTTCATTAAGGATTGTTGTGCTCAGGTTTGAGGCATGGTGATCTTCATCACATTACTTGTTGGATTCATTCCTCTTCTTTCGGTTGCGTTCATCATGTTATTGCAAGATTACCATCCAAGTTGACTCGTTGTGAAAGATCGGGACAAAACTATAGGATCATCGGCTTGATCCCTATCAAAACCTCAAGTACTCTAACAAGTACATACAATTCTTTATCATAGATTGAATAATTCAAACGAGCACCCGTCAATTTCTCAGAAAAATAAGCTATAGGCCTACCCTCTTGCATCAAAATGCCACCTATGCCTATACCACTACAATCACATTCAACTTCAGATTGCTTTGAAAAATCAGGTAATGCAAGTAATGGTGCAAAAGTAAGAAAATGTTTCAATGTATCAAATGCAATGTCTGGGGCCGCGCCCCATACAAAAGGAACACCTTTCTTTGTTAAATCATTCAAAGATGCAGCAATGGTGCTAAAATCTTTCACAAAGCGCCTATAGAAAATAGCTAATCCGTGGAAACTATGCACTTGACTGGATTGATTCAATTTTAGATTGATCTACCTCTACCCCATTCATAGATAAAACAAACCTCAGGAATATGACCTTAAATTTTGCAAATGTGCACTTCTCAAGATTAGCATACAGTTTATTATCCCGCGACACTTGCAAAACTTGTCGAATATGGGTGCAATGTTCAGATTCGGTGTGGTTGTATATAAGTATATCATCAAAGTAAACAACCACAAAACGACCAATAAACTCTCTCAAAACATGATTCATCAAACGCATGGAAGTACTAGGTGCATTAGTAAGGCCAAATGGCATGACTAACCACTCATAAAGACCGAATTTAGTTTTGAAAGCAGTTTTCCACTCATCCCCTTCTTTCATCCTAATTTGATGATAACCACTAAGAAAGTCTAGCTTAGAGAAAACAGCAGCACCACTCAATTCATCTAGCATATCCTCTAATCGTGGAATAGGATAACGATATCGAATAGTGATGTTATTAATCTGTTGAGGGAACACCTCTAGGGTGGCCCGATCTTTCATGATTCCCTTTCAAATAGAGGATGGAGTGCGGGGAGAGGAGGGGAGGATGAACACGACAAACGCATGCGCGAAGAACGCGATTAACACACACACACAAAACCACGATACACACCAATAGCTCACGCTGGCGTTGACCGGTCCGGCGCAATCCCTAGGATCGGCGTCGGGCGGAGGACTCTCACTCGAACCGGCACGACGAGATGGGAGACTCGGTGAGATCTTCACGTCTAGGAAAAGGGACTCCGATGCCTAGGCCTTGTACAACATGGAGGCATGATGCAAACTCCAACGAGGTTTGTGATATTGGTGCTCCTTGGTCAAGGAGCATGAGGCAAGAACTAGATAGATCCACAAGGGGTTTCCCCTAATTGCAATATCATGCCTAGGGTTTACAATAGAGGTGGGGGACTATATATAGGCCAACCACACAGTCAGGGGTACTTTTGGAATAAAAGACAAGTTTTGGATGGACTAAGGGTTACATGGGCCGAAGGCCCAAAGGCCTTTTACATGCCTAGCGTTGGTCGGACCGGAGACTTCGATCTAGGCCGGAGATTCTGGTGCAGTCTCCGGACCAACCTCCGGAGGTGCATACAGATTGTCCCAGAGCCTGGTTCGAGGGGTTAGACTGGAGGATAGGCCAGAGTCTCCGGGGTCTTCAGGCCGGAGACTTTGGCAGGCTGGAGACTCCGGTGTGCGCAGACCAGAGACTCCGGTCTGAGCAGCTCCAACGACTTTTGCTTCACGCTCTAATCCTTGTTCTCCATCCTTGGGTGCTTGGTGATGTGTTGGAGCTTCGTACCTGATGATGCATAGAGTAGTTGCATGAAGTAGCACACCATCCAAGGATGTATCAAATTGGCATTAGGAGAGGAGCGAGTTCACCTTAGCTTGTAGGAGTTTGGCTCGAGCACGAGTCATGGGTCCACTTGGGGGACTTGTTGGTGTAGATGTAGGAGCGTTCGTAGGACGGGCTGCATCAGCTCCCCCCTTGGGAAAGAGTCATCCTCGACTCTTCATGGTTATCATCTTGAACATCTCCATGGTAAGGTGAGAGGTCCTTGACATTCAATGTGTTGCTTGCAAGGTACTTGGAGACTGGAATGTCGATGATGTAGGCGTTGTTGTTGATTCTCTTGAGGACCTTGAAGGGGCCATCTCCTCTTGGTTTTATCTTGGAATCTCGTTCCTTGGGAAAGAGGTCCTTGCTCAAGTGTATCCACACAAGGTCACCTTCTCCAAAGATCATGTCCTTCTTGTCCTTGTTTAACCTTGAGGCTGGGCGAAGGACTTGTTGCTCGATAGTAGCTCTTGTTTCTTCATGAAGCTTCTTCATAGCTTGTGCACGCTTCTCAACATCCATGTTCGTGCGCTCATGGAGAGGTAGTGGTAGGATGTCGAGCATAGTGAGGGGCTCGAAACCATAGACAATCATGACTTGTTATGGGGTAACCCCGTGGGTGGCCGATCTTCACGGATCTCGTGCTCAAATTGATGGGAAAGCTAGGGGAAAGGGAGAAGGTAGCGGAAGCGGACGCACTCCTCACGACGAACACGATGAACACACGCAAAACTCACATGATACAAGGCCGATTGCCCTCGCTGGTGGCCACCGGTCCGATAGAATCCTCGCAAGGAAAGATTGGTAAACGTGCTCCCTCGACCCCACACGGAGAGGGAAGAACACCTTGGAGAGGGTCTTGACATCTTGGCAAAGGGACACCGATGCCAAGGCCTTGTACAATGAGGGAGGTGTGATGCAAACTCCAACGAGGTGGTGATGATAGTCGATCCGCTTTGGTAGAAGGGGATGAGGCAAAACTAGAGATTCCACAAAGGGGGTATTTCTTTAGTCTATCATCTATGCCTAAGGGATACATGAGGTGGTTGTGGCTCTATTTATAGGCCAACCACAAGTTCAGGGGTAGTTTGGGCATAAAACTAGGGTTTGGTGCGGAATAGAGGGGTACATGGGCCAAGGGCCCAGCTGTTGGCTCACAGGCCCATTACTTAGGCCGGACAATCTGGGTCGGAGTGACCGGACAGTCCGGGGTAGCCGGACACTCCGGGTAGTGTCCGGGCAGTGTCCGAACTGGCACACAGAATGTCCGAGCCCGGACGGGGTTGGGGTAGGCCGGACACTCCGGCTGAGTCACGTGGGACACTCGGGCTGGGCCGGACACTCCGGCTGGAGTCGGGTGGACACTCTAGGGCGATGATGGCAGAGACTCTGGTTCTGGAGCTGGCTGCCCCTGGTCCATCTTCTTGGTTGACTTGGGGACGATCTTTGGGACTTGGCATTGTAGATGTAGTAGCGTCTGCAGGACGGGCTGCATCAGCTCCCCCCTTCAAAAAGAGTTGTCCTCGACTCTTCATGCTCATCCTAAGAAGATGATGTCGAGAGACCTTCTTGATCCTGGGGTTCACCATATAGTCATCCTTGAGAAGCTTGATGTGGCAACTCTTCAATGTTCTGTCACCTTCCATGAATCCTACAAAGCTCACAACAAAAGCGAAGAAACACTTAAAGAGTAGCCTATTCATGAAGATTATAGCATGAGTCCTCAAGTAGAAGGAAGTCACCTTATGGTGTAGATATAGCTGATTGAAGGGGAGCTCTAGGTAACTCTCTTCAATTCGTCTTGTCAACTTATGTTCCATAGAGGTTGACGCGGAAGCAATTGTACCTTCACACAACAAAGACCAAGCAAAGTATGTTCGTGTGTGATAGAGGAGCATGTCATTTGTGGCATGTCCATTCTTGTTCACAACACTATTAGCACAGCTCAAGTATAGCAAACGGGATGCATATGCAAGGTCAAAGTGCATGGAAAATGTTTGAACATCATCCAAATGTGGGAACTCAAAAACTCCATATAACATCTTAGTGTGGCACTCAAATCAATTGACTAAAGTATTGATCAACATCTTTGATGCAAAGCTAGGTGAATTCGGCAAAAACACATGAGGAAGAATATCCAAAGCAACATCATTATGTGTGCAAACCAACCATTGGAAATAACAATTGTTCAATATGTTGGATGCCATACACATATCATCACAAGCCAAAATCATGGGGGTATGAGTATCACAAGCGGAAGCAAGAACAACATGTTTGCAAAAAAACCATATGAAAGAGCAAGTGGTCCTTATGTTTGTTGCAACAACAATACGAGAGACTTGGAAGCTCTCATGACCATACATGCTCAAAATGGCATTATGGTTGCACACAAAACATCTGAAAGAGAAATTGTTTAACATTTTTGTGGCAACACACAAAGCATCAATATCAAATAGCAATGAAACATGATTGTCACAAGGTGAAAGAATACCATTAACATGCTTGCAAGCAAACCATAGGAAAGAGAAATTTGTCAACATGAAAGATGCAAAGCATGCAAAAGTTATCGAAGTTGGGTTCGATCTTGAACTCACTTGGGGGTGCTCTCTAGAGCTCTTTTTGTCAACTCGTGCTCAACCGGGGTTGACATTCTTGTGCGGGTACCTACACACATCAAACACAAAAGGAAGAACGTGTGTGCATGGTAGAGAAACACATCACCCATCATGACGTTTCTCTTCTTGTGCACATCACCATTAATGTCAATCAAGTATGAAAAATATGCATGGTGAGTATGCAAGTGGGCAACATGCTTATCATGGCAATCATCAAAATCTCCAACATTTGATAAAGCTATGGGGCCATCTCAATATAAACCATATGAGAATTATTGTTGCAAGCAAAACAAGTGAAAGTGCAATTATTCATCTTATTGCAGGCAACAGGAGAAATTGTAAAACACTCATGACAAAGCATTATCCGAGGGGTACCATCGGTAACATCATTACACACAAAACATTGGAAAGAGCAATTGTTCAACAAAGTGCAAGCAATAATATCATCAATGTAACGTTTAGAGCATGGCATGGCTATGGCAACATCATCACAATCAAATAATTTCACATGCTCAACATTATGCGAATGCAAAGTATCACATGGAAATACCAATGAGTCATATGTGATAGCACAAACATCATCCATAGCATGCCAATCATCACAAGTCATCATGTCCACTAGTGGGATCATGGCATCATCAACACCCATATTTTTACCTTGTTCATACCTCTCATATGAAGTGGGTGTTGTGGTAGCATTGGCCTCAATGTGGGCGACTTCTTCATCATGTATGGGGATGGCATCATCTTCATCCACCATGTTCATTTTCTCGGTCAGAGGCATCATCATGTCCAAGCTTGGCGCTTCTTTATCCATGGAACCTAGCACATCATGGGATAACGCACTAGAGGTAGAGGGTAAGTCATTAGAAATCAAAGTGGTCTCACATGACCTATCAACTACCACTCTCAAGTCACTATGTGTATCACTCATGCCCTCCAATTGGAAGCACTCAATCTCACATATGGTGGAGTCACTCATCTCACTCTTGTTTTCACTCAAGTGGGCTAAGTGGCTCTCATACTCACATGGGATTGGTACCACATCATCACTCAAGCATGTAGGGGTAGGCTCGGTTCTTTCAACTCCATTCGCCTCCTTTGGTGAAGGGAAAGTCCCATGCTCACCATTTGTGGCGCCCCGCTAAAACCACTACTAGAAAATCGCTGTGCTTTTGGCGCATTGCATTATCATGACCGCATGTTCATGTCATCATGCCACATTGCATTTGAGCATCGTCATCAAAGTGCATGTGTTTGTACAAAACTATTTTCGAAAAGCCTGTTTTTGTTTTCTAAACGCCCCGTCTTTATTTCAAATCAAAACCTCGGGTCTCCGGAATATTTTTGTTTCGTCTAAAGACGGATTTCAAAAGCCCCGTTTTAAATAAATAAATATTTAAGTTGTTTTTAGGAGGCAGCCCGCTAGGCCCAAAAGCCCGGCCGGCCACCTCCAAACCCTAGCCTAAATACCCAGACAAACCCAAACCCAACCCAGCCACCTACCTCATCCCACCTTTTCCCTCCCAGCCGCCACACCCTCCATCCCACCACGCACACAGCACACGACACACGCACCCCGCCGCCACCTGAGCTCCATCGCCACCTCACCCCGGCCACTCCCTGCGCGCCACCTCACCCCGCCTGGTCACCTCACCATCTCCCGACATGGTGGTACCGATGAGGTGATTCCCGTGTGAAGATGGTGCAGCCCCGCTCGGAAACCAGACATCGGGCCAAGTCTGTCATCAACATCAAGACCAGAACCTCGAGTACTCCGTCTAGCAAACCCCGGCCGTGAACCCGAAGGTGGATCTTCATCGTGGACCGACGAGTTCTCCTTCACGGATCCGAAGTACGATCCCGCCAAGACCTCCTTCCCGCACCGATGCCCGAGGCCCGGACAACAAGTTCTACATCATGAAACCGAAGGACGCCGAACGCGAAGATCGTCTCTCGGACGCCAAGTCCTTCGGCCCGGGAAGACCGACGACTCGACCAAGATCCGAAGACCGAACCCTGGCGCGCCAAGTTCTTCGACCCCGAAGACCGATCCATTATGCGACAAGACCTCCTTCCCGGAACCACCAAGTACTTCCTCTCAGACGCCAAGACCCAAACCTAGAGACCGCCAAGATCGCCACCGGAACGACAAGTACTTCACCCGGATGCCAAGACCGTCCCGATATGCGGACCCGATAAGATCTTCGCGACAACAAGATCGACACCGAGCAGGGCGAATCCGATGAGCCCCGACGCCAAACCAAGTCCTCCTTCCTGGAATGCCAAGCTCTCCATCCGTTGTCCGAGAACGTTTCCGCTGAGACAGATCCCCGTCGAACCCTACCGAACCCGAACCCCTTCGAGCACCAAGGTCGCCGATAACCGATGTGTGACCCCTTTCCGAGCCTCTATTTTATAAATGATATATAGATATATAAACTGTCGCATCATAAATTGTTCATGCATGCATATCTGTCAGTGGTTTGGGGGCATTATGACGGTTCACCGCATGATTAAATATGGAGACTATATGCGGGATATTGTTGTCTTATTCTGGACTCCATTTAAATTGTGTAGCGAACCGATGCCATGTTTTGCTCTGTTAAGACAACATTTAATTTGCGGGGTAGTTAAATAACTCGAACCGTTTAATTAATTGTCGGGACCCCGGTTCCGCTTAATATTGCCTAATTGCACTGCATCTGTGCCATGCCATGCATCATATCATAATCATGCCGGATCTTCTGCCATAGTATTAAATATTGCATCCGGTGTTTCTTCTAGTGTTTGCTTCTTCGCGGATTAGGCCAATGAGTTGATGCGAGTATCGACAAGTTCTCCGGATATGATCCTTCGGCAATGTTTCCCAGGCGAGCATTCTCCCCCTTTCTACCTATTTTGCTTTTTAGTCTTTATTTCCTCCTATTGATCTATTGATATCCGTGTTGTGATGCTTTAGTTTCCGTGCACCAGTTATATCCCGTGCAGCCTCTATATTGCCATGGACACCTCCTAATACATGTTGTTTGGTAGATAGCTAGCCTTGCGAGTCGTAGTTGCTTGCTCAGGTGCGATCTCGTGTTGTCGAGTACCATAGTTGTTGGAATGCTGGTAGATGCTTAATGGTGGAGATGCTAATGGTGGAGAGGATCATGACTTTAAATACAACTATTAAATTGCTGGGATAACTAATGAAAGAGGCATCAGTGGGTAATATATGCTATTTGGTTTTTATGCCCACTTGTGTCTCGTAGGCCTCGAGTACTTGATACCTGTTCCTTGACTATTCGCACTATCCACATACGGGAGACTCTATGAATCCCCCTTATCCAGAGCTTGATTCATTTCTTATTTCTTGGGGCCACAAACTAGTTTGGGGCTTTATTACTATCCTGTACCTATGCCATGCTTTACTGTTTTATTTATGATTGTGCGTGGAGCACCTGTACTGTTTTGTATCGTGACACGGTTTCGCTGTATCGACAAGCCCAGTCACACTTTCGGGTTACCAATCGTTTACAGCCGTCCACACAAACCTTGGGTCTGTCTCGGAGCCGGCCAACTTCGTTGCGGGTAGCTTAATGGGGTGGCCCCCTGAAATATTTTATGAATCCTGTGATTGCTTTGTCGTGAAAGCCTCGTTGGGTTTTGAGTTGGTTTTTCTGAGGTTGATCATGTGTGTGTTGCTATTTGTGCACCCCTGCAGGGTAAATCTTTCTGAAAGCCGTGTCCGAGGTTATGGACGACTTGGAGCACAGTATCTCGATCATACACAAGCATAACTAAAGTAGTGCTATAAACTTGACTTAATATATGACTAGTAATTAGATTCAACTATCACGGAACGGATAATAAAAATGCCAACAACTGGTGGATCTGTGGTGATCCGTGTCATACTATACCTGCCTAGTAAGTATTGCAACTCCAATGGAATGTGATAAAAGTGTCAACAATTGCTGGGTTTTGGGATTCCTCAGGACAATTATATCTGACTAGTAAATGTTCCAACTACAACGAAATGGTGATTAAAACTGGCCACTACTTATGCTATCTGGATGACTCATGCTATCTATATCTGACTAGTAAGTGCTTCAACTATAATCGAATGAATAAAACTGCCAACTCTGTGAGTTCCACGGTTTGACTTCCTCGTTTGGTTTTGAGGGGGAATACCAGGATGGGTATGATTGGTGTTAGTATTAGGTTGGATCCGAGTAGGTCTTTCTTATCCCTCTCTAATAGCCTCCAGTTTTACTGAGTCTCTATAGGTTGTTTAGTGCTGCTGTGCTGCCGCTTAAGTCCACCATACCTATGTAGGCGAGAGCCGCCGAATTCTAGCCTCGTCGTGTACTGGCCTCAGTACTGACGCTCCTCTTTTTCCTTTGCCCTTTGTTGAAACCCATTTTGTTTTAGCAGGTTTGAGATCAATGTCGTTAGCAGGGCCTGGGCAGGGTTATGGACGCCATTGGTTATTCTTCAGGGCTCTTAGCCCCATTTGCATCTTGTCCGTAGTCAGACGCTCTATCGTTTTCGAGGTGATTTGGATCTTTGTATTGTATATCTGTATTCTTGACTCATGGAGTCGTGTTGTATATATATATCTGTTCTGTGGGTCCCATCGAGGACTGTTGTGTAATGGTATTACTTCGTTTTCCACCTGCATGAAAGTGCCTGGTGGGCGTCCTTGAATCGTTTCTATGCGGGTTTGGATGGAAGCGCTGAAACTTGCATAGGGCCGATTCGAGGGTGTTACACCATTCTTGACCTTGGTATCGCCATCTTGCACCTCAATAAGTACCACTGATGGCTTTATGTATGACGCCCAGAAAAATGCTTGATGGCGGTGTTGATGTAGAGCTCGTTGGGAACCACAAGAGGAAGGTATGATGAGCACAGCAACAAGTTTCCCTCAGTTATGAAACCAAGGTTTAATCGAACCAGTAGGAGCAAGGAAACACCCCAAAGGTGTTACTAGCTGAGCCTTGGCAGGGCGCACTACCGGTGCTAGTAGCAACGTGGAGACCTGCACAACATAACCACAGAACTTTGTCCCCAACTTGCGATGAGGTTGTCAATCTCACCTTGTTTTGCGGAAAACAAAGGATTAAACGTATCGAATGGAAAGAAGTAAAAGTTTGTAGAAAGTAAACAGAAAGCAGTAAACAGTTTATAGATTGTATGTAAAAGAAAAAGGACCGGGATCTATAGTTCACTAGAGGTGGCTCACCTTAAGATAGATAACATGCTGGGTGAACAAATTACAGCGGGGCAATTGTCAAGCATCGAGAAAGCATTACATGCACATACTAATCATCCTGACCCTTTGAGACTTGATTGGGCATGACAACATTATACATAGACCGCCATCCAACTGCATCTATGACTAATAATCCACCTTCAGGTTATCATCCGAACCCCCTCCAGTATTAAGTTGCAAGCAACATATTATTGCTTTACGAACTGCGTGTAAAGTAAACAATACGATTTTTCTATGAATAAAGGATTGTTGTTTTTTCCCTAGTAGCAACAGCACATCTAGTACCTTAGAGATTGTTGTCACTTCCCCAGATTACCAGAGGCATGAACCCACTATCGAGCATAAATACTAACTCTTGGAGTTGCTAGCATCTACTTGGCCAAGATAGCTACTAACAACGGAAAGCATGCAAGATCACAAATAACAAAGACATGATATAATCAATAATCAATCTGAAATAGCATCTCAATATCCATCGGATCCCCACAAACACAACATGTAGAATTACAAATAGATGATCTTGATCATGAACGGAGCTCACAAGATCTAAACATGAAAGTACAAAGGAGGAGAACCAGCCATCTAGCTACTACATGGATCCGTAGTCCAAGGATGAACTACTCACGAATCACACCGGAGGCTTGCATGGTTATGAAGAAGGCCTCCAGGGTGAATTCCCCTCTCCGGCAGGGTGCCGGGAAGAGCTTCAGATCCCTCCTGATCTAGGGATGGAGATGATGGAGGCTACAGACTCTTTCGTGGATTTTTGATCGGGTACTTAGGGTTTTCGTCCCGAGGGAATCTTATAGGCGGAAGGAGAGGCCGAGGGGGTGCCGGGAGCGGCCACACCACCCCCTGGCGTGGGCTAGGCTAGGCCGCGCGGCCAGGTGGTGTGGTGGCCCCCTGGCCCTTCTCCATCTCGTATTCTTGCACTTGATGACTACCGGAAAAATAGGCACTTTGGCTTTTGTCCCGTCCAATTCCGAGAATATTCATTTTCTGACTTTCCTGGAACCAAAAACTGTAGAAAACAGGCAGCTGGCACTGTGGCTCTTGTTAATAGGTTAGTCCAGTACTCCAAAGTTGGAACAAAACACAAGAAAGTGGCTAAAACGAAGCATGGAACATCAAAAATTATAGATACATTTGCAATGTATCAACATCCCCAAGCTTAACTCCTGCTCGTCCTCGAGTAGGTAAGTGATAAAAAGAAAGAATAATTTTTGAGGTGACATGCACCATCAAAGACTTGATCAAAGTATTTGTAAAACATTTAAAGCTAGGACATAGTAATTCAATCATAACATGAAAGACAAAGTTCTAGCAATAAGCAAAGAAACTATGATGCAACATGAAAAGTCACAAACAAAAGATTCATGAATAACAATGCTTTGCATGACGTTTGTTTGTTTCACATAAAGAAAACATAGCAAACTAGTATTCAGCTTGTCCCTCAATAGTGTCGCAAATATAATTGCACATGACACCTTCAAAGTTCATAAGAGTGACTAGATACAATAGTTTCAAACAAGCAATAAAAAGTTATGCATCAATCAACTAGTCTTGGGACAATGCACATAGAACTAAGAATGGCCACTATGCTCTCAAAGTAGGTGCATAAAGATAGAAAATGGAGACTCAATGTAATAGTGGAAGAAAGGCCTTTGTAAAAGGAATTAGGGGTTCAAGTCTCATAAAGAGCTTCCAAAAATTATGGTACTTACAACTTTCAGCTCTCATTGCCCCTATCATAAGCATCTTTAAGGTGATTAAGGTTGAAGTGACACAACTAAGAGGATATGCTTAACAAGTTATAAACCGAAATCTCATGCCCCTTACTTACGAAGACCGATCCTCATGCTACTCAACTTCAGTCACGAGTAAGCTCTTGTCATTGTAAGTACATGTGTATCATTAAGAACCACCAATGGGAGGTTTCCCATAATCAAAATGACAAGGCAAGTAGACAATGAGCATCTCAGCGATCTTTTTATTTCCTATTTGCATAGGTTTTTATTGAGGATGCTTCATAGAGTGCTCATTATGGTCATGCTACAAGTTTCCACCATGATTAGGCATGGGTTAGGCTAGCGGCCTAGGCTTTCCTCTAACACACATACAAACTCCATGATCTTACAAGTTCCACTTTTATTTCACACCGCCGGGATCCGTAAGCAAAAGAACATGATATCAACGGGGTACAAAGTGTTGGGTCCGCAGCATAGAAAACAAAAATTTTCCTACGGTGTGAACTACACGCCAAGATCTATCTACTAGGTACAAAGCAACGGGTGGACATACATCCAACGAGAACTTACCCTTGAAGACAACGAGTTTGGTTAACGAGTAGGAACTCATGGTTGATGTAGTCGTACACTTGCCGATATCAAGATCATGAGGAAGTCCGAGCGCCGCAACTTAGTAGCGCATCCGCACTCGCACACACGTTCAAGCCCCCGGAGAACCTCCACCTCCTCGCTCCAGCGATCCAGCGGAAGCAGCAACTCCTTCCAGACGAAATGCAACTAGGAACATGTATCTCTCTAATCCGAGACCATGGGGGAATAATTCTAGATGGGGAGAGAGATCCTTCACAAGGAGGTGTGTAGATGAAGGAGGGAATGGGTGGCCTTTTATAGGAGGAGGGGGGTGCCCCTCTCTCCATGGCCGGCGCATGGGGGGGTGACCCCTCACCTCCCCCATTCATGTGGTGGTAACCCCTCCACATTAAAATGCCTCTTCACATTCCATTTTAAAGTCTCCACTTTAAATGCATTAAAATTCTCCAAGTTTAATGCTCTCTCATTTAATAAAACTCTTTTTATTAAATTTATTCAGACTTTTGTTAATTACTTTAATTAAAAAACATTCACATATAGCCCCTTGCAATATTTCAATATCACATGCAGAACCACTTTCTGCAATTTCACCCGAAACAATTTCCGGTTTCTATTGAAACAATTCCTGCGCTTTGCAATTCTTTCGTCTGAAACATATGTGCTCAAAAATGGTGTCCGGTAACTCTTAAGTGTGCCACCCTACTGTTTGCGGATAATGCAGACATGATCGAGACCCTTCTCCGATCAATAATCAGCAGCGGGACCTGGAGATCTATACTGAGTCCTACACATTCAACGATGACTTCTGTGATCGTGAGAACCTTTAACGCTTGTAACTAAATCCCTTTGTCTCTCGATATATTACATGTTCGACATTCGATCATTGGTATCTCCATACCTAGTTTGATCTCGTTACCGACATGCACTCTTTTCTCATTCTCGTGATATAACATTCTAGTGATCACATCACTTGCTTGCAAGCTATCTCAATGTGATATCACCGAGTGGGCCTAGAGTATATCTATCCATCATCGGGATTGAAAAATTCCACTCTTGATCCATGAGCCTCAACATAACACCTTCGTAGTACTGAACCCATCTTTATAGTCACCCAGTTACGGTGTGACGTTTGATGTTATCAAGATACTCTTCCGGTGTTAGCAATTAACATGATCTCATGGTCTAAGGATAAAGATTACTTCGTACGATGTTATAGCAATATAAACATAATCACTTGATCGTAATGCTATACTTCGGATGAATGTTCATCACATCATTCCACCAATGGTGTGACTTTGTTATTAACAACATCCAATGTCCATGATCAGGTAACCTTGATCATCTTGTTAATCAACAAGCTAGTCTATAAGAGATGCATAACTAGGAACCCTTTTTGTTTATTAAACACACATGTATTGATGTTTCTGATCAATACAATTCTAGCATGTAAAATAAACATCTATCATATATAAGGAATACATAATAACAACTTTATTATTGCCTCTCAGGGCATATTTCCTTTAGTCTCCCACTTGCACTAGAGACAATAATCTAGTTCACAAAGTGATAAATCTAATACCCATGGAGTTCTGGTGTTGATCATGTTTTTCCCTAGGGAGAACTTTAGTCAACGGATCTTCTACATTTAGGTCCGTATGTACTTTACAAATCTTTATATCTCCATCCTTGACATGCTCGCGGATGGAGTGAAACCAGCGCTTAATATGCTTGGAATTCTTGTGAGACCTTGGTTCCTTTGCGTTGGCTATGGCTCCATTGTTGTCACAATAGATCACCATCGGGTCCAACGCACTAGGAACCACACCTAGTTCCGTAATGAACTCTTTCATCCAAACCGCTTCTTGCGCCGCTTCTGAAGCAGCAACATATTCCGCCTCCGTCGTTGATCCAGCCACCACAGGTTGTTTGGAACTCCTCCAACTAACTGCTGCTCCGTTCAAGAGAAATACATATCCGGATTGAGACTTAGAGTCATCCGGATCGGTGTGAAAGCTAGCATCGACATAACACTTAGCGACTAGATCTTCTTCACCTCCGTATATAAGAAACATATCCTTAGTTCTTCTCAAGTACTTGAGGATGTTCTTTACCGCTATCCAGTGTTCCGAACCTGGATCAGATTGGTACCTACTAGTCAAACTAATAGCATGTGCCACATCCGATCTTGTAAATAGCATGGCATACATAATAAAGCCTATGGCCGAGGCATAGGGGATCTTATCCATCATCTCTCTTTCTTCCGTCGTAGCCGGACTTTGAGTCTTACTCAATGTCTTGCCTTGCAACATAGGTAAGAACCCCTTCTTAATTTTGTCCATATTAAACTTCTTTAATATCTTATCAAGGTATATACTCTGCGATAGCCCAATTAGGCGCCTTGATCTATCTCTATAGATTTTAATGCCTAATATATATGACGCTTCACCAAGGTCTTTCATCGAAAATTTGCTGTTTAGTTAACTTTTAACACTGTTTAAAAGATCTATATCATTTCCAATCAATAATATGTCATCCACATATAATATCAGAAATGCCACATTGCTCCCACTCACTTTATTGTAAATACAAGCCTCTCCATAAGTTTGGACAAATCCAAACTCTTTGATCACCTCATCAAAGTGGAGATTCCAACTTCGGGATGCTTGCTTCAGTCCATAGATGGATCGCTCAAGTTTGCATACCTTATTAGCATCCTTAGGATTGACAAAACCCTTAGGTTATATCATATACAACTCTTCTTCAATATTACCATTGAGGAACGCAGTTTTGAATTCCATCTGCCATATTTCATAATCGAAATATGCAGCAATTGCTAACATAATCCTAACCGACTTAAGCATCGCTACGGGAGAGAATGTCTCATCATAGTCAACTCCTAGAATTTGTTGAAACCCCTTTGCGACAAGTCGAGGCTTATAGATGGTCACATTACCATCAGCATCAGTTTTTCTTTTGAAAATCCATTTATTCTCAACGGCCTTTCGATCGTGAGGTAAGTCCACCAAGTTCCAAACTTGGTTCTCGTACATGGATTCCATCTCGGATTTCATGGCTTCTAGCCATTTGTTGGAATCCGGGCTCATCATCGCTTCTTCATACGTCGCAGGGTCATCCATTTCATCAACCATGATATTCACAACAGGATTGCCGTATAGTTCAGGAGCAGCACGTGTCCTGCTTGACCTGCGAGGTTCGGTAGTGTCCTCTTTCGGAGTTTCATGATCATTATCATTAGCTCTCTCTTCATTAGGTTAAGTCAACTCCGAAACAACTTCCGGTGCTGCGCCACTCGCCATTCCATGAAGAGAAGGTTCAATAACCTCTTCGAGTTCTACCTTTCGACTACTCACACCTTTCGCGAGAAACTCCTTCTCAAGAAAGGATCCATTCTTGGCAACAAAAACCTTGCCCTCGGATCTGTGATAGAAGGTATACCTAGTCGTTTCCTTAGGGTATCCTATGAAGACGAATTTTTCCACTTTGGGTTCGAGTTTATCTGGCTGAAATTTCTTCACATAAACATTGCATCCCCAAACTTTAAGAAATGACAGCTTAGGTTTGTTTCCAAACCATAATTCATAAGTGTCATTTCAACGGATTTAGATGGTGCCCGATTTAAAGTGAATGCAGCTGTTTCCTGTGCATAACCCCAAAATGACAGTGGCAAGTCAGTCAGAGACACCATAGATCGAACTATATCCAATAAGGTACGATTACGATGTTCCGACACACCATTACGCTGTGGTGTTCCGGCAGGCGTGAGTTGTGAAACTATTCCACACTCTTTCATGTGTGCGCTAAACTCGTAACTTAGATACTCTCCTCCATGGTCAGACCGTAGAAATTTGATCTTTCTATTACGATGATTTTCCACTTCATTCTGAAATTCCTTGAACTTTTCAAAAGTTTCAGACTTGTGTTTCATCAAATAGATATACCCATATCTACTCAAATCATCCGTGAAAGTAACAAAATAACGATATCCACCTCGCGCCGACACACTCATTGGTCCACACACATTAGTATGTATGATTTCCAATAGATCTGTCGCCCGTTCCATTGAACTGGAAAACGGCGTTCTAGTCATCTTGCCCATAAGGCATGGCTCACATGTATAAAATGATTCAAAATCAAGTGATTCCAAAAGTCCATCAGAATGGAGTTTATTCATGCGTTTAACGCCAATATGACCTAGACGGAAGTGCCACATATATGCAGATATATCATTATCAAGTTTAATCTTTTTAGCATTAACATTATGAATGTGTGTAATATTACTATCGAGATCTATCAGAAATAAACCATTCAACATAGGTGCATGACCATAAAAGATATCATTCTTATAAATCGAACAACCATTGGTTTCAGATTTAAATGAATGACCATTTTGCATCAAACACGATCCGGATACAATGTTCATGCTCAGTGCAGGCACCAAATAACAATTATTTAGGTTTATAACTAATCCCAATGGCAAATGGAGAGGTAGCTTCCCGACAGAGATCACATCAACTTTTGATCCATTGCTGACCCGCATCCTGACCTCATCCCTTGCTAGTTGTCGCTTGTTCCGTAGCCCCTGAACCGAGTTACATATATTAGCAACCGATGCTATATCAAATACCCGGGTGCTACTGCGAGTACTAGTCAAGTACACATCAATAACATGTATATCACATATACCTTTGTTTGCCTTGCCGGACTTCTTGTCCGCCAAATACTTGGGGCAGTTGCGCTTCCAATGGCCAGTCCCCTTACAATAGTAGCACTCGGTGTCAGACTTAGGGCCAGCTCGGGGTTTCTTTTCAGGCGTGGCAACAGACTTGCCACCCTTCTTTCCCTTGTGCTTGCCTTTCTTGTCTTTCTTGAAATCGGTGGTCCTATTGATCATCAACACTTGATGTTCTTTCCTAATCTCCACTTCTGCAGTCTTAAGCATTGACAGAAGCTCGGGAAGAGACTTCTTCATGCCCTGCATAGTATAGTTCATCACGAAGCTCTTGTAGCTAGGTGGCAGAGATTGGAGAACACGATGTATGCCTAAGTCAATGGGAATCATTATTCCCAAGGACACAAGCTTATCAGCGTACCCAGACATTTTGAGTACGTGCTCACTAACGGAGCTGTTTTCCTCCATCATTCAGCTAAAGAACTTTTCTGTAGTATTATAGCTCTCTACAGCAGCATGGGTATCGAAAATCATTTTCAATTCTCCCATGGTATCAAAGGCATTGCCATTTTTTAAACGCTTTCGAAGTTCTGGCTCTAGCCTATACAGTATGCCGCAATGAACTAAGTTGTGGTCCTCCTGACGAGTCACATAGACATTCTTTTCCTCGTCAGGGGCATCAGGAGCTGGTGGGGGCCTAGTGGAGCATCTAGCACATATTGCTTTTGTGCAGCAGTGAGGAGAATCCTCAAATTCATAGCCTAGTTGGTGAAGTTGCTACCATTCACAGCAAGTTTCTCTTTCTCCATGAACACATTGAAATTAAAAGCAGGTGGTGCCATCTACAACAAAATTTGTAAAGTTTACTTAGACTAAGTTTATGATAGATTGAGTTCAACTAATCCAAATTACTAATGAACTCCCACTCAAAAACGACATCCCTCGTGTCCTTTTGGTGATTACATGAACCAAATCCACTACACCAAGTCCGATCATCACGTGAGTTGATGTAGCGTCAAAGGCGAGCATCTATATGGGCATCATATACACTATATGACTCATGCTTAACCTTTCGGTCCGTGTTCCGAGGCCATGTCTATACATGCTAGGCTCGCCAAGTAAGAACCTTAGTATTCGCATGTGTAAAACTGTCTTACACCCGTTCCTATGAAAGCGTAGATTCGAGTACACCCGATCATCACGTGATGTCTCGAAACACGATCCACAGAATGGTGCATACTTAAGGAAGAACATATTTTTATCTTGATATCTAAATGAGGGATCATCTTACAATGCTACCAAAAGCGCCAAACTAGCAGTATAAGATGCTAACATATAATGTGTAAAGTGAGATGATATGGTCCATGCATTTGATCTCTATCACTTGCATCGTAGTATGATCTCTATCATTCCTTTGTGTGTAAGGCCAAGGTCTATGGAACATACACGTTGAGTGTGTTGTAAGAGTATCTATCATACATCTACTTACAACAATACCATATCAATACACTAGCCCAACAATGATCTAAACTAGACGCCTCTAATTTATCAATTGCAAGTTTTATGTGGCTTAGGGCTTTCGGAGATAGAACCGTTCTCACCTACGAACATGAACCACAACGAGGATAACTAAGTTATTAGCAACTCGTTGTAAATCAGATATTGACTATAGTAGGAGAGACAGACACCCGCCAGCCACTTATGCAAAATAAGTTGCATGTCAGTCATGGAACCGGTCTCATGTACGATGACATGTAATGTTGGTCCGGGCCGCTTCATCCCACTATGCCACCAATATCCAAAATACATAGAAGATGCAATAACATGATCATCATTGCCCACATATAAACATATGTGTTCTACCCGTGCAAAGCACCTACGCATAGATTAGGCTCTGATACCACTGTTGGGTCCGCAACATAGAAAACAAAAAATTTCCTACGGTGTGAACTTCACACCAAGATCTATCTACTAGGTACAAAGCAACAGGTGGACATACATCCAACGAGAACTTACCCTCGACGACAATGAGTTTTTTTAACGAGTAGGAACTCGTGGTTGATGTAGTCGTACACTTATCGATCTCAAGATCGTGAGGAAGTCCGAGCGCCGCAACTCAACAGCGCATCCGCACTCGCACACACGTTCAAGCCACCGGACAACCTCCACCTCCTCGCTCCAGCGATCCAGTGGAAGCAGCAACTCCTTCTAGACGAAATGCCACCGGGAACATGTATCTCGCTAATCCGAGACCATGGGGGAATAATTCTAGAGGGGGAGAGAGATCCTTCACAAGGACGTGTGTAGATGAAGGAGGGAATGGGTGGGCTTTTATAGGAGGAGGGGGGTGCCCCCTCTCTCCATGGCCGGTGCATGGGGGGGTGACCCCTCACCTCCCCCATTCATGTGGTGGTAACCCCTCCACATTAAAATGCCTCTTCACATTCCCTTTTAAAGTCTCCACTTTAAAATTCTCCAAGTTTAATGCTCTCTCATTTAATAAAACTCTTTTTATTAAATTTAGTCAGAATTTTGTTAGTTACTTCAATTAACAAACATTGACATACAGCCTCTTGCAATATTTCAATATCCCATGCAGAACCACTTTCTGCAATTTCACCCGAAACAATTTCCGGTTTCTATTGAAACAATTCTTGCACTTTGCAATTCTTTCGTCTGAAACATATGTGCTCCAAAATGGTGTTCGGTAACTCTTAAGTGTGCCACCCTACGGTTGGCGAATAATGCAGACATGATCGAGACCCTTCTCCGATCAATAATCAGCAGCGGGACCTGGAGATCCGTACTGACTACTACACATTCAACGATGACTTCTGTGATCGTGAGAACCTTTAACGCTTGTAACTAAATCCCTTTGTCTCTCGATATATTACATGTCCGAGATTCGATCATCGGTATCTCCATACCTAGTTTTATCTCGTTACCAACATGCACTCTTTTCTCGTTCCCTTGATATAACATTCTAGTGATCACATCACTTTCTTGCAAGCTATCTCAATGTGATATCAGCGAGAGGGCCAAGAGTATATCTATCCGTCATCGGGATTGACAAATTCCACTCTTGATCCATGAGCCTCAACATAACACCATCGTAGTTCTGATCCCATCTTTATAGTCACCCTGTTACGGTGTGACGTTTGATGTTATCAAGATACTCTTCCGGTGTTAGTAAATAACATGATCTCATGGTCTAACGATAAAGATTACTTCGTATGATGTTATAGCAATATAAACATAATGACTTGATCGTAATGCTATACTTCGGATGAATGTTCATCACATCATTCCACCAATGGTGTGACCTTGTTATTAACAACATCCAATGTCCATGATCAGGAAACCTTGATCATCTTGTTAATCAACAAGCTAGTATATAAGAGAGGCATAACTAGGAACCCTTTTTTTCATTAAACACACATGTATTGATGTTTCTGATCAATGCAATTCTAGCATGTAAAATAAACATCTATCATATATAAGGAATACATAATAACAACTTTATTATTGCCTCTCAGGGCATATTTCCTTCACAAAGTACAAGTGCAATGTTGAAAGCGTTCCCCATGAAGGAAATATACGCAAGCATATACGCAACAAAGAAGGACCCAATGGTTCAAGTTTATTAGATTCAAAAAAGTAAAGTGTGCCATCAAGTTCGTGAGAGCTTTAATCACTAATTTTCTCATAACAAGTTTAATTTGGAAGGTAAACAAAAGCATGAATATACTTGGAATAACATAAGCTAGTAGGTAGGTATGGTGGACTCTTTGGAATAACTTGGTTTAGGGAGTTAGATGCATGAGTGGAACTCATACTTGGTTGTGGAGGCTAGCAAAAGACTGGGAGCGACAAACTAAGAGAGCAATAATGGCCATAATCATGCAGAGCGACAAAACATCATTGATCGAAGCATAAAATGATACTACAAGTTGAAAACTAAAGGATCATAAAGGATATGGTGACTTGAGATAGTCATAACATGGTGTGAGCATGCGCCAAGTCAACCCAAATAAAGCATCAAAGGAGAATACCACTATACTATGCTTTAATATGCTAAAACAATGCATGATTCATCCAAGGCACATTAAGCAATCTCAATTGTTTATAACAAGTCATGCTACAGCAAAGAATACTAAGCATAAAGCCAAAACAATATCAAGCATGGCATGACAAAGCCTAGGCCACAGTCAAAAACGATCTCTTTTTACCACTTAAGCATGAACTTTCCTACTCTTTTCCAGACCAAACCAAACTATTTGCAAACCAATGTATGAAAGAGGGGGTCTGTAACATCCCAATTTCAGCAACCCTGCTTAGTTGTCCAGAAAGCAAAAATCAGGGGAACAAAAACTTTTTCTTGTTTAATGCTGAAGTGTTTGCTTGTTGTTTGGATATGCTTATGCATATGAATGTGTATTAGATGATATATTCCTTACCTAAACACCAGTTGACAAAAGCTACTTCCCAAAACAGTCTTGGCTTAATTTCCATATTGTCAAATGTTCTGGCATTTCAAAACATGAGCCAAGATGCTTATGTAACCAAAACTATTCGTGTTAACTTCTATTGACAAAACTATGGAGAGTTATATAATATAATCTCCTTATGTTTCCAAGACAGAACTTTCAACTACTTTTACCTCTAGGATCTCCAAAACCTTTTTGTAAGCTTTTGGATTCTACTCTTGGTAAAGATACCAAGGACCTTACCTTGCTCAAACTCCAACCTATTTCAAAATACCCATCCTTACCTCAAGCTAAGCTTGGTGGTAACCCAAGTAGTAGTTGATTTCTCTATCAGATGAGTTGCCTTGATCTGCTGTTTGAATTGCCTGCTAGGGAGATAGTATGAGCTACTCTAGGAGCTCATCACTAGGATCAAGATGTTTCCAAATCATCACACCCTAAGGAAGAATACAATCTGGATCTGATCCCTAGCTACTAAGTGATCATCTAAAACCCCTAACTAGAATCAATTCTGAAGTGATTCCTTCTAGAAGCTTCCAAGACAATGAAGACCAATATCAAGCAAGGATACTCTCTACTCAATCTACACTTCAACATCAACCACTTAACGATGCTTGGTACCTTGCCATCCATCAAAATCATCACTACCCACATTCTAGTGAAAAACCCTAACTCTGCCAAATTTGGCTAAGTATGGAAATCTGTTTCCAACATCACCTTTTTGAATGCCTCCCTTTCTCAACCTTTGTGCACTTTTGGTAATGCACTTGAACCATCCTGTTAACCATCCTAATAAATACCAGGGCCCACTCTTGCCCTTGGTTAGATCATCCTCCAACTCACTAGTTCTTGATGGTTTTGCAGGCAAGAAAATAACTATTCCTACAAATCTAGTCAACATGCCTACTTTCATAGAAGCTCACACCACCATCCAACCTTCTATGGACCAAATCTTTGCATAGTTGTGTTCTACTCATATAGGTATATCAACATATACTTCACTTGTTCCAAGTGGATCTTTGTGCTTCTCAAACCCACAAGGTTTTGAAGGCTAGTTGATAATCTGCTTTGGCAGGCTCATTTTATTCAAAGTTTGAAAGCCTGTCTTGGTGAGCTCAAGCAGGATCAAGCTCAAACATCTAGACCATTGCAATCTACATCACTTGTTCTATCCATCCATATATCCCATGCCCCAAGGGGAGATCTGAGCTTCAAGACCCAACCATGATTTGATGGTATGAAAATAACATCACCCTAGATCCTTAATCTAGTGTATTCCACCAAAATCAACTTAGATTTTGCAATCACAAGGTTGCCAATGCTTGCTACACCTTGTCTACATCATTTTCCTTGATCATAAAAATTTATCAAGGATTATACATAATTATTATGGCTCCAAATCTAATTAATCTCTTTAATAGTCTAAATCTTCAAAACTCCTTTCATAAAGGAAAGTTTGGATTTTTCCAAAACACCTCTCCAACTTTGGACTCAATTGAGTCCTATATATTATACCCTATCTTCCCACTTGAAAAAAAAATATTTTTGAGATCTTTTATTATTTCTTTTTGCCCATTTTCTTAAATGGCTGAATTGGAATAATAATTGTTTTAAATAATTTTATCCTCCAATAAATCTGGGGAAAATTCCCCCCAAGTGTGTATTCACATGTGAGACCCTCGCACATCAAAAAATCCACCTGTCCAATTCAAAAATATCAAATAACATCCTAAAAACCAATTCTGCACTATTAGAATAATTGTTTTAATGTGCATCTAAAATTCCTTGAAAAATCTCAAATAAATCTCAGAGATGCATAGTAACCCCACCCATCTACCACCATCCTTATCTCTGTTGGTCAAGATCAAAAATCAAGAAGTAAACCTTGATCATCCCTTATGGCTGAATTGATCTTTTAACCTTTTTGTACCAAAACCCCACTCAAAATCCATCCAATCTTCTCCAACAAGTCTCCACAGCACCACCCCTCTCCCTCTGGTCGAAAAACACTGTTCATGCACTCTAGCACCCCTTCCCCTTGTCCTTTAGTTCTGGGAGGAAGGAGAGATGCACCCATTGGTCATAGCCCCTTATTTACTTCTTGCAGCAGCCATCCCACTCCCCCTCTCTGCTCTAGCTTGACCAGAAACCCACCTCCACGCCCACAGTAATGAGCCCCTGGTTTCCACTCCTCCCCTTGCTCTCTATGGACTATGTCCATCATGGACCTCCACCTCTCCAAATAACTAGGCCAGAGGACCTCCCCACACGCCTCTGCCCCTCATTCACTCCCTCAGCTCCCCACTCACCTCCCAGCTCCTTCCCTACCTCTCCCTTTCCCTGCCCTGGCCGAGAAAGGAGAGAAGAAATCTCTCAGCCATGGCACAAATCTGAGCATGGCTCTCTCCCTACTCCTTCTTTCCCTCTAATTCTTGCACTGGACTAATCTACTCCTTAGGGCTGGCCTAACCCTCCTCTTTACTTCAACATGCAGGGTCCCTGGGAGTAGCTCCGGAGAGCTCCCGAAGCCACCCTCAGCCGATGTCTCACGCGCCCCTCCCCTGTAGCGGACAACACCTTGCCGCCCCTCTCCGGAACCGCTGTGTAGAGCCGCGTCTCCCCCGCCAAGCCACGGTCGCCCTCAAGCCCCCCCTGGTGAGCCCCCGCCGCCGCCTAGACGCCGCTAGGGTTTCCTCCCTGTCCCGCGCGGTTAGAGGAAGGAGATGACTGGGTGTCGTCGATCTCCGCTGGATCCGACGGCCCTCATCTCTCTATACCTCTTCGCGCCCCTGGGTGACTGACTGTCAGGCCCCGCCGCGCGGGATTTAAACCTCCTCCCGTACGTGGCTCGCCCCCGGGATGGGCCCATTCCCCTCTGCGGCCCATCTCCCTGTTGGATCCAGCCCGGCCACCCCTACCCTTTTCTTTTTATTGGATATTTAAGAGATCTGCAGAAAAGCTGCCTAGTTTAATTCAAAATAAAAATGAAAAATATCTCTTTGTGCCTAGATTCAAATTTTGGCATGTTCTTGTATGTTTTCTCTAACATGCAGAACCAACCCTAGTACAAAAAGGTCTACCAATAAATTCTAGAAATAAAGATACAAACAGGTACCTATTCTAGTAAATATATTCCTAGAGAACCATCCTCATCCAAATGTGGTGAAACAAATCTTCCCTAGTATGTATTATTTGTAACTACCTCATGACCTTGGCCTCCCTCCAAGTGGAGCTCTTGTATGCCTTTAACAAAAATAACAAAAACAATTTAGATCTGCCTTTAGGAATTTCTCTAGGTCAAACTGTAACATCCCAATTTTAGCAACCCAGATTTGTTGTCCATAATGCAAAAATCAGGGGGAACAAAAACTTTTCTTGTGCTCTAGTGCAGTGCTTGCTTGTTGCTTGTTTGCACATGTGCTTATGAAGTGTATCTTAGGATATTCCGGACCTCAACCTCCGTTGACAAAAGCTATTTACCAAAAACTATCTTGGCTTATTTTACATATTCTCAAACGTTCTGGCATTTCAAAACAGGAGCCAAGATGTCTATGAAACCAAAACTACTTTGGTAACTTCCATTGTCAAAACTATGGAGAGATATATATTACAATCTCCTTATGTTTCCAAGATAGAACACTCAAGTAATCTTATCTCTAGTGTTCCCAAAACCTCCTTCCAAAAGCATTTAAATTCTACTCTTGGTAGAGATACCAAGAACCCTCATCTTATTCAAAACTTAACCTCTTAAAAATGCCCCAACCTTACCCAAGCTCAGCTTGATGGTGACCCCTAGTATTAGTTGATTAGTGGATAAGATGAGTTGCCTTGATCTGTTGTCTGATGAGTAGCTTTGATCTGATGATTGACTTGTTTGCTTGGGAAGTAGTATGAGCCCCTCTAGGAGCTCGTCACTAGAATCAAGATGTTTCCCAATCCTCAATCCATAAGCAAGAAAGCAAACCTTGTTATGATCTCTAGCCACTAGATGATCATATAAAACCCTTAATCAAATCCATTCTGAGGATCTCCATCCTAGATGTTTCCAAATCCTTAAGACCAACATCAAGCAGGGTCTCTTCAACTCACTCTACACTTCCTTATCAACCACTTGTTAAAGCTCTGATACCTTGCAACCCCTCCAAGAACATCCCCTCTCATACTCTAGTCAAACTCCTCACAACTACCAAATTTGGCTAACTCTGGAAACAGTTTCAGCATCACCCGTTTGAATGCCTCCTTTTCTCAAACCAGGTGCATTTTTGAAAATGCACTTGAACCAACTTGTTGAACATCCTTGGGACTACCAAGGACCACATTGGCCCCTGGTTAGTTCCCCCTACAACCCACTGATCCATGATGGTTTTGCAGACAAGAAAATATCATTTCCTGCAAAACTAGTCATCATACCTACTTTGGTAGAAGCTCACACCCTCACACAACCTCCTTTGGACCAACTCTATTCATGGTTGTGTTCTACTCATTGATGTCTATCAAAAACAACTTCACTTGTTCCAAGTGGACCTTTGAGATTTTTAAACCCACATGGTTTATAAGGCATCATGACCCATATTTCAGGGCAGCCTTAATTTCAACAAAGTTTGCCATCATTTCTAGATCACCCCAAATACAATTAATTCAAACTCTCTCTGACATGATTATATATATGACCTGGTCTACCCATCCATCTATCCCTTGCACCCAGGTGGGCTCTAAGCTCCAAGATGCAAGCATGTTTTGGTGTTATGAAAATAACACCACCCTAGATCATCAACTCCTTGTTTTCCATCCTTTTCTAGTTAGAATTTCATTCCACAAGGTTGCAAATGCTTGCTAAACCTTGTGTATCTCATCTAACTTGATCGCCAATATTTATCAATAATTATCCATAATTATTATGGCCCCAAAACTAATTAATTCCTTAAATGGTCAAATTCTCCAAAACTCCCTCCATAAAGGAAAGTTTGGTTTTTACCAAACCACCTCCTCAAATTTTGTCTCATGTGAGTCCCACAAGCCATACCCTATCTTTCCAGCTCAGAAATAAATATTTTTGAGAAACTTTATTATTTCTTTTTGCCCATTTTCTTAAATGGCTGAATTGGAATAATAATTGTTTTAATTACTTTTATGTCCCAATAATTCTTAGGAAAATTCCCCTAAGTGTGTATTCACATGTGGGACCCTCTCAATTCAAAATCCACCCATTTTACAATACAAATTTATCAAATGATCTTCTAGAAACCATTTCTGTCCTTTTTGAGGAATTGAATTTAGGAGGACTAAAACTCCTCTAAAAATGCTCAAATAAAAACCAGGAGTCTACCTTGACATTATCTACCTACCAGTAATATTTTCTCCTCTGGTCCAATGCAAGATCTTGGACTTCCTTCATAAACCTTTAGTTTGATCAAATATGCCAATTAAGCCAAGCACCCCTTTTAGCACTTCCAATTTCCATCAAGGCTTGGTCAAAGCTTAACCTCAGCACCATGACACCTCCCTCGTCGACCAGCACTGTAGCTCCACCCCACCAAATCCCCATTTTCCCTTGCACTAGTTGTAAGAGAGAGAGAGACAACAAATATCTTGCAAGATTTGTCCCCCCTTTTATTACCACTAATGACACCACTCTCTCTGAGCTCCAGCACCACGAAGTACCAAATATACCCCTCTCCACCTCCCTCTAGAAAAATCCCTGGCCAGCACTCCCTCCCCACCTTGTCCAATTTGGTAAATTGCTCCCTGTACTCCCTCTCATTGGTAGAAAGGCCAGCAGCCCATTCCCCATCTAGCCCCTGCCCTCATATGCCCCCTCTCAGTCCCACTTGCCTCCCCCAAGCACCACACCTCCTCCCCTGCTGTGTGTTGTCCGAGGAAGAAGAAGAGGAGAGCTTCGGCCTCCTCAAGCAAATCGAGCAAGGCATCCCCTCCTCCACTCCATTCTCTCTGCATGTCGGCCCCTGAGTTCCCCTCGCTCACCTGCTTTTAACGGTGCTCTTATTTTTTTCCTAGGACCCTCTCCTCCGCCATCGCCGCCGAGCACCGAAGAGTTCATCCTCGGCCACCGTCGTGCGAGCTTCCACCCGATGTCAGATCCCCTCGTGCCGCCCCTCGTTCGGCTCGTCGTCGACCACCGCGTCGCCCTGCACCATCCTTGACCCTCCCCGAGCCCTCTGGTGAGCACCTTGCCCTCGCCGGCGCCGCTGCTTAGGGTTTCGTCGCCCTCGCTCCGTTCGCTTAGACGACGACCCAGAGTCGTTCATCGCGACTTGATCCAACGGTCGGCAGCGTCCCATACCGCTTCGGTGTTTTCCCTCGCTAACTGCCGGGCCCCGCTCGTCAGGTTCGAACCGAGCCATCCCGCACGTCGCACTACCCCGCCGTGGGCCGAATCCTCCTCTTCAGCCCAGTAGCTCCCCAGATCCGGCCCATTGAACTCGTTTTCTTTTTCTTTTTACAGATCCATTATTCGAGAAAGGTTTATGCTAGGATTAAATCCAAATAAAATTATAAATCATCTCCAAATGCCTAGATCTAATTTTATGGTAGTTCGCTGATGTTTTCTCAAACATGTAGAAGCAACCCCATGGTAAAATTATTATTTTTTAATTAATGGTAATTCTTCTACTAAAAGATATCTGGAACACTAATTTATTTTCCACAGAGATTTCCACATCTCTATTTGAGCTAAACCAAATACCTACTGGAAGGAATTTGACATACCTATCACCTAGCACAGGCCTCATGCCAAGGTGAACTGTGTTCTGCCTTCAGTAAAAATAATAAAACTAGTAACTTACTATTTTGGATAAATTCCCCAGGTCTAACAAAATGTGGTTTTGACCTGATTCCAATTCCCTGTACCTACTAGGATCAGTATCGACCAAACCCCAGGCGCTCAGAATTTATTGAGCTCTAGTTGAATTTTAGTGAATTAAATACCTCTGTAAAGGGTATTTTCACTAAATAAATCACTCCAGGAGTTTGAGAACTCCAAAATGAGTGAATCCAATTTCTACAGAAAGGTATTAGACATGCATATCACATACCCTTGCAACCAACTCAATATCTCCTGTAGATTTAATCTGGTAAATAAAAGAAGAATCATACAGAACTAACCTTGGAATTTTCCTGAGGGCATTCTGTTAATTCTTTTGACTTGTTTCCAACTCTAGGTGGATCAGTACATCATGTACTACCATACCATCCAAGGAAATAATTTGTGGAGCTCCAGAACGTTTCTGGTGAATTATTTCCTTAAACTAGAGTTTAATCTACTATAAAAAGCATAATTAATTCTAGAAAATAGATAATCAAGTGAATTAACTTGTGATGGTTTTGTCTTGACAAGACCTATTAGAGGATATCACTTTTGCATATTGGTATCCTACTGACTATAGAGCCCTAACCCAAGTCCCTTGTATCTACCCTAGACAAATATCTTCCAAATGGAAACCACTACTGTGGCAATTTAGTAAATTCCACCACCAATATCCAACTTCTCCGAAAACCCTCCCAATTCCAGTAGTAATCTTTACGTTTGTTTGCTGTTTGGTTTGATACTTGTATTCCTTGTGTTGATTATGGATTGTCTGCTTGCATGTGTATCCGATGACGACGATAGTGTGAGTGTTTGACGACAAGAAGGAAGGGACTTCTTTTATTATTTTATTGGGTATTCTTGGTCATCTGAAGAAGCCCAGGGACTTTCACTGATCACAGGCAAGCCACCATTCCCGAACTCTGTTATACATCCTATTCTCCTTTACCTGTTTTATATCCTCTTTATAATATGCATACTTTACCTGCATGTTTTGTTTTATAAATACTGCGTTAGTAACTTGGCTCCTCCAAGTTATGATTTCATGTCCTTCGAGGCACCACCCCGATGAACCCATCATTTATCACCTATAGACCGAGAGTACGATGATTAGCATCTTACCTCCTTGGAAACCCCGGCTTTGAGAAAAACAAACTGTTTTGGGATTTACCCCACCCAAAAATGTTTCAAAACATTTTTGTAAAACCCTGGGAAGAGGCATCATTCCCGGTGGAAATTTTAACAAAAGAAATGGTGATGAGGAGAAACAAGAAGATGTGATGGGATGTTCTATGCCTTTACTGGAACAATTTTTATCCGCGCAACCACATTACTCCAGGTTGTTGGGCTTAACTCGTAGTTTGTCCGCTTTAGCCGAGGCAACTTCTACCATGCTTATAGGGAGAAATCCCTGGAATCCCGGGCCGGCGTCCCAGATCTCGGATCTGAAGCCTGTCGCTTGCCTCGGCAAGAATGAGCCTAAACAATCAGGAGTCCGGTGCAACAATTGGGTCTCCCGCGGACGGTATGATTTAGGTAGTACGGAAGGAAGAGGAGTCACCAAATTTAAGGTATACGCCAAGTTACGGCTTGGGTATGCGCGTGTACGGAAGGAAGGACTATGGCTGGGAGCCACATACGTGTTGCCGGGGAGAACAAACCCAAGAGGAAAAGCATGCCTTTGCTAGTGTAGATAAGCGAAAGGTTAGGTTTGATTATCCGGACCCCCATCTACCGTGGTAGTGGGCCATGGTTGTATCTCAGTGGATGTATTGATTCTTGTGGGTAAAGTGTGCAAACTCTGCAGAGTATAACCTATTCGAATAGCCGTGTCCACGTTCAAGGACGGTTGTAAAGGTGTTGGCTAGGAGTACCCAAACTGTGCTTGTTTGGGAAACAAGTACTCTGAGGATGAAGGTTCTGGGGGAACCCGAGTTCGAAGGCTTTGTTTTGACCCGAAGGGGTCGAAGATATTTAAAAAGGGTTTTCACTCCAAAAATGTTTTTAAAACTCTTTTTCAACAAGGATATGGAGATGTCCGGGTTTATAAAAATGGAAGCATGGTTTTCAAAACTCTTTTTCAACAAAGATATGGAGGTGCCATAGCTTCAGTGTTAGTTTAGGCTTTTCAAAAGCAACCCCAGATAGAGCTATCTTGCCACAGCCATAATTGCATTTCCTTTGATCTTTTATCCTGGTCGTTTTGCGAGTACATTCAAAGTACTCACGGTTGTGTCCCTGGCTATTTACTTGGCCAGACTTTCAGGAGATTAAGGTGACGTCCATGTGAGCTAGGCCGTCTTCCCAGTCAGCTGCCTGTAGGTTGAGGCACGATTGGGCTCTGTGCTTGGTGATGTTCCGCTGCTTAGATTGATGTAGCCATAATGGCATCCATGTAAGTCTTGTAATTCGTTATGTTTCGGATGTTCTAATGGTACCTGTCGGTTATGTTCCACGGCTCACTGATCATCGGAACGTGGAAATATGCATAACAGGGATTTCTCGGACGAATAATCCGGGGAACCCACAGTCTTGGTATCAGAGCCATCCTGACTGTAGGAGACCTTAGCTAGCATGGACGTTAGACAGAGAAACGACAAACCTATTTTCTAAAAGACAAGGGAGAAAAGACGACTATTTGCGAAAGTGCTTATGTCTTCTGCCCCTCTATTTCGAAAAACTACTTGCATTAATCAGTTTTCATAAGCTTAAAATCCTGCACACCATCACTAACCTAAACCCATCTCGCCAATCTACTATAGATGGCCTCTTTCCGCTCAGAGCGCATCATTATCGGAGAAAGTTTCTGGCCCTTTGAAGAGAAAATTCACAACCTACTAAAGTTAGTCAGGAGACCGGCGCCAACTATTGAAGGAACATAACCTCCTCGCAGTAACACCAATGTGGTGCAATGGGTAATCAAGGCTGTTATTCCTTCCCCCGATGAGGACACCTTGCCCACAATCTTCACCTTCCTCGACAGCAACTGGGTAGATGGCGTGGTGCAAGCCAAACAGCAAATCATGGCGCGCCTCTACAAGATCCACGAAGATGAGTTGAAAGATACTTCCTACCACTTGTTTGGAAAAAGAGACGAAGACGGACTCCCCACTAAGTCTTTCCTCACCTGCTGCATTGGGAATCGGCTGGAGAATATGGAATACCTACTCCAACGTTCCTAGGAAGACCTTGACAAGGCCAGGCGCGAGAATCTGCTTCTAAAGATGGATATCAACCTACTCCGTAAGCGCGAAAGAAGTCTTCATGCAACCAATGCCTGCTTGGCAAGAAAACTGATCACTGAAGTACCCCAACCCCTGAAGACGAGAACCCCGGGACTGATGACGAACTCTCCTTCCTCAATGAGTACCACCCTATCATCCAGTCATCTGCACCAACCGAGTCAACCTCCAACCCAGCACCATGGGAAGGCACCACTCTCACTTTCACCGAAGACGAGCTGAATATCCCGCAGACCCCAGAGGATCTATAGTAGTTGGAGACCCTGAAGCTATCCCAGACTCAGTAGATGCACCTCCGAGTGATCACCCGCGTCGCAGTACTCGCCCACCTAGAAATAGGGTAGAGTCATGTATTGTCCCTAAACGCGTTTTTAATGACTAAGTACTATTTTGCACCCCCGGGTGCGGAATTGGGTGTTATGTAATGACTTCCTTGATTGCTATGCTTGCTTGAATTGTTCCTATTTGTGTGTTTTACCCAATTCATTGCATCAGACCCAACCCGCATCGACTGCCACCACTAAGACCTCCCCAGGATGGCCATGAAGACCGGAAGCTCGCAGAAGGCATGTAGCCACTGCGGAGACGAAAGACACCTAGCCAATAGATGTTCCGGCCACTGCCCCAACTGCGGAGAACCCCATTCCCAAAAAGTTCCCCAACTCGACTTATCACTTGTTTCCTCTGTAAAGGCCAAGACCATGTCCCTATCAAATGCCCAATATATCCCCTCATTGGCAAGGCCCGTCAACCTCCCGATGTCAGCCTAGAAACGTCGTCAACTCGGCTACGACGGAAGAAGAACCGCTGCTTCACGTGTGGACTACCCAGTCACTTCAGCAGAGAATGCCCCGAGGGTAAGCCCGGCAAGACTTCCGCGAAAGAGAAGCTCGAAGACATCCAAGGTCCCCTTCCGTAGAAAAGATGGTCACCCTACCGCTCGCTGCCGCGCAGCTCAAGACTAAAGATGTCCCACGCCTTCCTAGATGACAGCGCCCTGTGGAAGTAATGATAGAGAGAAGCCCTTCACCCACTCCAGGACTTCCCGAAAGTCGACGAGCGCAGCCTGCAGTAAACTAGTTCATGTCCCCCTGGAACGCCACCTAGAATGCTACCCTCCCTTAAGTTGATGTCCGCTACCATAAGAACCGTCTCTTGTCATCCTCCTATGAAAGACCCCTACTTGTAACCATCCCCTCTACCCAAGTCAAATCCTAAGGGGGAAAGACCGCGACTTTCCCGCAAAATAGAGTACCCCTCCGAGAAAAGCCCGACCGTGTGACCCGAAGACTCAAATCTCAGAGCACAGACTGGTCACAGACTTGGATGCAACAACCCACTTAATAGAAGTACCGTAGACCCCTACAGAAGGAAGATCCCTCCCTGCAACCATGGATGAAGCCAGCTCGACCCCCGAGTTTCAAGAAGATCGGAAGTTCAACCTCGATGTCAAGATGTTTCTGTTCGAAGACAAGGTCGACAAGTTAGCCCGCAAGAAACACATGCTACTAAATCCAAGGCAAATCCCCAAACCTTACTCTCCCGAATCTCGGGACGAGATTCTTTTAAGGGGGAAAGGTCTGTAACATCCCAATTTTAGCAACCCAGATTTGTTGTCCAGAATGCAAAAATCAGGGGGAACAAAAACTTTTCTTGTGCTCTAGTGCAGTGCTTGCTTGTTGTTTGTTTGCACATGTGCTTATAAAGTGTATCTTAGGATATTCCTTACCTCAACGTCAGTTGACAAAAGCTATTTACCAAAAACTATCTTGACTTATTTTACATATTCTCAAACGTTCTGGCATTTCAAAACAGGAGCCAAGATGTCTATGAAACCAAAACTACTTTGGTAACTTCCATTGTCAAAACTATGGAGAGATATATATTACAATCTCCTTATGTTTCCAAGATAGAACACTCAAGTAATCTTATCTCTAGTGTTCCCAAAACCTCCTTCCAAAAGCATTTAAATTCTACTCTTGGTAGAGATACCAAGAACCCTCATCTTATTCAAAACTTAACCTCTTCAAAATGCCCCAACCTTACACAAGCTAAGCTTGATGGTGACGCCTAGTATTAGTTGATTAGTGTATAAGATGAGTTGCATTGATCTGTTGTCTGATGAGTTGCTTTGATCTGTTGATTGACTTGTTTGCTTAGAAAGTAGTATGGGCACATCTAGGAGCTCATCACTAGAATCAAGATGTTTCCCAATCCTCAATCCATAATCAAGAAAGAAAACCTTGTTATGATCCCTAGCCACTAGATGATCATATAAAACCCTTAATCAAATCCATTCTGAGGATCTCCATCCTAGATGTTTCCAAATCCTTAAGACCAACATCAAGCAGGGTCTCTTATACTCACTCTACACTTCCTTATAAACCACTTGTTAAAGCTCTGATACCTTGCAACCCCTCCAAGAACATCCCCTCTCATACTCTAGTCAAACTCCTCACAACTGCCAAATTTGGCTAAGTGTGGAAACATTTTCAGCATCACCCGTTTGAATGCCTCCTTTTCTCAAACCAGGTGCATTTTTGAAAATGCACTTGAACCATCTTGTTAACCATACTTGGGAATACCAAGGCCCACATTGGCCCCTGGTTAGATCCCCCTACAACCCACTGATCCATGATGGTTTTGCAGACAAAAAAATATCATTTCCTGCAAAACTAGTCATCATACCTACTTTGGTAGAAGCTCACAGCCTCACACAACCTCCTTTGGACCAAATCTCTTCATGGTTGTGTTCTACTCATTTATGTCTATCAAAACCTAATTCACTTGTTCGAAGTGGACCTTTGAGCTTTTTAAACCCACATGGTTTATAAGGCATCATGACCCATATTTCAGGGCAGCCTTAATTTCAACAAAGTTTGCCATCATTTCTAGATCACCCCAAATACAATTAACTCAAACTCTCTCTGCCATGATAATCTATATGACTTGGTCTACCCATCCATCTATCCCCTGCTCCCAGGTGAGCTCTAAGCTCCAAGATGCAAGCATGTTTTGGTGTTATGAAAATAACACAACCCTAGATCATCAACTCCTTGTTTTCCATCCTTTTCTAGTTGGAATTTCATTCCACAAGGTTGAAAATGCTTGATACACCTTGTGTATCTCATCTAACTTGATCACCAATATTTATCAATAATTATCCATAATTATTATGGCCCCAAAACTAATTAATTCCTTAAATGGTCAAATTCTCCAAAACTTCCTCCATAAAGGAAAGTTTGGTTTTTACCAAACCACCGCCTCAAATTTTGGCTCATGTGATTCCCACAAGCCATACCCTATCTTTCCATCTCAGAAATAAATATTTTTGAGAAACTTTATTATTATTTTTTGCCCATTTTCTTAAATGGCTGAATTGGAATAATAATTGTTTTAATTACTTTTATGTCCCACTAAATCTTGGGAAAATTCCCCTAAGTGTGTATTCACATTTGGGACCCTCTCAAATCAAAATCCACCCATTGTCCAATACAAATTTATCAAATGATCTTCTAGAAACCATTTCTATCCTTTTTGAGCAATTGAATTTAGGAGGACTAAAACTCCTCTAAAAATGCTCAAATAAAAACCAGGAGTCTACCTTGACATTATCTACCTACCAGTACCATTTTCTCCTCTGGTCCAATGCAAGATCTTGGACTTCCTTCATAAACCTTTAGTTTGATCAAATATGCCAATTAAGCCAAGCACCCCTTTTAGCACTTCCAATTTCCATCAAGGCTTCATCAAAGCTTAACCTCAGCACCATGACACCTCCCTGGTCGACCAACACTGTAGCTCCACCCCACCAAATCCCCATTTTCCCTTGCACTAGTTGTAAGAGAGAGAGAGACAACAAATATTTTGCAAGATTTGTCCCCCCTTTTATTACCACTAATGACACCACTCTCTCTGAGCTCCAGCACCACGAAGTACCAAATATACCCCTCTCCACCTCCCTCTAGAAAAATCCCTGGCCAGCACTCCCTCCCCACCTTGTCCAATTTGGTAAATTGCTCCCTCCACTCCCTCTCATTGGTATAAAGGCCACCAGCCCATTCCCCAACTAGCCCCTGCCCTCATTTGCTCCCTCTCACTCCCACTTGCCTCCCCGAGCACCACACCTCCTCCCCTGCTCTGTGTTGTCCGAAGAAGAAGAGGAGAGCTTCGGCCTACTCAAGCAAATCGAGCAAGGCATCCCCTCCTCCACTCCATTCTCTCTGCATGTCGGAACCTGAGTTCCCCTCTCTCTCCTGCTTCTAACGGTGCTCTTATTTTTTCCTAGGACCCTCTCCTTCGCCATCTCCGCCGAGCACTGACGAGTTCATCCTCGGCAGCCGTCGCGCGAGCTTACTCCCGGCGTCAGATCCCCTCGTGCTGCCCCTCGTTCGGCTCGTCGTCCACCACCGCGTCGCCCTGCACCATCCTCGACCCTCCCCGAGCCCTCTTGTGAGCACCTTGCCCTCGCCGGCGCCGCTGCTTAGGGTTTCGTCACCGGCGCTCCGTTCGCGTAGACGACGACCCAGAGCCGTTCATCACGACTCGATCCAACGGTCGGCAGCGTCCCATACCACTTCGGCGTTTTCCCTCGCTGACTGTCGGGCCCAGCTCATCAGGTTCGAACCGAGCCATCCCGCCTGTCGCACTATCCCGCCGTAGGCCGAATCCTCCTCTGCAGCCCAGTAGCTCCCTAGATCCGGCCCATTGAACTCCTTTTCTTTTTCTTTTTACAGATCCATTATTCCAGAAAGGTTTCTGCTAGGATTAAATCCAAATAAAATGGTAAATCATCTCCAAATTCCTAGATCTAATTTTATGGTAGTTCTCTGATGTTTTCTCAAACATGCAGAAGCAACCCCATGGTCAACTTATTTTTCTTTAATTAATGGTAATTTTTCTACTAAAAGGTATCTGGAACACTAATTTATTTTCCACAGATAGTTCCACATCTCCATTTGAGCTAAACCAAATACCTACTGTAAGGTATTTGACATACCTATCACCCAGCACAGGCCTCACGCGAAGGTGAACTGTGTTCTGCCTTTAGTAAAAATAATAAAACTAGTAACATGATGTCTTCGATAAACTCCCCAGGTCTAACAAAATGTGGTTTTGACCTGATTCCAATTCCCTGTACCTACTAGGATGAGTATCAACCAAACCCCAGTGGCTCAGAATTTATTGAGCTCTGGTTGAATTTTAGTGAATTAAATACCTCTGTAAAGGGTATTTTAACTAAATAAATCACTCCAGGAGTTTGAGAACTCCAAAATGAGTGAATCTAATTCCTACAGAAAGGTATTGAACATGCCTATCATATACTCTTGGAACCAACTCAATATCTCCTGTCTATTTAATCTGGTAAATAAAAGAAAAATCATACATAATTAAACTTGGAATTTTCCTGAGGGCATTCTGTTAATTCATTTGACTTGTTTCCAACTCTAGGTGGTTAAGTACATCTAGTACTACCAAACCATCCAAGGAAATAATTTTTGGAGCTCCAAAACTTTTCTGGTGAATTATTTCCTTAAACTATAGTTTAATCCACTATAAAAAGCATAATTAATTCTAGAAAATAGATAATCAAGTGAATTCATTTGTGATGGTTTTGTCTTGACAAGACCTATCAGAGGATATCACTTTTGCATATTGGTATCCTACTGACCATAGAGCCCTAACACAAGTCCCTTGTATCTACCCTAGACAACTATCTTCCAAATGGAAACCACTACTGTGGCAATTTAGTAAATTCCACCACCAATATCCAACTTCTCCCCAAACCCTCCCAATTCTAGTAGTAATCTTTATGTTTGTTTGTTGTTTGGTTTGATACTTGTATGCCTTGTGTTGATTATGGATTGTCTGCTTGCATGTGTATCCGATGATGACGATAGTGTGAGTGTTTGACGACAAGAAGGAAGGGACTTCTTTTATTATTTTATTGGGTATTCTTGGACATCTGAAGGAGCCCAGGGACTTTCACTGATCACAGGCAAGCCAACATTCCCAAACTCTGTTATACGTCCTATTCTCCTTTACCTGTTTATATCCTCTTTATCAAATGCATAGTTTACCTGCATGTTTTGTTTTATAAATACTACGTTAGTAACTTGGCTCCTCCAAGTTATGATTTCGTGTCCTTCGAGGCACCACCCCGATGAACCCATCATTTATCACATTTAGACCGAGAGTACGATGATTACCATCTTACCTCCTTGGAAACCCCGGCTTTGAGAAAAACAAACTGTTTTGGGATTTACCCCACCCAAAAATGTTTCAAAACCTTTTTGTAAAACCCTGGGAAGAGGCATCATTCCAAGTGGAAGTTTTTACAAAAGAAATGGTGATGAGGAGAAACAAGAATATGTGATGGGATGTTCTACGCCTTTACTAGAACAATTTTTATCCGCGCAACCACATTACCCCAGGTTGCTGGGGCTTAACTCGTAGTTTGCCCGCTTTAGCCGAGGAAACTTCTACCATGCTTGTAGGGAGAAATCCCTGGAATCCCGGGCCAGCGTCCCAGATCTCGGATTTGAAGCCTATCGCTAGCCTCGGAAAGAATGAGCCTGAACAATTAGGAGTTCGGTGCAACAATTGGGTCTCCCGCGGACGGTATGATTTAGGTAGTACGGAAGGAAGAGGAGTCACCAAATTTAAGGTATACGCCAAGTTATGGCTTGGGTATGCGCGTGTACGCAAGGAAGGACTATGGCTAGGAGCCACATACGCGTTGCCGGGGAGAACAAACCCAAGAGGAAAAGCATGCCTTTGCTAGTGTAGACAAGCGAAAGGTTAGGTTTGATTATACGGACCCCCATCTACCGTGGTACTGGGCCGTGGTTGTATCCCGGCAGATGTATTGATTCTTGTGGGTAAAGTGTGCAAACTCTACAAAGTATAACCTATTCGAATAGCCATGTCCACGGTCAAGGATGGTTGTAAAGGTGTTGGCTAGGAGTACCCAAACTGTGCTTGTTTGGGAAACAAGTACTCTGAGGACGAAGGTTCCGGGGGAACCCAAGTTCGAAGGATTTGTTTTGACCCGAAGGGGTCAAAGAAATTTAAAATGGGTATTCACTCCAAAACTGTTTTCAAAACTCTTTTTCAACAAGGATATGGACATGTCCGGGTTTATAAAAACGGAAGCATGGTTTTCAAAACTCTTTTTCAACAAAGATATGGAGGTGCCATAACTTCAGTGTTAGTTTAGGCTTTTCAAAAGCAACCCCAGATAGAGCTATCTTGCCACAGCCATAATTGCATTTCCTTTGATTTTTTATCCCGGTGGTTTTGCGAGTACATTCAAAGTACTCATGGCTGTGTCCCTGGCTATTTACTTGGCCAGACTTTCAAGAGATTAATGTGACGTCCATGTGAGCTAGGCCCTCTTCCCAGTCAGCTGCCTGTAGGTTGAGGCACGATTGGGCTCTGCGCTTGGTGATGTTCCGCTGCTAAGATTGATGTAGCCATAATGGCATCCATGTAATTCTTGTAATTCTTTATGTTTCGGATGCTGTAATGGTACCTGTTGGTTATGTTCCACGGCTCACTGGTCATGGGAACGTGGAAATATGCATAACAGGGATTTCTCGGACGAATAATCCGGGGAGCCCACACAAACCAACATAGTTATTGACCTAATTCCAACTCTCTCAGATGTGGTACACTAAGGCCTATCCAAATCCAGGAACTCATGATTTATTGAGCCTTGGATGTTTTCTGTGAATTAAACTATTATGTGCATGGTTTATTCACCTCTTAATTCACTACAGTAGTTCTGCTAATCCCAAAATGTTGATTCCAATTTCTACAGAAAGGTATTCCAAATACCTACATTGTTCCCTTGGAATCAAATTAAAAGCTAGTGTATATTTAATTTAGTGAAAAAGACAAAAACCCCACAGAACTGCCTTTGGGAATTTCTTGAGGGCATTCTACTAATTATCTTGCCTTATTCCAACTCTCAGTTAACAAGTACATCAAACCCTACTAAACCATCCAAGGAAATAATTTTTGTAGCTCCAGAACTTTTCTGGTGAATTATTTCCTTAAACTAGGGCCTTTATCACTAGAAAAGTCATAGGAAATCAATGAAAAGTGATAAAATAGTGAAAACACTTTTGTGGGTTTCATTTTATCAACTCCTATCTATTGGTATCATGTTTTTACAATGGTACCTTCCAGAATGTGTCCTTGGTCCAAAACCCCTCCTAGGTAATTCCTAGACTATAAATCCTAAGGGATTTTCTCCCATAATTCCAAGACAAGGCCAATCTTATCAAATCCCTTCCTCCTAAGACCTAATGAAGTGTAACCTTGTATTGTTAAATTGTTTGAGGTATGTATTAGTGCTTGTATGCCTGGTGTTGATGTGGCTTGGTTTGCTTGCATGTGTTGTCGGCACGACGATAGTTGCGATGAAATCGGAGAGCAGAAGAAGGGTGTTTATTATTGATACTGGTATTCTGGGTTATCTAAAGAAGAAGTCCAGGGACATTTATGCCGTATTGCTGATCATCAGGAAAGCCACCTTCTTACTCATAAGCCGTGTCCTACACCGGCATTGTTTATTAAAAACTGCATTGTTTTACTACATGTTGATTGATTATATAGTGTGGTTTGGCCCCTCTGAACTGCTACGCCTTAGTACTACTATGTACAACTCCCTTGGTAACACCTACCTGTCCCTAGTAGAAGGATACCTTCTTTGACCATGGGATGGTCGGGAAGGATACCTTCTTTGAGCATGGGATGGTCGGGAAGGATACCTTCTTTGAGCATGGGATGGTCAGAGGGGTATGGAAGGAGCTTGGTCGTGGGACGACCTGAAAATCGGAACAAATGGGTGACCCAGTCCTAAGGTTTTCCAAAACTTTTCAAAAAGGTTTTCCAAAACGTTTACAAAAGTTTTCAACAAAGATATGTAGATGCTATATCTACAAGAGAAACTATTTGAGAAAAGAACCCCTCTTGGAGCCCTGCTAATACCACAGCCATATTGCATAGCCCCTTGTTCTCATTATTTTATTAAGGTGGTTTCTGAGTACATTCAATGTACTCACTGGCATTGTCCCTAGCTATTAACTTGGCCAGATATCAAGAAGAAGATGGCATTGGCGACTAGGCGAGCTAGGACATTCTCCCAGTCAGTTTCTTATAGGCTAAGGCATGGCTCGGGCTCTGCGCTTGTTGAAGTCCGCTGCTGATTATTTATGTAGCCATAACTGCATTTATGTAAGTCTTGTAATTTGGTATATTCTCGGATGTTGCAATGATACTTGTCGGTTATGTGCCACGACTAACTGATCATGGGATCGTGGTTGTATGCATAACAGGGATTCTCGAAGGATTAATCCGGGGGCCCCACAGACTTGGTATCAGAGCCATCCTGACTGTAGGAGAACTTTAGTTAGCATGGTCGCTAGATAGGAACCCTATTTTGAAAACCCTTGCTTTCGAAAACTAGTTACCCAATGAGTTTCAAAAAGTTCTACTCCTTCCCTTACTCCAAGTAAATGCTTTCAAAAATGGTTTACTCTAAATCTCGTCCAATCTCCAAATCTACGGATTTTAAACATCAAGGATCTAGAACCCGGTGAAGCTAATGAGAACAAGATGAAGACAAGCAACTACCAGCAAACACCAGGAGACTACAAGATCCTTCTACCAGCGAAATCCTCACAATCAGAAGACATCGGGTGTTGCACTATCAAGAAGCATCCAAGATACGACGAAGGCTTCATCTGCAAGATAGTGACTCCGACCTGTAGAAAGACGATATCTAGGGTCAATAGTCCTAAGAATAGGATTCCCCTACATCGTGAGTAGTTAACTCCTTGGTCCCTAGCATTGGCCGTGTTTGCTTTCCTAAATGCCTCCTGTGTTGCTTGATGTGTGATGTTTTCCAAGGACATTGTGATTCTCCCGCTCTGTTCGCCTTGTTTGTATGCTCTGGTTTGCTCTAACCTCCTTAAAAATGTGACTCGAGGAGCGATAACCCACCTAGTAACTCAGGAAACCCATGTGTTAGCTGTCAGTATTGAGACCCAGACTAACCTCGAGAGTATATGAGAGGAAAAGCATCGCTAGAACCAGGAGTTCGACATCGTCAAGTCTGAATCAACTAGAAGATTTCACCTCAGCAGGACCGCATACCTCGTCCAACCCGCCTCTCAAAGACTCATTAGTGGTCCCCACTCCTCACGATAAACCACAAGAATTGGTAACCCAGACAGAAAGTAAAGAACTAACTCCACCAACCTTCTGTATACTAGAGTTTCCAATAGCCCCACTAAGACTAACTAACTTTTAGTCGACCCCTTTGTCCCCAAGCCGGCGGGCAATTCCTCACTAAAAAGGGCTAAAATACCCCAAACCCTGAAGATCCGGATGAGCGAAGATAACTCCTCTGAAGCGGGATGTCTCTACTTTGACTAAATACTAGCCAAAAGCATCGTTAACAGCTAGCTTGCCCTGAGCTAACTACCTAAGGCTTCGTTAGGAAACCACCCTCGCCAATGTGTATAGAATTGGGTGCCACCCGAAGACCTCAGCTCCAGATTCAGGTAAGATATATCTTTCCGCTAATAGCAAGTCATCCTTCTAAGACAAGAGATCCAAAACCCTTCCCGAAGAACCTTAGTGAAGCTCTAAGGTGGAAAGACCATGTCTTTCCACTCAATCTCCAGAGGACCTTCGGCCAGAAGAGAATCCATAAAAGACCCCCGGATCAGACCTGTTATCGCCAAATAACAACTTGTGAGTCATCAGAGGAGAAACTAACTGAAGATCCTACAAAGTCCCTCCACTACTTCAGCTGAAGACCCACCCGAAAGACCACCGAGCCGCTAACCCCTAGTTCCTTCATGCTTAGAGGACGTGATATTCCAATGACTCTACCAGGCTAGGTACGAATAATAGTAGTATAAAAGCCCAGTAAGTCATAATTCCCAGAAGAATTCTGAAGGCCTCTACTCCAGAAGAAAGATGGACGACAATCCCTAGAAACACCATTCAATGACTTCAAGAAGGAGGGACTATGTCAACTCTCCAACATACCCCAGTTTAATCCTAAGGGGGAAAGACTGCTTCTTTCCCACAAAAATAGGGTAACCCTTCGCTGAATCAAACTCAGGAGTCCCGACCCTAAAGTCTTCAATTAGGATACGCTACGACCCTAAGGAAGAGCTATGAATCCTTAGAGCAAGGTACTCCTAACCGTAGATTCTATCCTCCGACGAGTACCCCGTGAAGTTCAGCATCAAGAGAATATTCCGAGTCTAAGCCCTCAATGATATAGAGGCCGGAAGAAAAAGAAGGTCATCTCTTAGAATCAAGACTAGACTCTGCTCAACTCTCAGTGCATCCCCGAAGACTAAAGCTCAACTGCCTCGACAGGGTAATCACTTTCAAAGACGGAGTCCGTAAGATAGCACGCCTGAAACCAGTAGCGCTAACCTTGACTCAAAATCCCCTAACCTAACCCTCCGGAATCTCGGGACGAGATTCTTTTAAGGGGGAAAGATCTGTAACCTCCCAATTTCAGTAACCCTGCTTAGTTGTCCAGAAAGCAAAAATCAGGGGGAACAAAAACTTTTTCTTGTTTAATGCTGAAGTGTTTGCTTGTTGTTTCGATATGCTTATGCACATGAATGTGTATTAGATGATATATTCCTTACCTAAACACCAGTTGACAAAAGCTACTTCCCAAAACAGTCTTGGCTTAATTTCCATATTGTCAAATGTTCTGGCATTTCAAAACATGAGCCAAGATGCTTATGTAACCAAAACTATTCGTGTTAACTTCTATTGACAAAACTATGGAGAGTTATATAATATAATCTCCTTATGTTTCCAAGACAGAACTTTCAACTACTTTTACCTCTAGGATCTCCAAAACCTTTTTGTAAGCTTTTGGATTTTACTCTTGGTAAAGATACCAAGGACCTTACCTTGTTCAAACTCCAACCTATTTCAAAATACCCATCCTTACCTCAAGCTAAGCTTGGTGGTAACCCAAGTAGTAGTTGATTTGTCTATCAGATGAGTTGCCTTGATCTGCTGTTTGAATTGCCTGCTAGGGAGATAGTATGAGCTACTCTAGGAGCTCATCACTAGGATCAAGATGTTTCCAAATCATCACACCCTAAGGAAGAATACAATCTGGATCTGATCCCTAGCTACTAAGTGATCATCTAAAACCCCTAACTAGAATCAATTCTGAAGTGATTCCTTCTAGAAGCTTCCAAGACAATGAAGACCAATATCAAGCAAGGATACTCTCTACTCAATCTACACTTCAACATCAACCACTTAACGATGCTTGGTACCTTGCCATCCATCAAAATCATCACTACCCACATTCTAGTGAAAAACCCTAACTCTGCCAAATTTGGCTAAGTATGGAAATCTGTTTCCAACATCACCTTTTTGAATGCCTCCCTTTCTCAACCTTTGTGCACTTTTGGTAATGCACTTGAACCATCCTGTTAACCATCCTAATAAATACCAGGGCCCACTCTTGCCCTTGGTTAGATCATCCTCCAACTCACTAGTTCTTGATGGTTTTGCAGGCAAGAAAATAACTATTCCTACAAATCTAGTCAACATGCCTACTTTCATAGAAGCTCACACCACCATCCAACCTTCTATGGACCAAATCTTTGCATAGTTGTGTTCTACTCATATAGGTATATCAACATATACTTCACTTGTTCCAAGTGGATCTTTGTGCTTCTCAAACCCACAAGGTTTTGAAGGCTAGTTGATAATCTGCTTTGGCAGGCTCATTTTATTCAAAGTTTGAAAGCCTGTCTTGGTGAGCTCAAGCAGGATCAAGCTAAAACATCTACACCATTGCAATCTACATCACTTGGTCTATACATCCATCTATCCCATGCCCCAAGGGGAGATCTGAGCTTCAAGACCCAACCATGATTTGATGGTATGAAATTAACATCACCCTAAATCCTTAATCTAGGGTATTCCACCAAAATCAACTTGGATTCTACAATCACAAGGTTGCAAATTCTTGCTACACCTTGTCTACATCATTTTCCTTGATCATCAAAATTTATCAAGGATTATACATAATTATTATGGCTCCAAATCTAATTAATCTCTTTAATAGTCTAAATCTTCAAAACTCCTTTCATAAAGGTAAGTTTGGATTTTTCCAAAACACCTCTCAAACTTTTGACTCAATTGAGTCCTATATATCATACCCTATCTTCCCACTATAATAATTGTTTTAAAGTGCATCTAAAATTCCTTGAAAAATCTCAAATAAATCTCAGAGATGCATAGTAACCCCACCCATCTACCAGCATCCTTATCTCTGTTGGTCAAGATCAAAAATCAAGAAGTAAACCTTGATCATCCCTTATGGCTGAATTGATCTTTTAACCTTTTTGTACCAAAACCCCACTCAAAATCCATCCAATCTTCTCCAACAAGTCTCCACAGCACCACCCCTCTCCCTCTGGTCGAAAAACACTGTTCATGCACTGTAGCACCCCTTCCCCTTGTCCTTTAGTGCTTGGAGGAAGGAGAGATGCACCCATTGGTCATAGCCTCTTCTTTACTTCTTGCAGCAGCCATCCCACTCCCCCTCTCTGCTCTAGCTCGACCAGAAACCCACCTCCATGCCCGCAGTAATGAGCCCCTGGTTTCCACTCCTCCCCTTGCTCTCTATGGACTATGTCCATCATGGACCTCCACCTCTCCAAATAACTAGGCCAGAGGCCCTTGAGACACGGCTCTACCCCTCATTTACTCCCTCGGCTCCCCACTCACCTCCCAGCTCCTTCCCTACCTCTCCCTTTCCCTGCCCTGCCCGAGAAAGGAGAGAAGAAATCTCTCGGCCATGGCACAAATCTGAGCATGGCTCTCTCCCTACTCCCTCTTTCCCTCTAATTCTTGCACTAGACTGATATACTCCTTAGGGATGGCCTAAACCTTCTCTTTACTTCAACATGCAGCGTCCTTGGGAGTAGCTCCGGCGAGATCCCGAAGCCACCCTCGGCCGATGTCGCGCGAGCCCCTCCCCTGAAGAGGACAGCACCTTGCCGCCCCTCTCCGGAACCGTCGTGGAGAGCCGCGTCTCCCCCGCCAAGCCACGGTCGCCCTCAAGCCCCCCTGGTGAGCCCCCGCCGCCGCCCAGACGCCGCTAGGGTTTCCTCCCTGTCCCGTGCAGTTAGAGGAAGGAGATGACTGGGCGTCGTCGATCTCCGCTGGATCCGACGGCCCTCATCTCTCTATACCCCTTCGCTCCCTTGGGTAACTAACCGGCGGGCCCCGCCGCGCGGGATTTAAACCTCCTCCCGCGCGTGGCTCACCCTCGGGATGGGACGATTCCCCTCTGCGGCCCATCTCCCTGTTGGATCCAGCCCGGCCACCCCTGCCCTTTTCTTTTTATTGGATATTTAATAGCTCTGCATAAAAGCCGCCTAGTTTAATTCAAAATAAAAATGAAAAATATCTATTTTGGCCCAGATTCAAATTTTGGCATGTTCCTGTATGTTTTCTCTAACAAGCAGAACCAACCCTAGTACAAAAAGGCTAACAATAAATTCTAGAAATAAAGATACAAACAGGTACCTTTCTAGTAAATAAATTCCCCAGAGAACCATCCTCATCCAAATGTGGTGAAACAAACCTTCCCTGGTAGGTATTACTTGTAACTACCTCATGACCTTGGCCTCCCTCCAAGTGGAGCTCTTGTATGCCTTTAACAAAAATAACAAAAACAATTCAGATCTGCCTTTAGAAATTTCTCTAGGTCAAACCAACATAGTTATTGACCTAATTCCAACTCGCTGAGATGTGGTACACTACGGCCTATCCAAAACTCATGATTTATTGATCCTTGGATGTTTTTCTATGAATTAAACTATTATGTGCATGGTTTATTCACGTCTTAATTCACTACAGTAGTTCTGCTAATCCCAAAATGTTGATTCCAATTTCTATAGAAAGGTATTCCAAATACCTACAATGATCCCTTGGAATCAAATTGAAAGCTGCTGTATATTTAATTTGGTGAAAAAGACAACAACCCCACAGAACTGCCTTTGGGAATTTCTTGAGGGATTTTGGTAATTATCTTGACCTGATTCCAACTCTCAGTGAACAAGTACAACAGACCCTACTGAACCATCCAAGGAAATAATTTTTGTATCTCCAGAACTTTTCTGGTGAATTATTTCCTTAAACTAGGGCCTTTATCACTAGAAAAGTCATAGGAAATCAAAGAAAAGTGATAAAATAGTGAAAACACTTTTGTGGGTTTCATTTTATCAACTCCTATCTATTGGTATCATGTTATTACAATGGTACCTTCCAGAATGTGTCCTTGGTCCAAAACCCCTCCTATGTAATTCCTAGACTATAAATCCTAAGGGATTTTCTCCCATAATTCCAAGACAAGGCCAATCTTATCAAATCCCTTCCTCCTAAGACCTAATGAAGTGTAAACTTGTATTGTTCAATCGTCTGAGGTATGTATTAGTGCTTGTATGCCTGGTGTTGATTGTGGCTTGGTTTGCTTGCATGTGTTGTCGGGACGACGATAGTTGCGATGAAATCGGAGAGCAGAAGAAGGGTGTTTATTATTGATATTGGTATTCTGGATTATCTAAAGAAGAAGTCAAGGGACATTTATGCCATATTGCTGATCATCAGGCAAGCCACCTTCTTACTCATGAGCCGTGTCCTACTATTTTACTTATGCATGTTTTATCTACTGTTTATTAAAAACTGCATTGTTTTACTACATGTTGATTGATTATATAGTGTGGTTTGGCCCCTCTGAACTGCTACGCCTTAGTACTACTATGTACAACTCCCTTGGTAACACCTACCTGTCCCTAGTAGAATAGATGGTGCATATCCACCATACCCCTTTTGCGACCCCGATTTAGCCGAAGCAAAGGCTAGAGGATGGGAAGACCCCGGAAAAAGTTTTTACTAAATGTTTTATGATAAAACCTTGGTGAGGTGGGACCTCCCAAGAGATGTTGAGAAAGAAAAAGGCTTTGTTTTACAAAATGCTGAAGGAAAACCGGAGGAAAATGGTTACGAAAACGCACCTGGTTCTCTGCATGTTTTGCTAGAACAATTAACCCTGTGCAACCACATTATTCTAGAATGGGACAGGGCTAGATTTGATGTTTGTCCATTCTAGTATAAGCTGCCTCGCAACTACTCCAGGGGATTAGGTATCCCTGGAGGGTGGGCCTTCTCCGATAAAGGTGGGACCTGGAGAAGGAACAAAGGGTCGCCAGGCCTCCACACGTTACTATGGGCCCCACATTGAAAGCGCACACTCTCGAGGAGTGGAAAAAGCGCTCCGGTCGGTCCTCGCCCGACGTCCCGGTGTTGAGGGGATTAACACTCATAGGGTAGGCACTTGTATTGGAATGGGCATCCGGAGAGTCCTGATTGGTTACTCGACCCACGATCGGTGAAGATCAGGGTAGTGTACCCGGATGGTGTGGGTAAAGTGTACAACCTCTACAGAGTGTAAATCTATTCGAATAGCCGCGTCCGCGGTCATGGATGGTTGGGAAGGTTGCTGTAGAGCGGTGCTGGTTTTGTTTTCAAAAAGGATTTCGGAAAAGAAATGATTTTGGAAATGTTTTGGCCATGGGATGGTCGGGAAGGATACCTTCTTTGAGCATGGGATGGTCAGAGGGGTATGGAAGGAGCTTGGTCGTGGGACGACCTGAAAATCGGAACAAATGGGTGACCCAGTCCTAAGGTTTTCCAAAACTTTTCAAAAAGGTTTTCCAAAACGTTTACAAAAGTTTTCAACAAAGATATGTAGATGCTATATCTACAAGAGAAACTATTTGAGAAAAGAACCCCTCTTGGAGCCTCCTAATACCACAGCCATATTGCATAGCCCCTTGTTCTCATTATTTTATTAAGGTGGTTTCTGAGTACATTCAATGTACTCACTGGCATTGTCCCTAGCTATTAACTTGGCCAGATATCAAGAAGAAGATGGCATTGGCGACTAGGCGAGCTAGGACATTCTCCCAGTCAGTTTCTTATAGGCTAAGGCATGGCTCGGGCTCTGCGCTTGTTGAAGTCCGCTGCTGATTATTGATGTAGCCATAACTGCATTTATGTAAGTCTTGTAATTTGGTATATTCTCGGATGTTGCAATGATACTTGTCGGTTATGTGCCACGACTAACTGATCATGGGATTGTGGTTGTATGCATAACAGGGATTCTCGGAGGATTAATCCGGGGGCCCCACAGGGTCCAACCAATTTATTCAGAAAACTAAGCAAACCAAGCAAACTAAAAACCAAAACAAAACAAAAAAAGACGCTCCAAGAAAAACACAACTGTGCATGAAACAATAAAAATGAAGAGTTTCGAAGAAACCTGGGATTTTTATTGATGAAGGAGGTGCCTTGGGCATCCCCAAGCTTTGACGCTTGTACTTCTTGGATATTTCTTGGGGTGACACGCGTGGCATCCCCAAGCTTGAGCTTTAGTCCATCCTTCATCTCATTACTCATTCCTTCCATACACCTGAAATTTTTTCCTTCATACAAAACTTCACACAATCTTTATTAGCAACATTAGTGCACTCAAGAAAAATAAGTCTTAAGGTTCAGTTCTAACACCAAATTAACTTCCATTAGAACACTAGCTACTGTAGCACTTCCCTCAAAAATCTCAATTCCCCAAAAGAACTCAAGAAGGAACCAACAAGAAGCAAATGCAGAAAATGGCAGAAATCTGTCAAAACAGACCAGCAGGTAAAGACGAATTTTTTCGAAGCCCTTCTGTTGCTCAAATCAAAAAGGTTTGAACTAACGAAAGTTATATAACAACCTGGGGCAGAAGCCCAAAAATTCACGCCTCAAAAATACATTCAGACATTTTACAGGAATTTTTACAGTGAAGCACATAAATCTGTTTCGGGACAGCAACTTTTCCAATTATTACTTCTCTCTCATTAGAGGTTAATATTGGCACAAAAAGAAAATAAAAAAGATAAGGAGAGGTTATTACAGAGGTAATAACTTCCAAGACTCATCTAAAAGTTTTGGGTTATCTCCCAATAAGTACTTTTCTTTAACGCCTTTAAGTTAGGCATAAGAAGCAAGAAAGAATCAAGTGTCCTCAAATGAAGAAGCATTAAGACCAAATTTCTTGCCCCTACCTCTCAAATGATTGTTTGGTGGAGAATATAGGTGCATGGTCCCCTTTCCCACATCTATTATTGCTCCAAGTAGTTCTAATAGGGACCTTCCAAGTGTAATTTGTTCTTTTCCTGCACATTGAATAACAAGATAATCAATAGAAATCGTTTTCCCAAGGATCTTTGTAAACACCCCTTCAGCTATTCCAAGAGGTAATATGGTAGTATTATTAGCAAGAGATATTTCTTTTCCTCCTTCAGTGAGCCCCCAAGTATTCAGAGATTTATCAATATCTTTGGGCATGAGGCAAAATTCAGACATGATATCACAGCGAGCTCGAAAAGTTTCAGTGTTCATCTCAATCTTTACTGTAGGGAACCACTTTGATGGTTCAGAGTTTATGGGAACATAATTGTGATGCTCCCTAAGCGTATTATAGCAATTTTCTAAGCCAGTAGTGCTAGTCTCTAGAGTGTTCAACCTAGCAAATATTTTTGCGAAAGAAATATCAGTTTGGCTAGGCATGTTGTAAGTGAGGATCAATTTATTTATAGCATTAGTAGCATCATCCTCATTACATTGGAGGAAATCTCCTCCCACAACAGCATCTAGAGCATATCTATAGCAAAGAGCAATCCCAAGGTAAAAACTGCTAAGGAACAAGCTTTGAGTCATTTTAGGCTCATTTTTTCAATGTAGATCAGAGATTCTAGACCAAGCTTTCTTAAAACTTCCCTTAATTCCTTGTTTAAAAGTGAAAATCATTTCCTAGGGTGACATAGTGATTGGAGCAAGGCTAGACATAATGGCAACTTAGGATCGGAACTAATTTTTTTTGTGTTTTTGAAATAAGAAAGCAAACTTGTAAAACTATTTTTTTGTGTTTTTGATAAAGAAACAAGCAAACAAAGCAAAAATAAACTAAGAAAAAAAAATAAACAAAGTAAAGAGATTGGTTATGAGGGACTCCCCTTGTGAAGATGTCCGTGACTCCCTGGCAACGGCGCCAGAAAATTGGCTTTTCTGGTACGGTGTTGACGTGGGAGTTTCTTCTTCTTCGGTCCCCGGCAACGGCGCCAGAAAAATGCTTGATGGCTCTATGTATGGCGCCCAGAAAAATGCTTGATGGCGGTGTTGATGTAGAGCTCGTTGGGAACCCCAAGAGTAAGGTATGATGAGCACAGTAGGAAGTTTCCCTCAGTTATGAAACCAAGGTTTAATCGAACCAGTAGGAGCAAGGAAACACCCCAAAGGTGCTACTAGCTGAGCCTTGGCAGGGCGCACTACCGGTGCTAGTAGCAACGTGGAGACCTGCACAACACAACCATAGAACTTTGTCCCCAACTTGCGATGAGGTTGTCAATCTCACCATGTTTTGAGGAAAACAAAGGATTAAAAGTATCGAATGGAAAGAAGTAAAACATGTAGAAAGTAAACACAAAGAAGTAAAAAGTTTATAGATTGTATGTAAAAGAAAAAGGACCGGGATCCATAGTTCACTAGATGTGGCTCTCCTTAATATAGATAACATGATGGGTGAACAAATTACAGTGGGGCAATTGACAAACATCGATAAAGAAATACATGCATATACTAATCATCTTGACTCCTTTGAGACTTGATTGGGCATTACAACATTATACATAGACCACCATCCAACTACATCTATGACTAATAATCCACCTTCAGGTTATCATCCGAACCCCCTCCAGTATTAAGTTGCAAGCAACAAATTATTGCTTTACAAACTGTGTTTAAAGTAAACAATACTATTTTTCTATGAACAAAGGATTGTTTTTTTCTCCCTAGTAGCAACAACACATCTAGTACCTTAGAGATTTCTGTCACTTCCCCAGATTACCAGAGGCATGAACCCACTATCGAGCATAAATACTAACTCTTGGAGTTTCTAGCATCTACTTGGCCAAGATAGCTACTAACAACGGAAAGCATGCAAGATCACAAATAACAAAGACATGATAGAATAAATAATCAATATGAAATAGCATCTCAATATCCATCGGATCCCCACAAACACAACATGTAGAATTACAAATAGATGATCTTGATCATGAACGGAGCTCACAAGATCTAAACATGAAAGCACAAAGGACGAGAACCAGCCATCTAGCTACTACATGGATCCGTAGTCCAAGGATGAACTACTCACGCATCACACCGGAGGCTTGCATGGTGATGAAGAAGGCATCCAGGGTGAATTCCCCTCTCCGACAAGGTGCCGGGAAGAGCTTCAGATCCCTCCCGATCTAGGGATGGAGATGACGGTGGCTATAGACTCTTTCGTGGATTTTTGATCGGGTTCTTAGGGTTTTCGTCCTGAGGGCATCTTATAGGCGGAAGGAGAGGCCGAGGGGGTGCCGAGAGCGTCCACACCACCCGCTGGCGCGGGCCAGGTGGTGTGGTGGCCCCTGGCCCTTCTCTGTCTCGTATTTTTCCACTTGATGATTTCCGGAAAAATAGGCACTTTGGCTTTTGTCCCGTCCAATTCCGAGAATATTCATTTTTTGACTTTCTTGGAACCAAAAATAGCAGAAAATAGGCATATGGCACTATGGCTCTTGTTAATAGGTTAGTCCAAGAAATCATATGAAAAGTACTCCAAAGTTGGAACAAAACACAAGAAAGTGGATAAAAGTAAGCATGGAACATCAAAAATTATAGATACATTTGCAATGTTTCAACCACCTATTTGATGTTCATCGAGCTTGCGCTTCCTATTCTATGAGGCACTTGTTTCTTTCTCTCTCTTTTTCTTCTTTTTCTTTTTTCTATTTTTTTCTCTTTTTCTTTTATTTTTCACTTGCCTCTTCCTTGTGCCAACAACTATACAAGATAACTATATGAGATAGCACGCTCACAACTTTTGCTCGAAATTCTATAAGGTATCAAATCTGCATAGCCCAAGCAAACATAGGAGGAACTAGTCTCAATAGGTGTTTGTTGATCGAAAAGATAGTGTAGCTCACAAAGGAAAGCAACTAGGGAGAAGTGGCGGAATTTTTATACCTTTCCTCGCCGATCTTCATCCTTTATTGGTGGATTCCTCCTTGCTCACGGAATTTGGATGGAGTAGATAGCATGAACCATGGATATGATGATGTAGATCTCTTTCTCCTCTTCAAAACAAGCTAAAGAACACTAAAATCCAAGTTCGTATGCAAAAGATATGCTCAAAACCGTGAAACGGATTTGCTATCTGCAGGGGGGCGGACATTCCGGTCTGGTCAATCTTGGCCAGAAACTCCAGTGGGGTGGATAGTCCGGTCCGTTTAGGCCGGACAGTCCGGTCTGGTCGATCCAGAAGATCCAGAACATGAACGGGACGAGTTTTGGCAGAAAAACTCGAACCAAAACCTCAAATTGGTGGGGGAAATCAAGGAATTAGGCCATGGAGGGGAAGATAGATCAACAACTTTAGCAACTAATCCATAGATCAAAACCTACCAAAGTGCACTCAAATCACAGATCGATCCAAAACACCAACTGGGGCTGCTTTTAGTGAATTTTTTGAATTTATGGAGAAAAAGACCAAATCAACGAGAAATCCATGGCAACCAAAAGTTGCTGATACCAGATGTTATGGGGTAACCCCATGGGTAGCCCGATCTTCACGGATCTCGTGGTCAAATCGATGGGAAAGCGAGGGTAAAGGGAGAAGGTAGTGGAAGCAGACGCACACCTCGCAAAGAACAGTGTGAACACACGCAAAACTCACACGATACAAGGCCGATTGCTCTCGCCGGTGGGCACCGGTCCGATAGAAACCTCGCAAGGAAAGATCGGTCAACGTGCACCCTCAATCCCATGCGGAGAGGGAAGAACACCTTGGAGAGGGTCTTGACGTCTTGGCAAAGGGACACCGATGCCAGGGCCTTGTAGAACGAGGGAGGCGTGCTGCAAACTCCAACAAGGTGGTGACGATAGTCGATCCCCTTTGATAGAAGGGGATGAGGCCAAACTAGATATTCCATAAAGGGGGTTTTCTTTAGTCTATCATCTATGCCTAAGGGATACATGAGGGGTGGGGGCTCTATTTATCGGCCAACCACAAGTTCAGGGGTAGTTTGGGCATAAAACTAGGATTTGGTGCGGAATAGAGGGGTACATGGGCCAAGGGCCCAGCTATTGGCTCGCAGGCCCATTGCTTAGGCCGGACTGTCCGGGTCGGAGTGACCCGACACTCTAGCTGAGTCACGTCGGACACTCCGGCTGGAGTCGGGCTGACACTCCGGAGCAATGACGGCAGAGACTCCAGTTCTGGAGCTGGCTACCCTTGGTCCATCTTCTTGGTTGACTTGGGGACGATCTTGGGGACTTGGCGTTGTAGATGTAGTAGCATCTCCACGACAGGCTACATCAGGACTCATCTTGGTTGTTGAGTGCTTGGCTCGATTGTAGGCAAACTCAGCGTGGGGAATGCATTCCTCCCAATCCTTCAAGTTCTTCTTGATCAACACACGTAGGAGAGTTCCGAGGCTTCGGTTGACAACTTTGGTTTGGCCATCCGTTTGGGGATGCGACACGGATGAAAAGAGGAGCTTGATGCCGAGCTTGGCCATGAGGGTCTTCCATAAGTAGCTCATGAATTTGATGTCGCAGTCGGACACAATTGTTCTTGGCACACCGTGAAGACGGACGATTTCCCTGAAAAACAGATTTTCAACATGTGAAGTATCGTCGGTCTTATGGCACGGTATGAAGTGTGCCATTTTGGAAAAACGATCCACAACAACAAATATAGAATCATGACCATGCTTAGATCTAGGAAATCCTAACACGAAATCCATGCTAATGTGGGACCAAGGTGTATGAGGAATAGGCAATGGCATATAAAGACCATAAGGGTTAGCTTGTGACTTAGCTTGAACACATGTCATGCATCATTGAACGTAGCGCTGCATGTCACGCTTCATGTTGGGCCAAAAGTAGTGAGTGGAGAGCATATCCAAAGTCTTGTCACAACCAAAGTGACCCATGAGGCCTCCACCATGAGATTCTTGGAGAAGCAAAATTTGAAGCGACGACTTCGGAATGCATAGCTTGTTTTGTTTAAATAGAAAGCCCTTATGCAAATAGAAATCATCAACTCCTTTGTCATTGGAGCACTTTGCGAAAATTGGTTCAAAGAACAGGTCGGAAGCATACAAAGATTTTATTTCCTCAAGACCCAACACGTTGATTTCAAGTCTCGTAAGAAGGCTTGTGTGCTTGCGAGACAAAGCATCCGCAACTACATTATCTTTGCCCTTCTTATACTTGACAATGTACGGAAAAGACTCCATAAACTCAACCCACTTAGCGTGTCTCTTACTCAAGTTGTCTTGGCCGTTGAGATATTTCAACGACTCATGGTCCGAATATATGATAAATTCTTTGGGCCATAGGTAGTGTTGCCACACTTGAAGAACATGAACTAAGGCAAAAAGCTCTTTGTCATAAATTGGATAATTAAGGCGAGCACCATCCAGTTTCTCGCTTGGTAGGCTATAGGACGTCCGTTTTGCATAAGGACTCCTCCAATGCCAATACTACTAGCATCACACTCTATCTCAAAAGTTTTTGTGAAATTCGGTAATGCAAGAAGAGGTGCTTCAGTGAGCCTCTTTTTAAGTTCGTCAAAAGCTTTTTGTTGTGCCTTCCCCACACAAAGGTGACATTCTTTTTGGTCAATTCATTGAGGGGACAAGCAATGGTCGAAAAGTCTTTCACAAAGCGACGATAGAAACCGACCAACCCATGAAAACTTCGGAGTTCACTCACATTTGTTGGGATGGGCCAATCTCGTATGTCCTTTACCTTGGAAACATCAACTTCAGTTCCCTTCGAAGAAACGACCAATCCAAGAAAAGCCAACTTGTCTTTAGCAAAAGTGCACTTAGGAAGATTAGCATAAAGCTTTTAATGTCGAAGGATTTGCAAAACTTCCTTGACATGTGTTATATGGTCCTCAAGTGATTTGCTATAAACAAGAATATCATCGAAATAGACAACAAAACTTTTTCCAATGAGGGAACGCAAGATGTGGTTCATAAGGCGCATGAAAGTGGATGTGGCATTAGATAAGCCAAAGGGAAACCATTCATAGAGACCAAGCTTGGTCTTGAAGGCGGTTTTCCACTCATCACCCTCAGCCATGCGTATTTGATGGTAACCACTACGAAGATTAATTTTTGAAAAAATAGTGGCTCCACACAACTCATCAAGCATGTCATCGAAACGTGGTATGGGATGTCGATAATGGACGGTGATAGCATTGATTGGACATCAGTCCATGCATAACCGTAATGTATCATCCGTCTTTGGAACAAGAATGACGGGTATGGCACTTAGACTATTGCTAACTTGGATCAAACCTTTGGAGACGAGTTGGTTGATTTGATGTTCAATCTCCTTTGTCTCCTCCAGGTTCGTGCGGTAAGCGGCACGGTTCGGAAGTGGTGCACCGAGGATGAGGTCAATGCGATGTTCGATGCCGTGAACAGGAGGTAGGCCATGTAGGAGCTCTTTAGGGAACACGTCCTTGAATTCATGCAAAACATTCATCAAAGATGGAGGAACATTGGTCAATTCATTAGTTCCTTGTGTTAGTCCCTTGCAAAGGAGGACATAGTGCAAGATGGATGGGTTGTTCCGAACATCTCTCATCTCACTTTTGGTGGCAAGGAAAACACTCTTATTTTTTCCACTCGAGTTTGGCTTATGGATCTCACTCACTATGAGGTGGTTCTCTCTCTCACCGCTCTTCTCACAAGGAGGTGTTGTGCTTTGTGCACTCGCTAAAGCCTTTGCATTGTCCGCAATTATTTGGCTAGGAGTCATTGGTTGCAAAACACATGTTTTGTTGAGCCATTTGAAGGTGTATACATTGGTGTGACCATCATGTGGAGCAGCCTTGTCAAATTTCCACGGTCGACCAAGAAGCATGTGGCAAACTGTCATAGGAACCACATCGCACTCAACCGTGTCTTTGTAAGGACCGATGGCGAAGGATACCGACATGGTATGTTTGATCTTCACGGACCCTTTATCACTTAGCCATTGCACGTGGTAGGGGTGCTTGTGCGGATGGAGGGTGAGGTTGAGCTTCTCACACAACTCGGTGCTAGCAAGGTTGGGGCAACTCCCTCCGTCAATGATCACCTTGATAGATTTGCCATTGATGCCGACTCATGTTTGAAAGATATTGGAGCGTTGGTATTCATGCTCTTGTGCTTAAGTGGTCAAGATCCTTGTGATGACAAGCGATGGACTTGTGTCATGTTCACACATTAGGAGTTCTTGGTCATCTTCCTATCGTTGCCTTTCCATTTCTTCCTTGACACGGGCATAAAATTCATCTTCACTCAAGTACTCTTCATCGCCATTGTCATGGGTGAGCAATACCTTCTTGTTTCCACATTTTGCCAACTTGTGTCCTTTGCCTACACACTTGTAGCATTCACCGTTGAAAGGTGTATCACTCTTTGCTTGTTTGCCACTTAGGGGCAGTTTTCCTTGAGGGAGTGTGGGCTTGAAGGAATCTTTGGAGGTACTTGATGAGGTTCCATTGAAGGTTGTTGGCGTAGTGGTTGATGCCTTCTTGTAGGTGAAATACGTCTTGGGCTTGTTGTACTTGATGTCCTCTTTCACTTGATGTTCATCCTTTGCTGCGATGTGCACAAGCTCAACCATGTCGTTGTATGTTTGGAACTCGACGATGCGCTTGATTGGGTGGTTTAACCCAATAAGGAAGCGTGCCATAGTTTGTTCCATGCGCTCACCGATGTTGGCGCAAATCAAGTTGAGTTCCATTTCCTTGAAGTACTCTTCCACGGTCTTTGTCCCTTGACGAAGTGATTGAAGGTTGTTGAAGAGGTCACGCATGTAGTGCGCGGGGACGAACCAGGATCTCATGTGAGCCTCATGTCATGCCAAGTTGTGATTGGCGTCTCTTGTCTTGCATCACGAGCAACTTGAACTTGTTCCCACCAAAGGTTGGCATAATCATCAAACTCAAGCGAAGCCATGGCGACCATCTTCTCGTTGCTATAATTGTGCATCTGGATGATATTGTCGACTTTGAGTGCCCATGAAAGGTATTCTTCGGGGTCATTGGATTCGGTGAACTTGGGCATTGTGAACTTGAGCTTGCCGAAAGTTTCTTCATCGTTGCGGTCATTGCGACGAGCTTGGTGATCTTGTTGATGATCTTGGTGTTGATGCGGTGGAACTTGGTTCTCGTGACCTTGGGGAAGATCTTGCTCTTGATGTTGTTGTTGTGGAGCTTGCTCTTGCTCTTGACGCGGTTGTTGATGACGTTGGGGCACATGGGCCTCATGAGGGTGTTGAGGATGTGGATCCTCATGACATGGATGATGACGAAGAGGAGGCTGGTTTGTTGGTTGGTGATGTTGATTAGGCACATGATGTGGATCCTCATATCATGGTGTTGAGCCTCTTGACATGGTGGGTGTCGCTCAACTTGTACCACTTTACGCTCCATGTTTTGTTGTGGTGGAGGAGGCGTCGCATGATGACCATGTTGTCGGTGTGGACGTTCATGACGATGATAACGAGGAGGAGGATCTTGAAGAGCTTCACGTTGATAAAGAGCTTGATTCTCCAAATTGGAGTCATCACTTGTTGTGTCAAGTATGTGTCGGGGTCGATTGTGGTAGACTTGTGGTTGCACTCATAGTTCTTCTTGTGGTTGTGCTTGTTGGATCACTAATGCCCTTGCGTGATGACGGTGTTCTTCTTGCCTTGCTCGTGGTCTTGAAGAGAAATCACCATCATAGCTTGACGTTGCGGCATGCCGTGGGGAAGGTACATAGTTCGAAGAACTTCCGTCTTCAACCACGGCGGCATCATTGCGTCTTGGAACACTTGGATGCAGATCTTGTTGTGGAGGTGCATGACGACGTGAAGAACTTGAAGAGCTTGATGCACGTGAACGCGGTCTTGTCTTCGGATTGATGACAAGTACGCCATGGGGGGTCCTCGAGGCGTGCGGAAGAGAGGGGTGTGAGACGTACGGTGTTCGGGGACGATGAGCACACAAGTTTACCCAGGTTCGAATCCGCCGGCTTTGGACGGATCCTACTCCTACTAGCAATCCAGTAGTACGGCAGAGCCGGTATATGGTTACAAGGGTATCGCCTTTGCGAGTTGAGATCGTAGACTATTGTGTTGTGCCCTAAAGGCTCTCCCTAGGACAGCTTATATAGATATCCGTCCTAGGGTTTACAGGAGAGATCAATCCGGCTACGACTAAGAGTTGGTTAAAGAGTACATCTTGAACTACAAGTAACATTATGGGCCTAAGTCGGTAAGTTTTCTGGGCCTTCCCGTAGCCGGATTAGACTCCGTCTTCTCTCCTTACTGGGCCGCCCGTGAAGTAAAGCTCTAACCCGAAGTGGGCCACCCTAGTCAGTGAGGATACCCGGAAAGTATATCCCCAACAGGTCTTGCCATTCCTTCGATGAGGCGTCGAAGATTGTCATTTGTTTTGGCGACAGAGCGTTGAAGCGCTTCATTTTGGTGGCCGAAGTTGTGATGCATTTCTTGCATTTGCCTTTCGAGGCCATCAAAGCGGTTGTCGATGTTCTTGAACTCGCCTTGCATCTCACCAAATTGTTCATCTCGTCGCGTCTCAAGGTGATGAGGACATCCCTATAGTTACACCTACCCCAATTCCTAATGAAGATGTTCCAACTGCAAAGAAGGATCAATCCAATGAGATAAGGATTGGACCAATCACAAGAGCTCGTGCGAAGCTACTAGAACAACATGTGAACTTGTTTCTTAATGAACCTGGTGTTTTAATTACTGAGAATTTTATACTACCTAAGTCTTTGAATTATTGCATGATCAGGTACTTAGGAGAAGAAGGCGTAGGATGGAGCGAGGAGCTAATGGAACAAGGCGTGTTGATCAATGGAGAATGCGCGAGGGAGGAGCGGGAGGAAGTGCAAGGAGCTGTCCAAGACAAAGATCAACAAGAGGAGGGAGTTATCTGCCGCGGCAGAGAAAAGCCCCAATTCTCTACCATGGCAGGCTGCCGCGGCAGAGAAACCGACTAGAACTCCGCCACGGCAGAGCCAGTTTGGCCGAGCAACTTTGTGGCTGGTTTGTATCTAGGTTGGGTGGAACCAACTCGGGTTCCCCATAGGCCGCCGCCCCTTGGACCCATAAATAGATGGGGGCGCCATAGTTATGGTTTTTAGACCATGTTAAAATATTTTGGAGACCTCTGGAATTACCCTGTGTTCGAATTCTACAAATATAATTGAGTGTGATCTGTTGTTCCACTAGGAATTAGTAGATTGCATACTACCGTTCGTGGTCATAGCTGCGTGCGTAAGAGCGTGCTGTTGTGAGTATCCTACAAGGTTCGAGAGCTATTGCATTGGCATCAGGGTTCGAGCGGGATAATTCATAGCTACAGGCTAGTTATCTATCATCCACCATCACCATCGACAAGTGCTTGCTGAGAATATCGGGCCACCCTATATCATCTTGGTATCAGATTTCCTCGTTGCCTCGGTAAGCAATCCGTAATCCATCCATATATTAGAGAGTGTTTTCGTCCTATACGGAAAATAGCCCCACAAAAAGATTTTCCATAGCCTAGATTACATCGTAGACGAGTAATAGTTGCTGGTTGTATTCATCCTTTAGTTTCGATCTAGATCTGTTCTTCGTAGATTTGTTTACTAGTCGTTTTCTAATCGTTTTTCACCATTGTTTCCGCCACTATCAAGTCATATCCCATCTAATTAAGAGTCCTAATCTTGTACCATTGGCTGATTTGGAATTTAAAAAAATCTACCGACTCTGTCGCGGCACGAAAACTGCCTGTTTTCCTGCCGCAGAATCCTGTTCTGCCACGGCTCGGATTTGCTGCCGCGGCACGGTTTGGACGTGTTTTTCTGCCGCAGCAGGATTTTCTGCCACGAAACGTTTTTGGTCTGTTTTTCTGCCACGGCAGGAAATTTTACAAAGTGTGAATTTGCACTTTTCCTTCAATCTTAACCACAGCCATTCTATTACATAGGTGTTGGAACTTGCCCATTGAGAATAGTTTCCGCTCCTACAGGCTGCTCATAGGATTTTGGTGTTGTACTTTGTAATTGGCTGTGTGTGATCTATAAAAACAAAAAAAGCGGAGAAAAAGCAATATAGCAAAAAAAAAGCAAAAAAAACCATACAAAAGAAAAAGGAAAGTAGTGAAAGGAGAAATTGAGCAAGAGGTCTAGTGATATCTTTGTGCACCGGTAGATTGAAAAATCTTGTACCTGTTTACTTTGAGCTTTTCTAGTGTCTCTCGAGAGTAGTGCAACACCCTTCATAGTTGCATTGCTACGTTTTTCTCCATGTGTGTGTTTCTTGGGTATTTGTACGATCAACACTAGGACTTGTTTGCGTTGTAGATAGGATACCATACCTATAGCTCCACCATAAATAACCTGTGTGCCCTGCAATCGTTCTCTATACGTTTGATATTCACTTCAGTGCATCAGTCTTTGATTACGTTTGGTAGAGCATCTCTATTCATTTTGGAACGGTAAGATCTCCTTTCTTATCAGTTGTGAGTGAGTTGTGAGAGTTGCCACAATACTGATTTTGATTTTTGCACTAACCTACTAATCATGTCTTTGAGTGATGATGAAATTGTGTCACAGAAAAAGCAGGTTGAGGAGCTTGTTACTTGGCGTGAGTCTGTTGATAGAAATATCACCGATATGCAAGATGATGTGGAGAATAATACCGGAGCAATCAATAATATTAAGACTTAGCTGACTGCAATGAATGTCAACTTTGCCACCTTGCAGCATTCCATTGAGGCGATTCAAGCGACACTCCAGCCAGGACCTGCACAACAACATGATGATGGGTTTGAGGACTTTGATGAGGGTAGTGCGGCTGATGCTGCCCCACATCATGGGAGGGGACGTGCCAATCCCCATGCACCTGCGGCTGCTCCTCTGTATGGCCGTGGGTATGCTCCTGTTGGACGTGACCAACATGTTTAAAATCCAGCTGATGATAGTTTGGGCAAGCCCAAGTTCTCAATTCCTCCGTTCAATGGCTCGCTTGAGCCTGAGGATTATATTACTTGGGAGTTGAAGATTGAGAAGCTCTGACGTTTATTTGATTACCCAAAAGACAAGAAGGTCAAGCTTGCTGCATCAGAGTTTGATGGTTATTCTTTGCGTTGGTGGGAAGCTATTGTGTAGAATAGACGGAACGACAATGAACTTCCTGTGAGGGATTGGTGTGAGATGAAGGCCATCATGGCGGATTGTTTTGTTCCCTCCAATTATTTGCGCTCTGTGTTTGACAAGCTGACACAGTTGAGGCAAGGCACAATGACAATTGATGAGTACTACATGGAGATGGAGATGCTTATGCATCGTGCTAATGTTCATGAATCACGAGAGATGACAATGCAGCGTTTCCTCAACAATTTGAAGCTTCAAATCAAGAGTATTGTGTGTTATCACAAGTAGGAGACAATGAACGAGCTGCTGCACCATGCTAGAGAGGCCGAATCCCAGCTGGCTGAAGAGGCGAAGTCACGTGCTCGATTTCCATCTTCTAGCAGATTTTCGGCCATATCTACACCTCCTGCTGTCACGCCACCATCTGCTGCTCCTTTTACACCATCGACCAAGCCAACAAGTACACCTTCAGTTGGTTCTAATGCTCGAAGGCCCGCTGCTCCTACTGCTAGCTCAGGTTCCAACATGTCTACTACGCGTACTTGTGATGTGGTGTGCCATACTTTTGGAGGTAGAGGTCACAACAAGAAGGATTGTCCAAACAACAAGGTTATGTTTGTCAACGAACAAGGCGAAGTAGAGAGTGGATATGAAGTTTCTGATGATGATGTTGATGACAGTGTGGATGGTGCTGATGCGTATCCTGAGCATGCACCAACTATTGTCATATCTTCATGTATACTTAGTGTGCAACCGGCTGAGGAATCCCAGCGTTGCAACTTGTTCCAAACAAAAGCTCTAGTTGGACCTAATAAAGCTTGCAAGGTAATTATTGATGGAGGTAGCTGCAGAAATCTTGCAAGTAAGCAACTATGTGCCAAATTGAATTTGACATACTTACCTCATCCGAAGCCATACTACATACAATGGTTGAGCAACAATGGTGAGATGAAGGTAAATCATATGGTATGTGTGAATTTTCAAATAGGGCCATACAAAGATTTTATTGATTTTGATGTGGTTCCTATGACTGTTTGTCACCTACTATTGGGTCGGCCTTGGCTCTATGATCGCCATGTGAAACACAATAGCCGAGCCAATACATATCACTTGGAATTCAAAGGGAAGAAGATTACTATGCAGCCAATGACACCACAAGATATTGTGAATGATTCTCGCCAGAAGATAGAGGTGAATTTGAAGGAAGAATCTACCACTTGGCAAGATTGTGTGACAGCTGTTCCTAATGTAATTGAGCCTAAATGGAGTGATATAACGAAAAGTGAGAGTGCCTGGTTTATTGATACTAGACACCAAGGAAGATATGAGAGAATCTCGTGAGGATCCTACAGCCATGCCACTTGTGCTCATGTATAAGGGCGAGGTATTGGTTTCTAACGACATGACCCCTATTTCTCTTCGTGTCTCTTCTATTTTGCAGGAATTTGGGGATGTGTTTCCAGAAGATGTCCCTGCAGGCTTACCTCCATTTCATGGTATCGAACATCAAGTGGACCTGATTCCTGACACCACACTTCCCAACCGTTCAACATGACTAATCCCGAAGAAACTAAGGAAATTCGGAAGCAAGTACAAGAGTTGATAGATAAAGGGTACATTCATGTTTCTCTTAGCCCTTGTGTTGTTCCTATTATTTTAGTTCCTAAGAAAGATGGTACATGGCGCATGTGTGTTGATTGTAGATCGATTAATAACATCACTATTCGATATCGTCATCCTATTCCACGCTTAGAGGATATGCTAGATGAATTGAGTGGTGCTGCTGTTTTCTCTAAAATTGATTTGCGTAGTGGTTATCATAAAATTAGGATGAAAGAAGGGGATGAGTGGAAAACTGCTTCCAAAACTAAATTCGGCTTGTATGAGTGGTTAGTCATGCTGTTTGGTCTTACTAATGCACCTAGTTCCTTCATGCGTTTGATGAATCATGTTTTGAGAGAGTTTATTGGTCGTTTTGTGGTTGTGTACTTTGATGATATACTCATATACAGCCACACCGAATCTGAACATTGCACTCATATTAGACAAGTTTTGCAAGTGTTGCGTGATAATAAATTTTATGCTAATCTTGAGAAGTGCACATTTGCAAAAGATAAGGTCATATTCCTAGGATTTGTTGTATCTAAGAATGGGGTAGAGGTAGATCAATCTAAAATTGAATCAATTCAGAATTGGCCTACTCCCATTAATGTAAGTCAAGTGCGTAGTTTCCACGGATTAGCTGGTTTCTATAGGCGCTTTGTGAAAGATTTTAGCACCATTGCTGCACCATTGAATGATTTGACAAAGAAAGGTGTTCCTTTTGTATGGGGCAGGGCCCAAGACATTGCATTTGATGCATGGAAATTCTGCACCATTACTTGCATTACCTGATTTTTCGAAGAAATTTAAAGTTGAATGTGATGCTAGTGGTATAGGTATAGGTGGCGTTTTGATGTAAGAGGGTTAGCCTATAGCTTATTTTTAGAAATTGACTGGTGCTCATTTGAATTATTCAATCTATGATAAATAATTGTATGCACTTGTTAGAGTACTTGAGGTTTGGCAACATTATTTGTGCCCAAAGGAATTCATCATACATTCTGATCATGAAGCATTGAAATACTTGAAAGCTCAATCAATCTTGCATAGAAGATTAGCTAGATGGGTTGAGTTCATTGAGTCTTTTCCTTAAATCATTCACTATAAGAAGGGAAAAGAGAATGTTGTTGTTGATGCTCTATGTAGGAAGAATATGCTATTAACCAATCTTGATGTTAAAATTCCTGGATTAGAAGCTATTTGTGCACTTTATGCAACTGACCATGATTTTGCTGAACCATATCGTTTGTGTGCTCTTAGAAACGCATGGGATAAGTATCATATACATGATATATATTTGTTTCAAGCTAACAAACTATGTATTCCAGAATCGTCGTTGCGTTTGTTCTTAGTGCTAGAATCACATGCTAGTGGTTTGATGGGTCACTTTGGGCGTGAGAAGACGTTGTTCATGCTTGCTGATCACTTTTATTGGCCCAAGATGAGGCATGATGTCTACAAATTTGTGAGCCGATGCATTACTTGCCACAAGTCGAAATCCAAGTTGAAGCCTCACGGTTTGTATACACCTCTCTCTGCACAGACTACTCCATGGGAAGACATTAGTATGGATTTTGTGCTAGGTCTACCTAAAACTCAGAGAGGTCATGGTTCAATATTTTTGGTAGTGGATAGGTTCTCTAAAATGGCTCATTTTATTGTCTGCCACAAAAGAGACGATGCTTCACATGTTGCTAACCTGTTTTTCAAGGAAATCGTGAGATTACATGGAGTACCTAAGACGATTATTTTTGATCGTGACGTGAAGTTCATGAGCTACTTTTGGAAGACCTTATGGGGAAAGATAGGAACGAAGCTGTTGTTCAGTACTACATGTCATCCCCAAATAGATTGTCAAACAGAGGTGGTGAATCGAACATTGTCACAGCTGCTAAGGACCATGATTAAAAAGAATCTGCGGGAGTGGGAGGAGTGTTTGCCACATGTTGAGTTTGCTTACAACAGGGTTGTGCATTCAACTACTCAGCTTTGTCCTTTTGAGGTGGTGTATGGTTTCAAACCATTGACGCCACTTGATATGTTGCTTCTGCCATTCCATGAGAGAGTTGATATGGAGGTATCAAAACATGCTGATTACATGAAGAAGATACATGAGAAGACTAGAGAGGCAATTGAGAATAAAGGCAAGAACATTGCTGCTGCAAGGAATCAAGCAAGGAAAGAAGTGTTGTTCGATCCTAGAGATATGGTTTGGGTGCATCTACGCAAGGACAGGTTTCCACTACTTCGCAAGTCCAAGTTGAAGCCACGTGGTGCTGGTCCTTACAAAGTGCTAGCCAAAATTAATGATAATGCCTACTTAGTTGATATACCTATTGAGGAGTTTGGTGGTGCTAGCAACAGCTTCAATGTTGCTGATTTGTCACCATATGCTGGAGAAGACCTTGGAGCGTTGAGGTCGACGCCTTTTGAAGGGGGGAGATGATGAGGACATCCATACAGTTACACCTACCAAAATTGCTAATGAAGATGTTCCAATTGCAAAGAAGGATCAATCCAATGAGATAAGGATTGGACCAATCACAAGAGCTCGTGCTAAGCTACTAGAAAAACAGGTGAACTTGTTTCTTAATGAACCTGGTGTTTTAATTAATGAGAATTTTATACTACCTAAGTCTTTGAATTATTGCATGATCAGGTACTTAGGAGAAGAAGGCATAGCATGGAGCGAGGAGCTAATGGAAGAAGGCGTGTTGATCAATGGAGAATGCGCGAGGGAGGAGAGGGAGGAAGCACAAGGAGCTGTCCAAGACGAAGATCAACGAGAGGAGGGAGTTCTTTGCCGTGGCAGAGAAAAGCCCCAATTCTCTGCCACGGCAGGCTGCCGCGGCAGAGAAACCGACTAGAACTCTGCCACGGCAGAGCCAGTTTGGCCGAGCCACTTTGTGGCCGGTTTGTATCCAGGTTGGGTGGAACCAACTCGGGTTCCCCCATAGGCCGCCGCCCCTTGGACCCATAAATAGATGGGGGCGCCGTAGTTAGGGTTTTTAGACCACATTAAAATATTTTGGAGTTGTTTCTTTCATAGAACCTCTGGAATTACCATGTGTTCGAATTCTACAACTATAATTGAGTGTGATCTGTTGTTCCACTTGGAATTAGTAGATTGCATACTACCGTTCATGGTTACGGCTGCGTGCGCAAGAGCGTGCTGTTGTGAATATCCTAGAAGGTTCGAGAGCTATTGCATTGGCATCAGGGTTCGAGCGGGAGAGTTCATAGCTGCAGGCTAGTTATCTATCATCCACCATCACCTTAGAAAAGTGCTTGCTGAGAAGATCGGGCCACCCCATATCACAAGTGATTGGCAACGTTCATGGAACTCTTGTCGAACGATGAAGTGACTTGCACGCGTCATGTACGGTCCTTGATCTTCTTCTCGGGGAGGTGGTTGGCTCGACTCACCTTGCCTATCCATCATGGTGGTGTTAGCCTTGTACCTCACCTTGGGGATTGCACCAAACTAGAAACCACAAGTGAGAGCTATAAGTGTGCAAAGTGGAAATGCAAAGAAAACTCACACTAAAGAAAGAACTAACTCTCAAAGGCTTGTTGGTGGTAGGTTAGGATTGTGGAATGCCAAAGAACCAACTAAAAGAAAAGGGATAGTCAAATGTGGGTGAAATCCAAACAAAACTCAAGTCAAAGGCAAAGGTCAACAAATCAAAAGGGTTATGGGAACCTATGACTATATACACACACGTGGAGATTGTTGGGATTGACACGACTATGAAAATGAGCAAACAAAATGTCCTAACAAAGACTAAGCTCGTTGTCGTGCCAATGCAAGAAGAGATCGTGGCTCGTTTGCAAAGAAGAAAAATGAGCAATGGATTTGTGCACTTGCCTTGGGCGATCTTCTTTCTCTCTTGCTTACAAGCTTTCAGACTCTCTTTGGCAATGGGAGACTATTTTTCTTTTTCGTTTGCTTTGTATCTTTTTTTCTTTCTTTTGTATCTTTTTTTTGCTCTCCCTTGATGCTACCTAGTCACACTTGATATTGCTCTTGTACTCTCACTATCCAAGGAAAAATGCACAATGCTCAAGCAAACACAAGATGAGCCACTCTCGTGGGATAGGTACACACAAAGGAACATAGGCGTTAACAAGGTGACGCAAGTTATACCTTCGGTGGTGATGATGAACTTGCCGTCGGTGGTGCGGGGTGATGTTTGTGGGCCGTGGTGTCAATGATCGCGGAAGTTGTCGATGCGGAAGCTTGTTGTTAGTTGACGACACGGACACGGGCACAAATAAACAAGAGGAAATTAGCCAATGCAAGATTAGAGGCAAAACTGTCAAAATCAGGCGTTAGGCCGGAGACTGCGGGGTTTCAGGCCGAAAACTCCGGTGCAGGCCGCAGACTCGGGTGTAGGCCGGTGACTCCGGTCTGCAGGCCAGAAACTCCGATCTAGAGTCAGATCGCGAACTGCTCATGTTCTTGAGTGGAAATCTACGCCTTGGGACCTCAAATCCGCGAAAATTGGCCAAATTGGGCTAGGAAAACGCAGGATAAAGCTGGACCAACTCCTAAGACAAGGTTTGGTTGGATCAAAACCACAAATAACACTCCAAATCAAGAGATCGATCCAAAGGTAAATACGGGCTATTTTTTGGGTATTTTCGAATTTTTGGTGGATAGAAGAAAAATTTGTGGGGGAAATCGTGAGCAACGAAACTCTTGATACCAATATGTTGAGGGAAAACCTCTAGGGTGGTCCGATCTTTCACGATTCCCTTTCAAATCAAGGATGGAGTTCGGGGAGAGGAGGGGAGGATGAACACGACGAATGCACGCATGAAGAACGCGATGAACACACAAACACAAAACCACAATACACACCAATAGCTCACGTCGGCGGTGACCGGTCCGGGGCAATCCCTACGATCGGCGTCGGGCGGAGGACTCTCTCTCGAACCGGCACGACGAGATGGGAGACTCGGTCAGATCTTGACATCTAGGTAAAGGGACTCCGATGCCTAGGCCTTGTACAACACAGGGGCACGATGCAAACTCCAACGAGGTTTGTGATATTGGTGCTCCTTGGTCAAGGAGCATGAGGCAAGAACTAGATAGATCCACTAGGGGTTTCCACTAATTCCAATATCATGCCTAGGGTTTACAGTAGAGGTGGGGGACTATATATAGGCCAACTACACAGTCAGGGGTACTTTAGGAGTAAAAGACAAGTTCTGGACGGACTAAGGGGTACATTGGCTGAAGTCCCAAAGGCCTTTTACATGCCTGGCGTCGGTTGGACCGGAGACTCCGGTCTGCAGGCCGGAGACTCCGATCTAGGCTGGAGATTCCGGTGTAGTCTCCGGACCAACCTCCGGAGGGGCATACAAATTGTCCTAGAGCCTGGTTCGAGGGGTCAGACCGGAGGATAGGCCGGAGTCTCCGGGGTATTCAGGCCGGAGACTTTAACAGGCCGGAGACTCCGGTGTGCGCAGACCGGAGACTCCGATCTGAGCAGCTCCCGCAACTTCTGCTTCACGCTCTGCTCCTTGTTCTCCATCCTTGGGTGCTTGGTGATGTGTTGGAGCTTCGTACCTGATGATGCATAGAGTAGTTGCATGAAGTAGCACACCATCCAAGGATGTATCAAATTGGCACAAGGAGAGGAGCGAGTTCACCTTAGCTTGTAGGAGTTTGGCTCGGGCATGAGTCATGGGTTCACTTGGGGGACTTGTTGGTGTAGATGTAGGAGGGTCCGTAGGACGGGCTGCATCATAATCGCTCTACAATCAACACACATGCACCATGTACCATCTTTCTTAGGAACTAAAATAATAGGAACATCACAAGGGCTAAGAGAAACACGGATGTACCCTTTATCAAGCAACGCTTTTACTTGCTTCTGAATTTCCTTAGTTTCTTCGGATTAGTCCTATAGGGTGCAGGGTTGGGAAGTGTGGCTACAGGAATCAGGTCCACTTGATGTTCTATACCACGCAATGGAGGTAAGCCTGCGGGTACATCTTCTGGAAACACATCCCCAAAGTCCTACAAAATAGAAGAGACACCAAGAGAAATAGGGGTCATGTCGTTAGAAACCAATACCTCGTCCTTATACATGAGCACAAGTGGCATGGCTGTAGGATGCTCACGGAATTCTCTCATATCTTCCTTAGTGGCTAATATCAATAAACTAGGCACTCTCTCACTTTTTGTCATATCACTCAATTTAGGCTCAATTACATCAGGAACAGTTGTCACACAATCTCGCCGAGCTGTAGAATCTTCCTTCAAATTCACCTCTATCCTCTGGCAAAATCATTCACAATATCTTGTGGTCTCATTGGCTGCATAGTAATCTTCTTCCCTTTGAATTCCAAGTGATATGTATTGGCTCGGCCATTGTGTTGGACATGGCGATCATAAAGCCAAGGCCGACCCAATAGTAGGTGACAAACAGTCATAGGAACCACATCAAAATCAATAGAATCTGTGTATGGCCCTATTTGAAAATTCACACGTACCATATGATTTACCTTCATCTCACCATTGTTGCTAAACCATTGTATGTAGTATGGCTTCGAATGAGGTAAGTATGTCAAATTCAGCTTGGTACATAGTTCCTTACTTGCAAGATTTCTGCAGCTACCTCCATCAATAATGACCTTGCAAGCCTTGTTAGGTTCAACTAGAGCTTTTGTTTGGAACAAGTTGCAACGCTAGGATTCCTCAACCGGTTGCACACTAAGTATAAGTGAAGATACAACAATAGTTGGTGCACGCTCAGGATATGCATCAGCACCAACCTCGCCATCATCAATATCATCATCAAAAGCTGCATCTCCACTTTCTACTTCGCCTTGTTCGTTAATAAATATAACCTTGTTGTTTGGACAATCCTTCTTGTAGTGCCCTCTACCTCCACAAGTATGGCACACCACATCGTGAGTACATGCTGTCGACATGTTGGAACCTAAGCTAGCAGCATGAGCAGCGGGTTTCCGAGCATTAGAACCACCAAACGAAGGAGTACTTGCTGGTTTAGTCGATGGTGTAAAAGGAGCAGCAGCTGGTGGCGTGACAGTGGAAGGAGTAGGTCTGGCCGAAAATCTGCTGGAGGACGGAAAACGAGCACGTGACTTCGCCTCTTCTGCCAACTGGGATTCAGCCTCTCTAGCATGATGCAACAACTCATTCATGGTCTCATACTTGTGATGACGAACTATGCTCTTGATCGGTAGCTTCAAATTGTTTAGGTATTCCTGCATGGCCACCTCAGTGGACTCACGAATTCTAGCATGTTGCATAAACATCTCCATCTCCATGTAGTACTCATCAACTGTCATGGTGCCTTGCTTCAATTGCGTCAACTTATCGAAAACTGATCGCAAGTAGTTGGTTGGTACGAAACGAGCCTTCATGATTTGCTTCATCTCGCGCCAATCCATCACTCGAAGTTCATTATCCGCCCATCTATGTTGCACAACAGGATCCCACCAACGCAAAGCATAACCATCAAATTCAGATGCTGCAAGCTTGACCTTCTTGTCTTCTGGATAGTCAAATATGTGCCAGAGTTTCTCAATCTTCAACTCCCATGTGAGGTAATCTTCAGGATCTATGGAACCATCAAACTTGGGAATCGAAAACTTTGGCTTGCCCAAACCATCATCGGCAGCTTGGTTGTGAACACGTTAAACACACCCAAGAGGAGCAAGCCCACGGCCATGAGCAGGTGCATGTACATGGGGAATAGCACGTCCCCTGCCAACATGTGGAGCAGCATCAACAGCGCTACCCTCATCAAAATCATCAAAGACATCATCATGTTGAGGTTCCTGCCTTCTATGTTTGGCGGCTGTCAAACCCTCAATGGAACACTACAAAGTGGCGACATTGACATTGAGTGCAGCCACTTGCGTTTGAATAGTATCAACTTTTCCACATGCTAATCCAATCTCATATTTATATCCTTGAGATTCTTGTCAATGGCATCTGTCGTGTGAGTAAACACACGTGTCAAGTGGGACTTCAAGGCCTCATATTCGCGCCAATTAACAAGCTCCTTGATGCAGCTCGTCCTATGGACGCTCCTACATCTACACCAACAAGTCCCCCAAGTGGACCCATGACTCGTACCCGAGCCAAACTCCTACAAGCCAAGGTGAACTCGCTACTCTCCTCGTGCCAATTTGATACATCCTTGGATGGTGTGCTACTTCATGCAACTACTCTATGCATCATCAGGTACGAAGCTCCAACACATCACCAAGCACCCAAGGATGGAGAACAAGGACCAGAGCGTGAAGCAGAAGCCGCTGGAGCTGCTCAGACCGGAGTCTCCGGTCTGTGCACACCGGAGTCTCTGGCCTGCCAAAGTCTCCGGCCTGAAGACCCCGGAGACTCCGTGTCCTCCGATCTGACCCCTCAAACCAGGCTCTGGGACAATCTGTATGCCCCTCCGGAGGTTAGTCCGGAGAATACACTGGAATCTCTGGCCTTGACCAGAGTCTCCGACCTGCACACCGGAGTCGCCGGTCCGACCGAAGCCAGACATGTAAAAGGCCTTTGGGCCTTCGGCCCATGTAACCTCTAGTCCGTCCAGAACTTGTCTTTTATTCCTAAAGTACCCCTGACTACGTGGTTGGCCTATATATAGTCCCCCACCTCTATTGTAAACCCTAGGCATGATATTGGAATTAGTGGAAACCCCTTGTGGATCTATCTAGTTCTTGCCTCATGCTCCTTGACCAAGGAGCACCAATATCACAAACCTCGTTGGAGTTTACATCGTGCCTCCGCTTTGTACAAGGCCTACGCATCGGAGTCCCTTTGCCTAGACGTCAGGATCTCACCGAGTCTCCCATATCGCCATGCCGGTTCGAGAGAGAGTCCTCCGCTGGACGCCGATCCTAGGAATTCCGTCGGACCGGTCACCGCCGGCGTGAGATATTGGTGCGTATCGTGGTTTGTGTGTGTGTGTGTGTGTGTTCATCGTGTTCTTCGTGCGTGCGTTCGCCGTGTTCATCCTCCCCTCCTGTCCCCGCACTCCATCCTCGATTTGAAGGGAATCGTGAAAGATCGGGCCACCCTAGAGGTTTGCCCTCAACATTCCTCATTCTTCTTTTTATGTGACACAACATCATCATCACTAGAAGACATGATTAGTAGGTTAGTGAAAAAATCAAAATCTGTATGGTGGAAACTCTCACATCTCACTCTCAACTTATAAGAAAGGAGATCTTTCCGTTCCAAAGTGAAGAGAGATGCTCTACCAAACGAAATCAAAGACTGATGCACTAATGTAATGAAGTGAATATCAAAGGTATGGAGAACGATCACAGGGCACACAGGTTATTTATGGTGGAGCTATATGGTATCCTATCTACACTTCAAACAAGTCCTGGTGCTGATCGTATAAAAACCCAAGAAACACACACGTTGAGAAAAACGTGGCAATGCAACAATGAAGGGTGTTGCACTACTCTCGAGAGACACTACCAAATCTCAAAGTAAACAGGCATAAGATTGCTCAATCTACCGGTGCACAAAGATATCACTAGGACTCCTGCTCAAATTCTCTTCCTTTTTCTTTTTGTATAGCTCTTTTTGCTTATTTTTGCTTTTTCTTTTGCCATCTTAATTTTTCTATTTTTTTGAATGTATGTCACATACGGCCAAATTACAAAGCACAACACCAAAATCCTAAGAGCAGACTGTAGGAGCGGAAACTAGTCTCAATGGGCAAGTTCCAACACCTATGTAGTAGATTGGTTGTGGCTAAGGTTAAGGAAAAGTGCAAATTTTATCACACTTTGCAATTATGGTGTCATGGCAGAAAAACAGCTCAAAATCCTGCCATGGCAGAGCGGCGGCAGAAAAAGAGGTGAAAAAAGTGCCGTGGCTGAGCGGCGGCAGAGAACCACGCAGAAATCGTGCCACGGCAGAAAACTTGTGCCGCGACAGAGAATTGCGCCATGGCAGAGCAGCAGCAGGCAGGCGCGCTGCAGTGGTAGAGGGGCGTGTCGTCACAGGAAACCGTGTCGCGACAGGAGAAATTCACTCCTTTCTATGCCGCGGCAAGATCGGTGACATTTTTTTTTGAATCTGACTCGGCCAAGAGGAAATAACAAGGACTCTTTAACCTAGATCGGATCTGACTAAGGCGCAGAAGAACAGGTGATGAACACGACTATAAAGAGGAAAACAATGAAAGAAAAACTAGATCTAGACTAAACGAAGAACACGACCAACAACTATTACTCGTCTACGATGTAATCTAGGCTATGGAGAATCTTTTTGTGGGGCTATTTTCTGTATAGGACGAAAACACTCTCTAATCTATGGATGGATTGCGGATTGCTTACCGAGGCAACGAGGAAATATGATACCAAGATGATATGGGGTGGCCCGATCTTCTCAGCAAACACTTGTTGATGATATGGTGGATGATAGATAACTAGTGCGTAGCTATGATCTCTCCCGCTCGATCCCTGATGCCAGTGCAACAGATCTCGAACCTTGTAGGATATTCACAACACCACACTCTTGCGCACGCAGCCGTGACCACGAACGGTAGTATGCAATCTACTAATTCCCAATGGAACAACAAATCACACTCAATTATAGTTGTAGAATTCGAACACAGGGTAATTCCAGAGGTTCTATGAAACAAACAACTCCAAAATATTTTAACGTGGTCTAAAACCCTATCTAAGGCGCCCCCACCTATTTATAAGTTCAGGGGGTGGTGGCCTATGGGGGAACCCGAGTTGGTTCCACCCAACCTGGATACAAACCGGCCACAAAGTGGCTCGGCCAAACTAACTCTGCCGTGGCAGAGTTCTAGTCGGTTCCTCTGCCGCGGCAGCCTGCCGTGGCAGAGAATTGGGGCCTATCTCTGCCACGGCAGATAATCTCCATCTCTTGCTGATCTTTGTCTTGGAAAGCTCCTTGTGCTTCCTCCCTCTCCTCCCTCGCGCATTCTTCATTGATCAACACACATTGTTCCATTAGCTCCTCGCTCCGTGCTACGCCTTCTTCTCCTAAGTACCTGATCATGCAATAATTCAAAGACTTAGGTAGTATAAAGTTCGCATTAATTAAAACACCAGGTTCATTAAGAAACAAGTTCACCTATTGTTCTAGTAGCTTAGCACGAGCTCTTGTGATTGGCCCAATCCTTATCTCATTGGATTGATCCTTCTTTGTAGTTGGAAACACCTCCATTAGCAATTAGGGTAGGTGTAACTGTAGGGATGTCCTCATCATCTCCCCCCTTAAAAAGGCGTCGACCCCGACGCTCCAAGGTCTTCTCCAGCATATGGTGACAAATCAGCAACGTTGAAGCTGTTGCTAGCACCACCAAACTCCTCAATAGGTATGTCAACTGAGTAGGAATTGTCATTAATTTTGGCTAACACCTTGTCAGGACCAGGACCACGTGGCTTCAACTTGAACTTGCGAACTAGTGGAAATCTGTCCTTGTTAAGATGCACCCAAACCATATCTACAGGCTCGAACAACACTTCTTTCCTTGCTTGTTTCCCTGCAGCGGCAATGTTCTTTCCCTTCTTCTCAATAGCCTCTCGAGTCTTCTCATGTATTTTCTTCACATAATCAGCACGTTTTGATGCCTCCATATCAACTCTCTCATGTAATGGCAAAGGCAACAAATCAAGTGGTGTCAGTGGCTTGAAGCCATACACCACCTCAAAAGGACTGAGCTGAGTAGTTGAATGCACAACCCTGTTGTATGCAAACTCAACATGTGGCAAACATTCTTCCCACTCCCATAGATTCTTTTTAATCATAGTCCTCAGCAGCTATGATAATGTTCAATTCACCACCTCCGTTTGACCATCTGTTTGTGGATGACATGTAGTACTCAACAGCAGCTTCGTTCCTAGCTTCTCCCATAAGGTCTTCCAAAAGTAGCTCGTGAACTTCACATCACGGTCAGAAACAATCATCTTTGGTACTCCATGTAATCTCACGATGTCCCTGAAAACAGGTTAGCAACATGTGACGCATCGTCGCTTTTGTGGCAGGCAATAAAATGAGCCATCTTAGAGAACCTATCCACTACCACAAATATAGAATCATGACCTCTCTGAGTTTTAGGTAGACCTAGCACAAAATCCATACTAATGTCTTCCCATGGAGTAGTAGGTGGAGAGAGAGGTGTATACAAACCAAGAGGCTTCAGCTTGGATTTCGACTTGTGGCAAGTAATGCATCGACGCACAAATCTGTACACATCATGCCTCATCTTAGGCCAATAGAAGTGATCAGCTAGCATGAGCAACGTCTTCTCACGCCCAAAGTGACACATCAAACCACCAGCATGTGATTCATGCACTAAGAACAAACACAACGACGATTCCGGAATACATAGTTTGTGAGCTCAAAAAAAATAGCCATCATGTATATGATACTTATCCCATGCATTTCTAAGAGCACACAAACGATATGGTTCAGCAAAATCATGGTCAGTTACATAAAGTGCACAAATAGCTTCTAATCCAGGAATTTTAACATCAAGATTGGTTAATAGCATATTCTTCCTAGATAGAGCATCAGCAACAACATTCTATTTTCCCTTCTTATAGTTAATGATGTAAGGAAAAGACTCAATGAACTCAAACTATTTAGATAGTCTTCTATGCAAGTTTGATTGAGCTTTCAAGTATTTCAATGCTTCATGATCACAATGTATGATGAATTCCTTTGGCCAGAAATAATGTTGCCAAACCTCAAGTACTCTAACAAGTGCATACAATTCTTTATCATAGATTGAATAATTCAAACGAGCACCAGTTAATTTCTCAGAAAAATAAGCTATAGGCCGACCCTCTTGCATCAAAACGCCACCTATGCCTATACCACAAGCATCACATTCAACTTCAAATTGCTTCGAAAAATCAGTTAATGCAAGTAATGGTGCAGAAGTAAGCAAACGTTTCAATGTATCAAAAGCAAAGTCTTGGGTCGCGCCCCAAACAAAAGGAACACCTTTCTTTGTCAAATCATTTAATGGTGCAACAATGGTGCTAAAACATTTCACAAAGCGCCAATAGAAACCAGCGAGACCGTGGAAACTACGCACTTGACTTACATTCATTGGAATAGGCCAATATTGAATTGATTCAATTTTAGATTGATCTACCTCTACTCCATGCTTAGATACAATGAATTCTAGGAATATGACCTTATCTTTTGCAAATGTACACTTCTCAAGATTAGCATACAGTTTATTATCACGTAACACTTGCAAAACTTGTCTAATATGAGTGCAATGTTCAGATTCGGTGTGGTTATATATGAGTATATCGTCAAAGTAAACAACCAGAAAACGACCAATAAACTCTCTCAAAACATGATTCATCAAATGCATGAAGGTATTGGGTGCATTAGTAAGACCAAATGGCACGACTAACCAATCATCCAAGCCGAATTTAGATTTCAAAGAAATTTTCCACTCATCCCCTTCTTTCATCCTAATTTGATGATAACCACTACGCAAGTCAATTTTAGAGAAAACAGCAACACCACTCAATTCATCTAGCATATCCTCTAAGCGTGGAATAGGATGACGATATCGAATAGTGATGTTATTAATCGCTCTGCAATCAACACACATGCGCCATGTACCATCTTTCTTAGGAACTAAAATAACAGGAACAACACAAGGGCGAAGAGAGACACGAATGTACTCTTTATCCAGCAATGCTTGTACTTGCTTCTGAATTTCCTTAGTTTCTTTGGGATTACTCCTGTAGGGTGCATGGTTGGGAAGTATGGCGCCAGGAATCAGGTCCACTTGATGTTCTATACCACGCAATGGAGGTAAACCTACGGGTACATCTTCTGGAAATACATCCCCAAAGTTTTGTAAAACAGAAGAAACACCAAGAGAAATAGGGGTCATGTTGTTAGAAACCAATACCTCGCCCTGATACATGAGCACAAGTGGCATGGTTGTAGGATCCTCACGAAACTCTCTTATATCCTCCTTGGTGGCTAGTATCAATAACCTAGGCACTGTTATGGGGTAACCCCGTGGGTGGCCCAATTTTCACGGATCTCGTGGTCAAATCGATGGGAAAGCAAGGGGAAAGGGAGAAGGTAGCGAAAGCGAACGCACACCTCGCGACGAACACGATGAACACACGCAAAACTCACATGATACAAGGCCGATTGCTCTCACCGGTGGCCACCGGTCCGATAGAATCCTCGCAAGGAAAGATCGGTCAACGTGCTCCCTCGATCCCACGCGGAGAGGGAAGAACACCTTGGAGAGGGTCTTGACGTCTTGGCAAAGGGACACCAATGCCAAGGCCTTGTACAACGAGGGAGGCATGATGCAAACTCCAACGAGGTGGTGACGATAGTCGATCCCCTTTGGTAGAAGGGGATGAGGCAAAACTAGAGATTCCACAAAGGGGGTTTTCTTTAGTCTATCATCTATGCCTTGGGTTACATGAGGGGGTGGGGGCACTATATATAGGCTAGCCACTAGTTCAAGGGTACTTTAGGAATAAAAGGGGAAAGTCTGGGCGGACTAAGGGGTACATGGGCCAAAGGCCTAGCTGGCGGCGCGCAGGCCCATACGATCAGGCCAGAGACGCTGGTGTGGGGTTCTGAGACTCCGGAGTGGGCCGGAGACTCTGGTTTGTCTTTGGTGTCGTCTCCGGAGTGGCAGACAGACTGTCCTCAAGCTCGATCTAGGGGTCGGTCTGGAGATGGGTGGAGACTCCGGGGTCAATAGGCCGGAGACTCCGATGTCTTCAGGCCAGAGACTCTGGTGTGGCCGGAGACTCCGGTGTGCGCAGGCTAGAGACTCTGGTGCTCTAGCTTCTGCTGCTTCCGTCTTCTCTTCCAAGCCTCAGTCTTGTCGGGCTTGGTGCTCCAGGCTTCCTCCCATGCCTCTGTACTTGTCGGTATGAACCTATCATGAATACATGACGGAGTATGAAGTAGTATACCATTCAATGGGGTAGGAAGTGGGCTCCAATAGAGGAACGAATTCACCTTTGGAGTCCGTGACGACTTGGCATAAGTTGGAGACCATGATGTGGTAACGACCGAAGGTCAGGCTACATCATCTCCCCTCCCGTCAAAAAGAGTCGTCCTTGACTCTACATGCTCATCACAAAGTAGAAGATGTCAAGAGACCTTCTTGATACTGGGGTTCACCATATAATCGTCCTCGGGAAGATTGACTTTGACAACACTTCAATGTTCCTTCGCCTTCCATGAAGCCTACAAGGCTCACTAAAAAGTGAAACAACACTCAAAGCATAGCCAATTCCTGAAGATTATAACATGAGTCCTCAAGTAGAAGGAAGTCACCTTATGTTGTAGAGATAGCTCGTTGAAGGATAGCCATAGGTAACTCTCTTCAATTCGTCTTGTCAACTCTTTGTCCATCGAGGTTGACGCGTACACAATTGTACCTTCACACAACAAAGACCAAGCAACATATGTTCGTGTGTGATAGTGGAGCATGTCAATTGTGGAATGTCCATTCTTGTTCACAACACTATTAGCACAACTCAAGTATAGCAAACCAGATGCATATGCAAGGTCAAAGTGCATGGAAATCGTTTGAACATCATCCAAATGTGGGAACTCAAAAACTCCATAAAACATCTTAGTGTGGCACTCAAAGCAATGGACAATATTGGTCAATATCTTTGATGCAAGAGTAGGATAATTCGGCAAAAACACATGTGGAAGAACATCCAAAACAACATTATTATATGTGCAAACAAACCATTGGAAAGAACAATTGTTCAATATGTTGGATGCCATACACATATCATCAAAAGCCAAAATCATGGGGGTATGAGTATCGCAAGTGGAAGCAAAAAAACATGTTTGCAAACAAACCATATGAAAGAGCAAGTGGTCCTTATGTTTGTTGCAACAACAATACGAGAGACTTGGAAGCTCTCATGACAATACATGCTCATAATGGCATTATGGTTGCACACAAAACATCGGAAAGAGAAATTGTTCAACATTTTTGTTGCAACACTCAAAGCATCAATATCCAATAGAAATGAAACATGATTGTCAAAGGGTGAAAGAGTAACATTAACATGCTTGCAAGCTAACCATAGGAAAGAGCAATTTGTCAACATGAAAGATGCAAAGAATGCAAAAGGTATCAGAGCTGGGTTCGATCTTGAACTCACATGGGGGATGCTCTCTAGAGCTCTTTTTGTCAACTCGTGCTCAACCGAGGTTGAAATTCTTGTGCGGGTACCTACACACATCATAGATAAAAGGAAGAACGTGTGTGCATGGTAGAGAAACACATCATCCATCATGACATATCTCTTCTTGTGCACATCACCATTAGTGTCAATAAAGTATGAAAAATATGCATGGTGAGTATGCAAGTGGGGAACATGCTTATCATGGCAATCATCAAAATCTCCAAAATTTGAGAAAGCTATGGGGGCCATCTCAATATAAACCATATTAGAATTATCATTGCAAGCAAAACAAGTGAAAGAGCAATTATTCAACTTATTGCAAGCAACGAGCGAGATTGTAAAACATGCATGACAAATCATTGTTCGAGGGGTACCATTGGTGACATCATTGCAAGCAAAACATTGGAAAGAGCAATTTTTCAACAAAGTGCAAGCAATGATATCATCAATGTAACGTTTAGAGCATGTCATGTCTATGGCAATATCATGGAAATAATGGGAATTCACACGGTCATCATGATGCATAGCAATATTAACACATGGGAATAAGAGTGGAACATATGTTATGTCACAAGTATCATCCATAGCATGCAAGTCATCACAAATCATCATGTCCACTAGTGGGATCATGGCATCATCAACACCCATATTGTTACCTTGTTCATACCTCTCATATGAAGTGGGTGTTGTAGTAGTATTGTCCTCCATGTGGGTGACTTATTCATCATCTATGGGGATGGCATCATCTTCATCCACCATGTACATATTCTAGGTCGGAGGCATCATCATTTCCAAGCTTGGCGCTTCTTGATACAAGGAACCTAGAACAACATGAGGAAACACACTAGAGGTAGACGGTAAGTCGTTAGAAATCAAAGTGGTCTCACATGACCTATCAACCACCACTCTCAACTCGCTCAATGTATCACTCATGCCCTCCAAGTGGAAGCAGTCAATCTCACGTATGGTGGAGTCACTCATCTCACTCTTGTTTTCACTCAAGTAGGCTAAGTGGCTCTCATACTCACATGGGATTGGTACCACATCATCACTCAAGCATATGGGGGTAGGCTCGGTTCTCTCAACTCCATGCGCCTCCTTTGGTGAATGGAAAGTGCCATGCTCACCAATCTTGATATTTTTGTCGCCATCTTTTGGTAGTGGTGGAAGTAGGCTCATGTTGTTATCGAGAGCGGTGCTCGGATCGACTTCATCACATATGTGGCCTTGGATTCCTCCATCTTGAAGTGTAGACTCTTGGCGTGAAGCTTGATGGTGTGGAGGAGATCTTGCTCTTGGTGCCCTTTTGGGGGGGCTTGTTCGTCTGCGGTACCAAAATTCGCAGGCCAGCGCATGGCGGTACCTAAGTTGCCTTAAATTGCCGCGTTTTGAAATGTTGGGCCGCCAACTACTGATAGGGGCCATTTCGAGGCAAACTCATCTCACCCCTGCCAAATTCAAACATTCTGTTAAACTGCCTCTTGAAGTAGACGGTCGGGACCCTCATGTCGGTCATCTGTCTGTGACGCGAGCGCCAACGCGGCAACCTCTTAGGAAAATCGAGTAACTAAGTGGATTGGATGCGTTGACCAATTTCACAAATCCATTCCCACCTTTCCCCTAGCACCGGTGGCGTCAGAATCCACCCTCCAGGCAGGACGATCCCTTCGGACATTTGACTTCCGGCTCCAAGTTGATTCGCCCAGTTGCTGCGTCCAGTCGCTGATCCCGAGCTCCAATGGCGCATGCCGTAGCCGCCGTTGCGAGGCTCTAGCCCGCCTCCGCCACCAACGAGCCGAGCAGCTCAGAGGATGGCAGATCCTACTACCAAGGAAGAAGAAGTCCTGGCCACAAGCGGGTGAGCTACCCTTATTTTTGCTATTCGCACTAATTATAACTGCTAGCTGGCTACTAAACCTAAAATTGTTTATTAGCCCAACGCTGACAAACATATTTTGTCCACAATTTTCTATCAAGTGGGATCTCCGCGGACCACCCTTACCTGGTTACGGTAGTCCTCTTCAGTTACGACTCTAAGGGTAAGTGGTATGGACACCATTGTATCATGATGGAAGAAGCGCCTGCGCATATCTGCACTATATCTGGTATGGTTGCTGCTCTACGTAATCATGATGAATTATTGCCGAAGAAGACTACAAAGTTCAGATTCATGGATGAACGTGGCATCATGGTTCCTCTAACATGTGACAGTCAGCTAATTGGGTTGATGAAAAGGTATGCTTTTGCTTGCATGTTTGAGCAGAATTGTGATGTACTGGATGTGGAAGCTGCTGCAACTGGGAGTCACCCTTCTATTTTTGGACAGGGTGGTTGCTCGAACCCAATTAGCTCCTGGTAAGCAAAAGTCTCTTGGGGTTCGCATGTTTGTGCTGAATTGTAATTTTTGTTTTATTTACTATGTTGATATTGGGCAGTTATGCAACAGTCCTGTTTCTTTGACAGGAAGTGCCGCAAGGTTAGAAAGATGACTGCCGTGTCAGTTATTTTGCTACCCAAAGAAATTAAAAACGAGTGGAAAGATGTCATTTTGCTGCCCGAAGAAATTAAAAACAAGTGGAAAGCTGATGCTGGACACGATTCTGGTGCCCATTGTCCCGGCGATGCAGAGTCCGTGAAGCTAAGAAAATTGGCATCGAGGAAGAGGAAGAAGGCAAGAAATGAAGAAGCTAGTGGACGTGAAGGCTTGGCACCCAGGCTACGAAAGAAGGCTGCTGGCAATGAAGATGCATACTAATGTGTTGAACTTGAACCTGTATATGTAATTTTGTTAAATTCTGGAGCTCTATGTGTGGCACGTTACTGGGCAAAACAATCTACCCATGTTCTCTGAGTAAAATACCACGACTTACGGTTTGGAAACGCCTGAGTCAGTAGTTGAATCCGAAATTGTGATTGTACCACTGCAATCTAAAAACACGCAGCACCAGTTCCACGATTGCTAAGGGGCAGGATTTCTCCAAATACGACGGAATGTAAGTGGCACAGAAATAAATTATTTAAGCTGCCACACTCCACGAAGCAGCAACTTATTTTAGATGCTGCACAACGACGTGGCAACATAAACAACAATGGCAACCGATAATGCCCAGACGCTTGAGCCTGTCTATCTCACTGCCTCCCTGCTCTTGCATCCCCTGCGTCTGGTGAAGCTCCCGGGTCTCCATTAACCGGGTGTACGTTCTTCCACTTCATAAATTATGGCTGTGCCATTTGCATGCAGCATAATCCACGTAGATTACGTTTAAAAAAACCACCAATGTCAGGATACCACCATGATCAGACAAAAGGAAGTGATGCAGGGTTAAGATAGACTAACGGGAGAGCAATTGTTTTCCTCGCAGGACTCCGGGACCACTATTTCAGACCGCTAGGTCAACAAGTACTACTATTACAACTTAAAAAGGCACGGAGCTCAAGCTAAATAGAACTAGTTATCACACATCTCCTTGATCTTCCTAATCCTAGCCCGATGCACATCTTCTTGCGAGAGCAAGGATCGATTCATCTGCTCCTTCCTTTTAGCATCTTCCTTGCACGGCTTCAAGTGTTTCTCTGTATTTTTCCTCATGCACTTGTCAATACTCATAGTTGTGAACTGCAGGACTTTGGCCTGGTGAATATAATTACTTGCTTGAGTCAGTTCTTGCTCTGCATTAGCTTTCAGGGCCAAGCCACGTCCCTCTCCTTCTCGACTTTGCTAACCTTGTCTTGCACCCTCCTGAGATCTCGGTTAAGCTTGGTCGTGTCAACTGGGTCCCATAGCTCCATCTCAACACTGTCAAGAAGTGAGCTGACTACGGATTCTTTCAACTCAACAGTCATATCCCATAGTTTGTCCAGTGTTTTCTGCATCGATTTGGGCCACCCTGGGTCTACCCATTTGACAACACCGCAACTTCCGCCTTGGATCATTGCACGATGTCCTTGACACCGTAGAAACCTCCTGCCTACTTTTCGTGCTTCGAACGCTACAAATTTACCGGGCACATGTCCATGTTTACATAGTAGAGGACTGTCTTCATCCACTAAACCGTGATAGTTGGAGTCATACATCGTCTAGTTGGCCTAACACATCATACGTGCATGAGTAAACGGAGTAGATCTAGCTCAAAAAATAGATAACTGGCCACAGATGATAGAGATAGATATGAGACGACTCACATCGAAATCACCGTCCCTGTCGTCACGACGCGTTAACTCGCCGTCTCCCCTTGAACCCATGGCGAGAGGGGAGGGGGTGGCTGCGGGAGAGAGGATTGGAATGGAGGCTCCGTCGGCTTGTGGCTACGGCAGGATGGGAGTGAAGTGGGGAAAGTGGCTTCGAGGGGAAGGAAGAGAAGTATGGGGAGGAAGATAAGTAATGGGGACGTGACACTGGGATATGGCCCACTCAACTCGTGAGTCGTGACACTCGCAACAGGGGAGCTCCCGGTGTTGCCAGTTTGTCCAGAGCAAGTGTGGCCAATCATGCCACAGTACAGCCTACTCGGGGATTGCTCTCACAAAGACCAACCCAATCGTCCAAGCGCACCGATCGAACGGTATGTAACAATAATTAAGCAGAACAACTGTGCTAGGGCGTGCCTTATAGAAGACTCGGTCTAACAGCCACCCATTGGGGGGGCTAAGGTTAGGGCTCTCCTAAGGTTAGGATCCATATGTGGTTTATGAGAGGAACACACATGCAATGACACTGGTGGATCCATGTGTGGTTTGTGAAAAGAACAAACATGCAATCACACTAGGTGGTCCATGTGTAGTTTATTTAGAGGAACAAACAAGCAATGACACTAGGTGTGGTTCATGAAAATAACAGACATGCAATGACACTGGTGGATCCTTATGTGGTTTGTTTAGAAGAACACACATGCAATGACTCTAGCTGTGGTTCATGAAAAGAACACACATGCAATGACACTGGTGGATCCATGTGTTGTTTGTTTAGAAGAACATACATGCAATGACACTGGGTGTTGTTCATGAAAAGAACACACATGCAATGACACTAGTGGATCCATGTGTGGTTCATGAGAAGAACACACATGTAATCACACTGGGTGTGGTTCATGAAAAGAACAGACAAGCAATGACACTGGTGGATCCATATGTGGTTTGTGGAAAGAACAGACATGCAATGACTCTAGTTATGGTTCATGAAAAGAACAAACATGCAATGACACTGGTGGATCCATGTGTGGTTCATGAGAATAACACATATCCAATAACACTGGTGGATCCTTATGTGGTTTGTTTAGAAGAACACACATGCAATGACTCTAGCAGTGGTTTGTGAGAAGAACATACACGCAATTACACTAGGTGTGGTTCATGAAAAGAACAGACATGCAATGACACTGGTGGATCCTTATGTGGTTTGTTTAGAACCACACACATGCAATGACTCTAGCCGTGGTTCATGAAAAGAACACACATGCAATGACACTGGTGGATCCATGTGTGGTTTGTTTAGAAGAACACACATGCAATGACACTGGGTGTGGTTCATGAAAAGAACACACATGCAATGACACTGGTGGATCCATGTGTGGGTCATGAGAAGAACATACATGCAATCACACTAGGTGGATCCATGTGTGGTTTGTGGAAAGAACAAACATGCAATGACTCTAGCTCTGGTTCATGAAAAGAACACACATGCAATGACACTGGTGGATCCATGTGTGGTTCATGAAAATAACAGACATGCAAAGACACTGGTGGATCCATATGTGGTTTTCCGAAATCACAGACATGCAATGACTCTAGCTTTGGTTCATGAAAAGAATAGACATGCAATGACACTGGGTGGATCCATGTGTGGTTCATGAGAAGAACACACATCAAATGACACTGGTGGAACCTTATGTGGTTTGTGAGAAGAACAGACATGCAATGACACTGGTGGATCCATGTGTGGTTTGTGAAATGAACGGACATGCAATCACACTAGGTGGATCCATGTGTGGTTAGCTTAGAAGAACACACATGCAATGACTCTAGCTGTGGTTCATGAAATGAACACACATGCAATGAAACTGGTGGATCCATGTGTGGTTCATGAAAAGAACATACATGCAATGACACTGGTGGATCCATGTGTGGTTTGTGAAAAGAACAGACATGCAGTCACACTTGGTAGATTCATGTGTGGTTTGTGGAAAGAACATACATGCAATGACTCTAGCTGTGGTTTAGGAAAAGAACACACATGCAATGACACTAGTGGATCCATGTGTGGTTTGTTTACAGGAAGAGACATGTAATGACACTGGGTGTGGTTTGTGAACAGAACAGACTTGCAATCACACTAGGTGGATCCATGTGTGGTTTGTTCAGAGGAACAGACATGCAATGACACTGGGTGTGGTTCATGAAAAGAACATACATGTAACGATACTGGTGGATCCATGTGTGGTTCATGAGAAGAACACACATGCAATCACTCTAGCTGTGGTTCATGAAAAGAACACACATGCAATGACACTGTTGTATCCATGTGCGGTTTGTGAAAAGAACAGACATGCAATGACACTGGGTGTGGTTCATGAAAAGAACAGACATGCAATAGCACTGGT
>OU342745.1:187133158-187190015 GCA_910589775.1 Avena eriantha | reverse complement strand
ATGTGTGGTTCATGAGAAGAACACACATCCAATGACACTGGTGGATCATTATGGGCTTTGTGAGAAGAACAGACATGCAATGACACTAGTTGTGGTTCATGAGAAGAACACACATGCAATGACACTGGTGGATCCATATGTGGTTTGTGAAAAGAACAAACATGCAATGACTCTAGCTGTGGTTCAGGAAAAGAACACACATGCAATGACTCTAGCTGTGGTTCCAGAAAAGAACACACATGCAATGACACTGGTGGATCCATGTGTGGTTTGTGAAAAGAATAGACATGCAATCACACTAGGTGGATCCATGTGTGGTTTATTTAAAGGAACAAACATGCAATGACACTGGGTGTGGTTTGTGAACAGAGCAGACATGCAATCACCCTAGGTGGATCCATGTGTTGTTTGTTTAGAGGAACAGACATGCAATGACACAGGGTGTGGTTTATGAAAAGAACATACATGCAATGACACTGGCGGATCCATGTGTGGTTCATGAGAAGAACATACATGCAATGACTCTAGCTGTGCTTCATGAAAGAACACACATGCAATGACACTATTGGATCGATGTGTGGTTTGTGAAAAGAATAGACATGCAATTACACTTGGTGTGGTTCATGAAAAGAACAGACATGCAACGACACTCGTGGATCCTTATGTGGTTTGTTTAGAACCACACACATGCAAGGAATCTAGCTGTGGTTCATGAAAATATAACACGGGCAATGACACTAGTGGATCCATGTGTGGTTTGTTTAGAAGAACAGACATCCAATGACAGTAGGTGTGGTTCATGAAAAGAACACACATACAATGACACTAGTGGATCCATGTGTGCCTCATGAGAAGAACGGACATGCAATCACACAAGGTGGATCCATGTGTGCTTTGTGGAAAGAACAGACATGCAATGACTATAGTTGTGGTTCATGAAAAGAACACACATGCAATGACACTGGTGGATCCATGTGTGGTTCATGAAAAGAACATACATGCGATGACACTGGTGGGTCCATATGTGGTTTGTGGAAAGCACAGACATGCAATGACTCTAGGTGTGGTTCATGAAAAGAATAGACATGCAATGACACTGGGTGGATCCATGACTGGTTCATGAGAACAACACACATCCAATGACACTGGTGGATCCTTATGTGGTTTGTGAGAAGAACAAACGTGCAATGACACTGGTTGTGGTTCATGAGAAGAACACGCATGCAATGACACCGATGGATCCATGTGTGGTTTGTGAAAAGAACAGACATGCAATCACACTAGGTGGATCCATGTGTGGTTTGTTTAGAAGAACACACATGCAATAACTCTAGCTGTGGTTCATGAAAAGAACACACATGCAATGAAACTGGTGGATCCATGTGTGGTTCATGAAAATAACAGACATGCAATGACACTGGTGGATCCATGCTTGGTTTGTGAAAAGAACAGACATGCAATCACGCTAGGTGGATCCATGTGTGGTTTGTGGAAAGAACAGACATGCAATAACTCTAGCTGTGGTTCAAGAAAACAACAAACATGCAATGACTCTAGTTGTGGTTCAGGAAAATAACACACATGCAATGACACTAGTGGATCCATGCATGGTTTGTGAAAAGAACAGACATGCAATCACACTGGGTGGATCCATGTGTGGTTTGTTTAGAGGAACACACATGCAATGACACTAGGTGTGGTTTGTAAACAGAACAGAAATGCAATCACACTAGGTGGATCCATGTGTGGTTTGTTTAGAGGAATAGACATGCAATGACACTGGGTGTAGTTCATGAAAAGAACATACATGCAATGACACTGGTGGATCCATGTGTGGTTCATGAGAAGAACACACATGCAATGACTCTAAATGTGGTTCATGAAAAGAACACACATGCAATGGCACTATTGGATCCATGTGTGGTTTGTTTAAAAGAACATACATCCAATGACACTTGGTGTGTTTCATGAAAAGAACAGACATGCAATGACACTGGTGGATCCTTCTGTGGTTTGTTTATAAGAACACACATGCAATGACTCTAGATGTGGTTCATGAAAAGAACACACATGCAATGAAACTGGTGGATCCATGTGTGGTTCATGAAAAGAACAGACATGCAATGACACGGGTGGATCCATGTGTGGTTTGTGAAAAGAACAGACATGCAATCACAGTAGGAGGATCCATGTGTGGTTTGTGGAAAGAAAAGACATGCAGTAATTCTAGTTGTGGTTTATGAAAAGAACACACATGCAATGACTCTACGTGTGGTTCAGGAAAAGAACACACATGCAATGACACTGGTGGATCCATGTGTGGTTTGTGAAAATAACACACATGCAATAACACTAGGTGGATCCATGTGTGGTTTATTTAAGGAAGAGACATGCAATGACATAGGGTTTGGTTTGTGAACAGAACAGACATGCAATCACACTAGGTGGATCCATATGTGGTTTGTTTAGAGGAACAGACAAGCAATGACACTGGGTGTGGTTCATGAAAAGAACATACATGTAATTACACTGGTGGATCCATGTGTGGTTCATGAGAAGAACACACATGCAATGTCTCTAGCTTTGGTTCATGAAAAGAACACACATGCAATGACACTGTTGGATCCATGTGTGTTTTCTGAAAAGAACAGAAAGGCAATGACACTGGGTGTGGTTCATGAAAACAACATAGATGCAATAACACTAGTGGATCCTTATGTGGTTTGTTTAGAACCACACACATGCAATGACTCTAGTCGTGGTTCATGAAAAGAACACACATGCAATGACACTGGTGGATCCATGTGTGGTTTGTTTAGAAGAACAGACATGCAATGACACTTGGTGTCGTTCATGAAAAGAGCACACATGCAATGACACTAGTGGATCCATGTGTGGTTCATGAGAAGAACAGACATGCAATCACACTAGGTAGATCCATGTGTGGTTTTTGGAAAGAATAGACATGCAATGACTCTAGCTGTGGTTCATGAAAAGAACACACATGCGATAACACTGGTGGATCCAAATGTGGTTTGCGAAAAGCATGGACATGCAATGACTCTAGCTGCGGTTCATGAAAAGAACAAACATGCAATGACACTGGGTGGATCGTTGTGTGGTTCATGAGAAGAACACACATCCAATGACACTGGTGGATCATTATGTGGTTTGTGAGAAGAACAGACATGCAATGACACTGGTTGTGGTTCATGAGAAGACCACACATACAATGACACTGGTGGATCCATGTGTGGTTTGTGAAAAGAACAAACATGGAATCACACTAGGTGGATGCATGTGTGGTTTGTTTAGAAGAACACACATGCAATGACTCTAGCTGTGGTTCATGAAAAGAACACACATGCAATGACACTATTGGATCCATGTGTGGTTCATGAGAACAACACACATCCAATGACACTAGTGGATCCTTATGTGGTTTGTGAGAAGAACAAATGTGCAATCACACTGGTTGTGGTTCATGAGAAGAACACACATGCAATGAAACTGGTGGATCCATGTGTGGTTCATGAAAAGAACAGACATGCAATGACACGGGTGGATCCATGTGTGGTTTGTGAAAAGAACAGACATGCAATCACAGTAGGAGGATCCATGTGTGGTTTGTGGAAAGAAAAGACATGCAATAACTCTAGCTGTGGTTTATGAAAAGAACACACATGCAATGACTCTAGGTGTGGTTCAGGAAAAGAACACACATGCAATGACACTGGTGGATCCATGTGTGGTTTGTGAAAATAACACACATGCAATAACACTAGGTGGATCCATGTGTGGTTTATTTAAGGAAGAGACATGCAATGACATAGGGTTTGGTTTGTGAACAGAACAGACATGCAATCACACTAGGTGGATCCATATGTGGTTTGTTTAGAGGAACAGACAAGCAATGACACTGGGTGTGGTTCATGAAAAGAACATACATGCAATTACACTGGTGGATCCATGTGTGGTTCATGAGAAGAACACACATGCAATGTCTCTAGCTTTGGTTCATGAAAAGAACACACATGCAATGACACTGTTGGATCCATGTGTGTTTTCTGAAAAGAACAGAAATGCAATGACACTGGGTGTGGTTCATGAAAACAACATAGATGCAATAACACTAGTGGATCCTTATGTGGTTTGTTTAGAACCACACACATGCAATGACTCTAGTCGTGGTTCATGAAAAGAACACACATGCAATGACACTGGTGGATCCATGTGTGGTTTGTTTAGAAGAACAGACATGCAATGACACTTGGTGTCGTTCATGAAAAGAGCACACATGCAATGACACTAGTGGATCCATGTGTGGTTCATGAGAAGAACAGACATGCAATCACACTAGGTAGATCCATGTGTGGTTTTTGGAAAGAATAGACATGCAATGACTCTAGCTGTGGTTCATGAAAAGAACACACATGCGATAACACTGGTGGATCCATATGTGGTTTGCGAAAAGCATGGACATGCAATGACTCTAGCTGCGGTTCATGAAAAGAACAAACATGCAATGACACTGGGTGGATCGTTGTGTGGTTCATGAGAAGAACACACATCCAATGACACTGGTGGATCATTATGTGGTTTGTGAGAAGAACAGACATGCAATGACACTGGTTGTGGTTCATGAGAAGACCACACATACAATGACACTGGTGGATCCATGTGTGGTTTGTGAAAAGAACAAACATGGAATCACACTAGGTGGATGCATGTGTGGTTTGTTTAGAAGAACACACATGCAATGACTCTAGCTGTGGTTCATGAAAAGAACACACATTCAATGACACTATTGGATCCATGTGTGGTTCATGAGAACAACACACATCCAATGACACTGGTGGATCCTTATGTGGTTTGTGAGAAGAACAAATGTGCAATCACACTGGTTGTGGTTCATGAGAAGAACACACATGCAATGACACTGATGGATCCATGTGTGGTTTGTGAAAAGAACAGACATGCAATCACACTAGGTGGATCCATGTGTGGTTTGTTTAGAAGAACACACATGCAATGACTCTAGCTGTGGTTCATGAAAAGAACACACATGCAATGAAACTGGTGGATCCATGTGTGGTTCATGAAAATAACAGACATGCAATGACACTGGTGGATCCATGCGTGGATTGTGAAAAGAACACACATGCAATGAAACTGGTGGATCCATGTGTGGATTGTGAAAAGAACACACATGCAATGAAACTGGTGGATCCATGTGTGGTTTGTTTAGAGGAACACACATGCAATGACACTGGGTGTGGTTTGTGAACAGAACAGAAATGCAATCACACTAGGTGGATCCATGTGTGGTTTGTTTAGAGGAATAGACATGCAATGACACTGGGTGTGGTTCCTGAAAAGAACATACATGCAATGACACTGGTGGATCCATGTGTGGTTCATGAGAAGAACACATATGCAATGACTCTAGATGTGGTTCATGAAAAGAACACACATGCAATGGCACTATTAGATCCATGTGTGGTTAGTTTAGAAGAACATACATGCAATGACAGTTGGTGTGTTTCATGAAAAGAACAGACATGCAATGACACTGGTGGATCCTTATGTGGTTTGTTTATAAGAACATACATGCAATGACTCTAGCTGTGGTTCATGAAAAGAACACACATGCAATGAAAATGGTGGATCCATGTGTGGTTCATGAAAAGAACAGACATGCGATGACACTGCTGGATCCATATGTGGTTTGTGAAATGAACAGACATGCAATCACGCTAGGTGGATCCATGTGTGGTTTGTGGAAAGAACAAACATGCAATGAATCTACCTGTGGTTCAGGAAAACAACAAACATGCAATGACTCTAGTTGTGGTTCAGGAAAATAACACACATGCAATGACACTAGTGGATCGATGTGTGGTTTGTGAAAAGAACAGACATGCAATCACACTGGGTGGATCCAACTGTAGTTTGTTTAGAGGAACACACATCCAATGACACTGGTGTGGTTTGTGAACAGAACAGAAATGCAATCACAGTAGGTGGACCCATGTGTGGTTTGTTTAGAGGAATAGACATGCAATGACACTGGGTGTAGTTCATGAAAAGAACATACATGCAATGACACTAGTGGATCCATTTGTGGTTCATGAGAAGAACACACATGCAATGACTCTAGATGTGGTTCATGAAAAGAACACACATGCAATGGCACTATTGGATCCATGTGTGCTTTGTTTAGAAGAACAGACATGCAATGACACTTGGTGTGTTTCATGAAAAGAACAGACATGCAATGGCACTAGTGGATCCATGTGTGGTTTGTTTAGAAGAACAGACATGCAATGACACTAGGTGTGGTTCATGAAAAGAACACACATGCAATGACACTAGTGGATCCATGTGTTGTTCATGAGAAGAACGGACATGCAATCACACTAGGTGGATCCATGTGTGCTTTGTGGAAAGAACAGCCATGCAATGACTCTAGCTGTGGTTCATGAAAAGAACACACATGCAATGACACTGGTGGATCCATGTGTGCTTCATGAAAAGAACAGACATGCGATGACACTGGTGGATCCATATGTGGTTTGCGGGAAGCACAAACATGCAATGACTCTAGCTGTGGTTCATGAAAAGAATAGACATGCAATGACACCAGGTGGATGCATGTGTGGTTCATCAGAAGAACACACATCCAATGACACTAGTTGTGGTTCATGAGAAGAACACACATGCAATGACACTTGTGGATCCATGTGTGGTTTGTGAAAAGAACAGACATGCAATGACTCTAGCTGTGGTTGAGGAAAACAACAAACATGCAATGACTCTAGTTGTGGTTCAGGAAAATAACACACATGCAATGAGACTAGTGGATCCATGTAAGGTTTGTGAAAGGAACAGACATGCAATCACACTGGGTGGATCCATGTGTGGTTTGTTTAGAGGAAGACACATGCAATGACACTGGGTGTGGTTTGTGAACAGAACAGAAATGCAATCACACTAGGTGGATCCATGTGTGGTTTGTTTAGAGGAATAGACATGCAATGACACTTGGTGTAGTTCATGAAAAGAACATACATGCAATGACACTGGTGGATCCATGTGTGGTTCATGACAAGACACACATGCAATGACTCTAGATGTGGTTCATGAAAATAACACACATGCAATGGCACTATTGGATCCATGTGTGGTTTGTTTAGAAGAACATACATGCAATGACACTTGGTGTGTTTCATGAAAAGAACAGACATGCAATGACACTGGTGGATCCTTATGTGGTTTGTTTATAAGAAAACACATGCAATGACTCTAGCTATGGTTCATGAAAAGAACACACATGCAATGGAACTGGTGGATCCATGTGTGGTTCATGAAAAGGACAGACATGCAGTGACACTGGTGGATCCATGTGTGGTTTGTGAAAAGAACAGACATGCAATCACAGTAGGAGGATCGATGTGTGGTTTGTGGAAAGAACAGACATGGAGTATCTCTAGCTGTGGTTTATGAAAAGAACACACATGCAATGACTCTAGCTGTGGTTCAGGAAAAGAACACACATGCAATGACACTGGTGGATCCATGTGTAGTTTGTGAAAATAACACACATGCAATAACACTAAGTGGATCCATGTGTGGTTTATTTAGAGGAAGAGACATGCAATGACATAGGGTGTGGTTTGTGAACAGAACAGACATGCAATCACACTAGGTGGATCCATATGTGGTTTGTTTAGAGGAACAGACATGCAATGACACTGGGTGTGGTTCTTGAAAAGAACATACATGCAATTACACTGGTGGATCCATGTGTGGTTCATGAGAAGAACACACATGCAATGACTCTAGCTATGGTTCATGAAAAGAACACAGATGCAATGACACTGTTGGATCCATGTGTTGTTTCTGGAAAGAACAGACATGCAATGACACTGGGTGTGGTTCATGAAAACAACATACATGCAATAACACTAGTGGATCCTTATGTGCTTTGTTTAGAACCACACACATGCAATGACTCTAGTCGTGGTTCATGAAAAGAAAACACATGCAATGACACTTGTGGATCCATGTGTGGTGTGTTTAGAAGAACAAACATGCAATGACACTTGGTGTGGTTTGTGAAAAGAACACACATGCAATGACACTAGTGGATCCATGTGTGGTTCATGAGAAGAACAGACATGCAATCACACTAGGTAGATCCATGTGTGGTTTGTGGAAAGAACAAACATGCAATGACTCTAGCTGTGGTTCATGAAAAGAACACACATGCAATGACACTGCTGGATCCATGTGTTGTTCATGAAAAGAATAAACATGCGATGACACTGGTGGATCCATATGTGGTTTGCGAAAAGCACAGACATGCAATGACTCTAGCTGTGGTTCATGAAAAGAACAGACATGCAGTGACACTGGGTGGATCCTTGTGTGGTTCATGAGAAGAACACACATCCAATGACACTGGTGGATCATTATGTGGTTTGCGAGAAGAACAGACATGCAATGACACTGGTTGTGGTTCATGAGAAGAACACAAAAATGACACCGGTGGATACATGTGTGGTTTGTGAAAAGACCAAACATGCAATCACACTAGGTGGATGCATGTGCGGTTTGTTTAGAAGAACACGCATGCAATGACTCTAGCTGTGGTTCATGAAAAGAACACACATGTAATGAAACTGGTGGATCCATGTGTGCTTCATGAAAAGAACAGACATGCAAAGGCACTGGTGGATCCAAGTGTGGTTTGTGAAAAGAACAAATATGCAGTCACACTAGGTGGATCATGTGTGGTTTGTGGAAAGAACAGACATGCAATGACTCTAGCTGTGGTTCGGGAAAAGAACACAGATGCAATGACTCTAGTTGTGGTTCAGGAAAAGAACACACATGCAATGACCCTGGTGGATCCATGTGTGGTTTGTGAAAGGAACAGACATGCAATCACACTAGGTGGATCCATGTGTGGTTTGTGAAAGGAACAGACATGCAATCACGCTAGGTGGATCCATGTGTGGTTTGTGGAAAGAACAGACATGCAATGACTCTAGCTGTGGTTTAGGAAAACAACACACATGCAATGACTCTAGTTGTGGTTCAGGAAAATAACACACATGCAATGACACTAGTGGATCCATGTGTGGTTTGTGAAAAAGAACAGACATGCAATCACACTACGTGGATCCATGTGTGGTTTGTTTAGAGGAACACACATGCAATGACACTTGGTGTGGTTTGTGAACAGAACAGAAATGCAATCACACTAGGTGGATCCATGTGTGGTTTGTTTAGAGGAATTGACATCCAATGACACTGGGTGTAGTTCATGAAAAGAACATACATGCAATGACACTGGTGGATCCATGTGTGGTTCATGAGAAGAACACACATGCAATAACTCTAGATGTGGTTCATGAAAAGAACACGCATGCAATGGCACTATTGGATCCATGTGTGGTTTGTTTAGAAGAACAGACATGCAATGACACTTGGTGTGTTTCATGAAAAGAACAGACATGCAATGACACTGGTGGATCCTTATGTGGTTTGTTTAGAAGAACACACATGCAATGACTCTAGCTCTGATTCAGGAAAAGAACACATATGCAATGAAACGGGTGGATCCACGTGTGGTTCATGAAAAGAACAGACATGCAATGACACCGGTGGATCCATGTGTGGTTTGTGAAAAGAACAGACATGCAATCACACTAGGTGGATCCATGTGTGGTTTGTGGAAAGAACATACATGCCATGACTCTAGTTGTGGTTGAGGAAAAGAACACACATGCAATTACTCTAGATGTGGTTCAGGAAAAGAACACACATGCAATGACACTGTTCGATCCATGTGTGGTTTGTGAAAATAACAGACATGCAATAACACTAGGTGGATCCATTTGTGGTTTATTTAGAGGAACAGACATGCAATGACACTGGGTGTGGTTTGTGAACAGAACAGACATGCAATCACACTAGGTGGATCCATGTGTGGTTTGTTTAGAGGAACAAACATGCAATGACACTGGGTGTGGTTCATGAAAAGAACATACATGCAATTACACTGGTGGATCCATGTGTGGTTCATGAGAAGAACACACATGCAATGACTCTAGCTATGGTTCATGAAAAGAACACACATGCAATGAAACTATTGGATCCATGTGTGGTTTCTAAAAAGAACAGACATGCAATGACACTTGGTGTGGTTCATGAAAACAACATACATGTAATCACACTGGTGGATCCTTATGTGGTTTGTTTAGAACCACACACATGCAATGACTCTAGTCGTGGTTCATGAAAAGAACACACATGCAATGACACTGGTGGATCCATGTATGGTTTGTTTAGAAGAACAGACATGCAATGACACTGGGTGAGGTTCATGAAAAGAAGACACATGCAATGACACTAGTGGATTCATGTGTGGTTCATGAGAAGAACAGACATGCAATCACACTAGGTAGATCCATGTGTGGTTTGTGGAAAGAATAGACATGCAATGACTCTAGTTGTGGTTCATGAAAAGAACACACATGCAATGACACTGGTGGATCCATGTGTGGTTCATGAAAAGAACAAACATGCGATGACACTGGTGGATCCATATGTGGTTTGCGGAAATCACAGACATGCAATGACTCTAGCTATGGTTCATGAAAAGAACAGACATGCAATGACACTGGGTGGATCCATTTGTGGTTGATGAGAAGAACACGCATCCAATGAAACTGGTGGATCATTATGTGGTTTGTGAGAAGAACAGAGATGCAATGACACTGGTTGTGGTTCATGAGAAGAACACACATACAATGAAACTGGTGGATCCATGTGTGGTTTGCGAAAAGAACAGACATGCAATCACACTAGGTGAATCCATGTGTGGTTTTTTTAGAAGAACACACATGCAATGACTCTAGCTGTGGTTCATGAAAAGAACACACATGTAATGAAACTGGTGGATCCATGTGTGGTTCATGTAAAGAACAGACATGCGAAGGCACTGGTGGATCCAAGTGTGGTTTGTGAAAAGAACAAACATCCAATCACACTAGGTGGATCCATGTGTGGTTTTTGGAAAGAACAGACATGCAATGACTCTAGCTGTGGTTCGGGAAAAGAACACACATGCAATGACTCTAGTTGTGGTTTAGGAAAAGAACACACATGCAATGACACTGGTGGATCCATGTGTGGTTTGTGAAAAGAACAGACATGCAATCACACTAGGTGGATCCATGTGTGGTTTATTTAGAGGAACAGACATGCAATGACACTGGGTGTGGTTTATGAACAGAACAGACTTGCAAACCACACTAGGTGGATCCATGTGTGGTTTGTTTAGAGGAACAAACATGCAATGACACTGGTGTGGTTCATGAAAAGAACATACATGCAATGACACAGGTGGATCCTTATGTGGTTTGTTTAGAACCACACACATGCAATGACTCTAGCTGTGGTTCATGAAAAGAACATAAATGCAATGACACTGGTGGATCCATGTGTGTTTGTTTAGAAGAACAGTCATGCAATGACACTCGGTGTGGTTCATGAAAAGAACACACATGCAATGACACTGGTGGATCCATGTGTGGTTCATGAGAAGAATAGACATGCATGAAGGAAATATGCCCTGAGAGGCAATAATAAATTTGTTATTATGTATTCCTTATATATGATAGATGTTTATTTTACATGATAGAATTGTATTGATCGGAAACATCAATACACGTGTGTTTAATAAACAAAAAGGGTTCCTAGTTATGCCTCTCGCATAGACTAGCTTGTTGATTAACAAGATGATCAAGGTTTCCTAATCATGGACATTGGATGTTGTTAATAACAAGGTCACACCATTGGTGGAATGATGTGATGAACATGCATCCAAAGTATAGCATTACGATCAAGTCATTATGTTTATATTGCTATAACATCATACGAAGTAATCTTTATCCTTAGACCATAAGATCATGTTAATTGCTAACACCGGAAGAGTAACTTGATAACATCAAACGTCACACCGTAACAGGGTGACTATAAAGATGGGTTCAGTACTACGAAGGTGTTATGTTGAGGCTCATGGATCAAGAGTGGAATTTGTCAATCCCGATGACGGATAGATAAACTCTGGGCCCTCTCGGTGATATCACATTGAGATAGCTTGCAAGAAAGTGATGTGATCACTAGAATGTGATATCACGGGAACGAGAAAAGAGTGCATGTCGGTAACGAGATCAAACTAGGTATGGAGATACCGATGATCGAATCTCGGACATGTAATATATCAAGAGACAAAGGGATTTAGTTACAAGCATTAAAGGTTCTCACGATCATAGAAGTCATCGTTGAATGTGTAGGAGTCAGTACGGATCTCCAGGTCCCGCTGCTGATTATTGATCGGAGAAGGGTCTTGATCATGTATGCTTTATTCGCGAACCGTAGGGTGTCAGACCTAAGAGTTACCAGACACCATTTTGGAGCAGATATGTTTCATACGAAAGAATTGCAAAGCGCAGGAATTGTTTCAATAGAAACCGGAAATTGTTTCGGGTGAAATTGCAGAAAGTGGTTATGCATGTTGTTGGGCCACATAGAGATAAACAAAACTTTTTCCCTATGCGGTGATCCCAAGATCCAGCTCAGGTAGAAGGCCACGAGGATTACCACTAGACGCGCAGTTGCGGAATTGATGAAGCACGTCGCTTGATGCAGTGCAGTCCTCCCGATCCGTTCCAGTTCCACGATCCATGATTCGTACTTTCTTCACGATCGTCGAAGTGCTAAACGTACAGCACCTCCGCCGGTATCCACAAGTATGAGGAGGAGCGTCGGCGATGGACTGCTAGGTCTGGTACGGCGGCGATAGGACGGACTGGGGCTAGGGTTTCCAACACATGGAGTGACCTAACCTTGTGCTCTAAGCACCTGCGCCCCAGCTTATATAGGGAGTGAAAGTGGGCTCCACTCACTTGTGGCCCATTCACTAAAAAGGCCTATAGTAGCTACTGCAAGTCTCACTTGCTGACTAAGTCCATGTCTCTATTTGGGTCCAACCCAAATAGGTTTCCTGTTTGGGTCTAACCCAAACTTGCTCCTGCTCTTAAGTATGTGACCCGACAGGCTCATGGTAACCCGGACACGATTCCGAGTCTCACTCGTGATCGATCAGTTGGTAGCGGCTCCTAGAAGAACGTGCCAACTCCCAAGTACCAATAAGTCATGACGACATACCTTCCAATGCGACTTTCGTCTGAGTCCCTTTTGCCTCATGATATACCTTGTCGGACTATAGGCGAATGTTCGTCATCCCTTAAATAGTCCGACTCTCTTTCTCGATCCGAGATAAGTGATTCATCCGACTAACTCTTAGTCGGCTGCCTCGGTTAACACTTAACCGTGACGCGCATGGCCATGCTTTCCGAATCATATCTTCCGAGAGGGCCTAGAGAATATCTCTCCAGATAGAGGGGCAAAATCCCGTCTTGGTTATTCACATCACGCAGCTTGATTCTCAGACGACCCGAACTCCGCCTTTATAACTGCCCAATGACGGAACAGCGTTTGACAGCGGAGATCCTCAACTCGGATTGTGCAATAACCTCAGGTCTAAGGATTACATTGATTGAGACATGCAAATGACGACTTGTTCGTTGCATCTCAATATGGGTCAGTCCGACTCGCTAAACTCTTTAGCCGAATCCATGTAAGTCGGAATAGCATCTCCATGCCCATGACAAGTGGAACCTAGTCATCTGCCGACTTTCACATTGGTCTAGGTTGTGTGCCCGGCACAACCTCAATGACCAAGGACAATTAGTATGAACAACATGAATATGTAGTTCCACAATCAAATCACATATTCGATGATACATATCAGCAGTTCATACATGGACCATAACCTTATGAATACACAGGAATATCATCATTCATGATTGCCTCTAGGGCATATTCCCAACAGTCTCCCACTTGCACTAGAGTCAATCTTCCGACATCACATGTCCAGGCATCTGATGCCCATTGCTCTCAAGTGTGCCTCATGCTTCGGCTGTGGAAGTGGCTTTGTCAACGGATCCGCAATGTTTGCATCAGTGTGTACCTTGCATAACTTGATATCACCTTGATCCACGAACTGGCAAATAAGATGGTACCGCATGAGTATATGTTTGTTCTTCTGGTGTTGTCTAGGTTCCTTGGCTTGTGCAATAGCACCATTGTTGTCACAATACACGTCTAACTGATTGGACGAGCCCTGAACCACACCAAGATCCATGAGGAAATTCCTCATCCAAATGGCTTCCTTTGCCGCCTCCGAGGCAGCAATATACTCAGCCTCTGTTGTAGAGGCAGACACCGTTTCTTGCTTGGAACTTTTCCAGCTCACAGCCCCTCCGTTTATCACAAACGCATATCCGGATTGCGAACGAGAATCATCCGAGTCAGTGAGATAACTCGCATCCGTGTAACCCTTTACACTGAGTTCATCCTCACCTCCATAAACCAGGAACGTATCCTTAGTCCTTCTCAAGTACTTGAGGATATTTTTAGCCGCTGCGCAGTGGATCTCTCTAGGGTCAGCCTGGTATCTGCTCACAACACTTAGAGCATAGGAAACATCCGGCCTAGTACAAATCATAGCGTACATGATGGATCTGATTGCAGAAGCATACAGAATCGCACTCATCTGACTTCGCACATCAGTTGTCGAAGGACACTGAGTCTTGCTAAGTTTTACGCCATGGGACATCGGTAAGAACCCCTTCTTAGACGATTCCATGTTGAACTTCTTCAACACTTTGTCCAAATATGTACTTTGACTCAATCCAATGAGCCACTTTGATCTATCTCTATAGACCCGGATTTCTAGTATGTAAGTTGCCTCACCCAAGTCTTTCATCGAAAAACTCCTTTCCAATGATTCCTTAGTCTCTTGCAACATTTGGACATCATTTCCAATCAGTAATATGTCATCCACATATAAGATCAAAAAGTTTACTTTGCTCCCACTAAATTTCTTGTATAAACAAGAATCATGATCGCTCTTGATGAAGCCAAACGATTTGACTACCTCATCAAAGCGAATGTTCCAACTCCGAGATGCTTGCTTCAACCCATAAATGGATTTCTGAAGCTTGCATACTTTATCAGCATTAGCCGGATCGACAATACCCTCGGGATGTATCATATACACGTCCTCGGTTAAATTTCCATTAAGGAAAGCCGTCTTGACATCCATCTGCCATATCTCATAGTCGAAATAGGCTGCTATAGCTAACATGATCTGAACTAATTTAAGCATCGCTACATGAGAGAAAGTCTCATCGTAGTCAACTCCTTGAACTTGTCGGAACCCCTTCGCGACAAGCCGTGCTTTATAGATAGAAACATTTCCATCCATATCAGATTTCTTCTTAAAGACCCATTTGCACTCAACGGGTCTTGCACCATCTGGCAGATCAACCAAGTTCCAAACTTGATTTTCATCCATGGACTTTAACTCGAATCTCATGGCTCCAAGCCATGACTCGGAATCAGAACCCACATCGCTTCTGAATAAGTTGTCGGCTCATCACTGTCCAACAGCATCACATCACGAACACTTCGCAATCTAGCCGATCTTCGCAGTGTCGGTGCAGTTTCCGGCTCAGGTACCACGTCCGGCTCAACCGCTAAGGCATTTGCCGACTCGCTGCTAGCCGCCATCTCTCGAATTTCTTCGAGGTGCACCGTACTCCCACTAACTCCCCGACTGAGAAACTCTTTCTCAAGGAAGACACTGTTTCGAGCGACAAACACTTTGCCCTCTTCTCGGTTGTAGAAGTAGTAACCCAAGGTTTCCCTCGGATACCCCACGAAGATACACTTATCTGACTGAGCTATAAGCTTGTCCGACTAAAGTCGCTTGACAAAAGCTTCACAACCCCAAATCTTAAGAAAAGACAAACTCGGCTTCTTGCCAGTCCACATCTCATGCGGTGTCTTCTCTACCGACTTTGATGGTACTCTGTTTAGTGTGAACGCTGCAGTTTCTAGACAATAACCCCAAAATGATAAAGGCAGATCTGTCTGACTCATCATTGATCATACCATGTCCAACAAGGTCTGATTCCTCCTTTCCGACACACCGTTTCTCTGTGGTGTTCCTGGAGGAGTGAGCTGGGGAACTATTCCACAACTCTTTAGATGGTCATCAAACTCATGGGTCATGTACTCGCCTCCTTGGTCCGACCGAAGAAAATTTATTTTCTTGCCAAGTTGATTTTGTACCTCATTCTGGAATTCCTTGAACTTTTAAAAGGCTTCCGACTTATGCTTCATCAAGTAGATATATCCATACCTACTCAAATCATCATGAAGGTAATGAAGTACTCATAACCACCTCTGGCTGTCGTGCTCATTGGGCCACATACATCACTATGTCCCAGTCCCAATAAGTCGGACGCCCTTTCACAACTCTTTGCAAAAGGTGTCTTGGTCATCTTGCCGAGAAGGCAGGATTTGCATGTCTCGAATGACTCCAAGTCGAACGAAGTTAGGAGTCCATCATCATGGAGCTTCTTCATGCGTTTCCAACTTATATGACCAAGCCGACAATGCCAAAAGTAAGTCATATTCAGATCATTTGGTTTTAACCTTTTCACATTTATGTTATAGACAGATTCACTATCAACATTCAAAATAAATAACCCGTCCCGGACGGGCGTAAAGCCATGAAACATATCATTCAAATATAAAGAACAACCATTATTCTTAATATTCGACTCATAGCCCTGTCTCATCAAACATGAGGCAGAAATGATGTTTTGACAAAGCACTGGAACATAATAACAATTATTTAGCTCCATTATGAATCCAGAAGGTAAATGAAGTTGCATTGTGCCGACTTCCAACACAGCGACTCTCGCTTTGTTTCCGACTCTAATGTCAACCTCGCCTCTTGCCACGCTCCTAGTTCTTACCAGTCCCTGGAACGAGTTGCAGATGTGAATGACTGATCCGGTATCATATACCCAAGAACTACCAGGTGCATCAACAAGATAAATGTCTATACCATTGCAAACAAGCGTACCTGAGACGGAAGTCACACCTCCGCTCTTGGCTTTATCAGCCAAGTACTTGCTCCAATTCCTCTTCAAGTGGCCATCCGACTTGCAGTAGAAGCAAGTGGATCTGGCTGTAGGAGATGGCTTAGTCCCTGAGGAAGCGCTTTGGACTGGGTCCTCCGCCTTACCTCTTGACTATGCCTTCTTCTTCTTAGTCTAAGAACTCTTCTTGAACTTAGCCTTGTTTTGTACCATCAACACTTGACTGGCACCTTTCTTGAGATCCGCCTCAGCCTGCTTGAGAATCCCATGTAATTCAGTGAGCTTCTTATCCATACCATGCATGTGGTAGTTTGATATGAACTGACCATACGCACTAGGAAGAGAGTTCAGAATTATGTCCGTAGTGAACTCTTCGCTAATGGGGTAGCCAAGCCTTTCCAGAGACTGCACGTAACCAACCATCTTGATCACATGCGGACTTAGTGGATCGCCATCCTTAAGCTTGCAGCTCAACAAAGGCTGAGAGACTTGATACCTCTCAGTCATTGCCTAAGCCTGGAACATACTTTTGAGGCTTTCGATCATATCGTAGGCCTCAACATTCTCGAACTACTGCTGCAAGTCCGGTTCCATGTGAGCAAGCATAAGATAGCTAATCTCCGTGGATTCATCAAAAATCCGACGGTAGGCATTGGTGGCTGCGATAGTCGCATTCTCATCCGGCTCAGCTGGAAGTGGGTTGTCTAGGACACGATCCCTTTTTTCTTGTTTGAGAACAATTCTCAGATTACGATACTAGTTGGTGAAATTAGTTCCATTCAGCTTATCTTTCTCTAAGATGGTTCTCAAAGCAAAACCGGAAATCTGAGGAAGACTGCTAGGTGCCATTGATCTACAATAGAAAATATGCAAAACACTTAAGACATGTATCCATAAAAGAGCAAGCATATTAAACACTTTAATATTTATGCTCCCACTAGAACCAACACCCCTCCGATGGTTACTTAGTGATTCAGGACCCTAAATAAGCAAGTCGACTAGTGAGCTTTAGCATCACTGCTAGCCGTCAAGTGATCTAGGTAGACAACTCCTTGTCAATCGTATCTCATACGACTCCTGTTGGATGGGTGGCATCACATGCCCCGACTCCCATCCGACTTTTCCCCAAGTCCCACAACCGTTGTGATAGACTTGTCTAGATTACCAAGTGCTTCTGCAGTAAGAGTCCGACTCGAACCCACCTAGTCGGAAAGAATTGATAGCACCTCAATTTTATGAGCCCACTACCAAAAATGTCCGACTTGTGATGGTGCAGCACTGGCGGGGAAACCGACTAGACCTTCTTTGAGGGATTATATTCTACCAACTATCTAATAGAGGTAAAAAATAGAGAAATAACAATAACACAAAATAAAAGCAATTATAATGTGAAATGGTATGGCTCTCTTCATGGTGATCTCTATCTCCATAAAGCCTGTAATCCGACTCATGTCAGCTCTTGTCACGGGCCGTCTTACACCATGTAGCCGACTTGTACACCGACTTGCATGCCATCTGGATTCTCCAAACAGCTACACTAGCTAGTAATCCAAATTACACAGAGAATCTGACACGCAGGCCATTATACAATAAGATGACAGCAACTAGGCTCCAGCCGGCTGACAAAATCCGTGATACGCAAATCACGTATGGATTACACACATCACATGCACATAAGCCATACCATTCACAACATGATCCTGCAAAATCAAGTTATGCATAGATACGATATCTACCGGCCTTGTGAAACTCGCAATGACATCTAAGGCGCTACGGTCCAAAAACACAGATCTCATCTGCATTCCGGACATGGATTTCATCATCGAATAAAACGATTTTACCCAAATCTGATCCGGACTCCGATTCGATCAAACCCTTTGATCTTTGATCACCGCATCCGGGTTTACGTGTCACAGTCTACCCCGATGGCGGAAACCGACCGGTAGGGGTATGTCGTTCCACGACCTTAGCAGTTAGATCACGGAAACCAGATCATCCATTCCCCCGAGTACAGTTGATCCAATCGACTTTGTACAAAACCGATCTATCTCATAGATCGACCACCAAAACTGCAATTAGATCCAATCTAACGACAACCGCATATCACATATGCGTTATCTCGAGAGATAAACAAAACTGTTGGGCCACGTAGAGATAAACAAAACTTTTTCCCCACGCGGTGATCCCAAGATCCAGCTCAGGTAGAAGGCCACGAGGATTACCACTAGACGCGCAGTTGCGGAATTGATGCAGCACGTCGCTTGATGTAGTCCAGTCCTCGTGATACATTCCGGTTCCACGATCCATGATCCATACTTTCTTCACGATCGTCGAAGTGCTGAACGTACAGCACCTCCGCCGGTATCCACACGTACGAGGAGGAGCGCTAGCGATGGACTCCTAGGTCCGGTACGGCGGCGACAGGACGGACTGGGGCTAGGGTTTCCAACACATGGAGTGACCTAACCTTGTGCTCTAAGCACCTGCGCCCCAGCTTATATAGGGAGTGAAAGTGGGCTCCACTCACTTGTGGCCCATTCACTAAAAAGGCCTATATTAGCCACTGCAAGTCTCACTTGCTGACTAAGTCCATGTCTCTATTTGGGTCCAACCCAAATAGGTTTCCTGTTTGGGTCTAACCCAAACTTGCTCCCGCTCTTAAGTGTGTGACCCGACAGGCTCATGGTAACCCAGACACGATTCCGAGTCTCACTCGTGATCGATCAGTTGGTAGCGGCTCCTAGTAGAACGTGCCAACTCCCAAGTACCAATAAGTCATGACGACATACCTTCCAATGCGACTTTCGTCTGAGGCCCTTTTGCCTCACGATATACCTTGTCGGACTATAGGCGAATGATCGTCATCCCTTAAATAGTCTGACTCTCTTTCTCGATCCGAGATAAGTGATTCATCCGACTAACTCTTAGTCGGCTGCCTCGGTTAACACTTAACCGTAACGCGCATGGCCATGCTTTCCGAATCATATCTTCCGAGAGGGCCTAGAGAATATCTCTCCAGATGGAGGGGCAAAATCCCGTCTTGGTTATTCACATCACGCAGCTTGATTCTCAGACGACCCGAACTCCGCCTTTATAACTGCCCAATGACGGAACAGCGTTTGACAGCGGAGATCCTCAACTCGGATTGTGCAATAACCTCAGGTCTAAGGATTACATTGATTGAGACATGCAAATGACGACTTGTTCGTTGCATCTCAATATGGGTCAGTCCGACTCGCTAAACTCTTTAGCCGAATCCATGTAAGTCGGAATAGCATCTCCATGCCCATGACAAGTGGAACCTAGTCATCTGCCGACTTTCACATTGGTCTAGGTTGTGTGCCCGGCACAACCTCAATGACCAAGGACAATTAGTATGAACAACATGAATATGTAGTTCCACAATCAAATCACATATTCGATGATACATATCAGCAGTTCATACATGGACCATAACCTTATGAATACACAGGAATATCATCATTCATGATTGCCTCTAGGGCATATTCCCAACACATGTGATATTGAAATATTGCAAGGGGCTATATGTGAATGTTTGTTAATTAAAGTAATTAACAAAATTCTAAATAAATTTAATAAAAAGAGTTTTATTAAATGAGAGAGCATTAAACTTGGAGAATTTTAATGCATTTAAGTGGAGACTTTAAAAGGGAATGTGAAGGGGTATTTTAATGTGGAGGGGTTACCACTACATGAATGGGGGAGGTGAGGGGTCACCCCCTGTGGCGCCCCGCAAAAACCACTACTAGAAAATCGCGTTGTTTTTTGTGCATTGCATCATCATGACCGCATGCTCATGTCATCATGCCACCTTGCATTTGAGCATCGTCATGTCATCTTGCATTTGTTTGCATAAAACTATTTTCAGAAAAACCTATTTTTGTTTTCTAAATACCCCGTGTTTAAATTTCAAATTAAAACCCTGGCCTCTTCCGGATATTTCATTTTGTCTACCAACGGATTTTGAAAGTCCCGTTTAAAATAATAAAACTTTTATTTTATTTTTAGGAGGCAGCATACCGGGCCGATCCGACCCAGTCGGCCACCCCCAGTACAAAAACCAGTTTCCCCAAAACCTATTCTACCAAATACTCTACCCACTCTAATCCTACCCAGCCCTCCACCTCGCCCCCTCCAATCCCATGTCACCACCTCACCAGACCCACCCTTTTCCCCTCCACCTCACCCAACACACCACACACACACCGCTCACACCCACACAGCAGGCCGACCCCCCTGGCCAGACTGGCCACCTTTTCCCGCCTCCCGCGCGCCGTACGCGCACCTGGGCGCGCAGCCCCAGGCGGGCCAGGCCCCACCTGCCGCCCATCAAACTCCCCACTCCCCTGCCCCGTCCCCGGGCCCACCCCGCACGCGAACAACCACCTCTCCCCCACGCCCCTGCACGCCACCTACCCCGCGTCCACCGCTCGCACCTCTCCCCTCCCCCGAGCCGCCTCCTTCCCAGGTGCCCGTCGCCGCCTTCCTCCGCCCCGCCGCCTCCGGCCCGAGCCCCGCTGCTCAGCCTCGCTCCACTCCTCGCCTCTTCTCGACCCCTCCTCGCCGCCAGGACCTCACCGGTCTCGCCCGTCCCCGCCGAGCCCTCCCTCACCGGCGGCCGTCCTCAAGCTCCTCGAGCCCCGCCGCTGCTCTCCTTCCTCCACCGCCACCAGAAGCGCCGCCGCCTCCGGCCGCATCTCCACCCGCGCCGAGCTCCTCCGCCGCCCTCGCCTTTCCTCCGCGGCCTCGCCTTCTCCGACCGCCCCAGCTGACGCCCGGCTTCCTCGCCGCCACCCGGGCCGTCCACCGCCCCGACTCCCTCTCCACCGCGCTCCTCCGCGTCCGCTCGCCCCAGTCCGGCCCGACCTCACCGCCAGCAGGTCCCCGGCCGACCTCCTCCCTCGCCGGTTCCCCCCGCACCTCCACCGCCCGTCCCCGCACCCCGCGTCGCCGGTCCCGCCGCCTTCGACCCGGCCCCGGCCGCCCTCGGTGCCCCTCCGCGCGCCCGCGCCAGAGACCCTCCGGCCGTAGCGCCCAGCGCCACTTCGCCGCTGGCCGCCGCCAACCACCTGCGCCGTGGAGCCTCGGCCCCGTGCCTCGCACCTCCCGCGTCATCCTCGTCTTCCTACGGGCCCCCGCGAGCCATCGTGTCGACACATCTCCCCGAGACCAACTGAAGACGAACCCACATCAGGGCTATGATGTTTGGGCGTGTAGTCCCTACGCAGATGTTAGGGCGATGACAAGGCGATGTATGTGTGAATATGGAACTTGGCCATGACTCCGTCTACCCCGGCTCCGGTAGCCTCTGTCCTCGGTAAGATCTTCGGACGCCTCTACGGAACCCGACAAGTCTCAACCCGGTGACAATCGACGAACCGCGGACGAGACCTTCTACGTGGACACCGAGTACTTCTTCCCGACTCCGAGCAAAGTTCGCCATCGACAATTGAAGCCGGCACCCTCCAAGATCTTCGTCCCGGACACCAAGATCTGCTTCCAAACGCTTTGACCAAAGCCGACACCAAAAGCTGCCACGACCCCCCACCGGCGAGGCAAGAGCGACCGCCGACAAGACCGACGCCAAACTCCAAGACCTTCTACATGGATCCGAACCTCGACCCCCCGGTACGACAAGCCCGTCGATATGGAACCGAAGGACGTCAAGTTCTTCTTCCCGAACGCCAAGCCCGACTCGATGGTGCGGACCCGACAAGATCGTCACCAAACCGCCAAGTTCGCCTACCCGGACACCATGCGACAAGATCTACTTCCCGGATCCGAAGACTCCAGTACCCGATCCACTCAAGTTCGCCATCGAGGACAAGATCGACACCGACCAGGGCGAATCCGATGCGCCCCGACGCCAGACCAAGTCCTTCTTCCCAGATGCGACAAGATCTACTCCGTTGTCCGAGAGCATTCCCGTCGAGCCGTTTCCGCCCCCGTCGAACCCCAAACCCCTCGGAGCCCAAGTTCGCTGAACCCTAATGTGATTCCCTATCCGAGACCCCATTATTTTATAATATGACATTATCACTTGTTGCATATTAATTATTCAGCTCGCATGCATATCATAATCATGCCGGATCTTCTGCCGTAGTATTAAATAATGTATCCGGTGTTTCTGCTAGTGTTTGCTTCTTCACGGATTAGGCCGATGAGTGGATGCGAGTAATGACAAGTTCTCCGGATATGAACGTTCGGCCGTGTTTCCCAGGCGAGCATTCTTCCCCTTCTACCTATTTTGCATTTATAGTATTTTTTTTACTCATGTTGATCTATTGCTATCCGTGTCGCGATGCTGTAGTTTCCGTGCACCAGTTATATCCCGTGCACCCTCGATAATGCCTTGGACACCTCCTATTACGTGTGTTTGGTAGATAGCTGGCCTTGCGAGTCGTAGTTGCATACTCAGTTGCGATCTTGTGTTATCGAGTACCATAGTTGTTGGAATGATGGCAGATGTTTATTTGTGGAGATGCTTATTGGTGGAGTTGATCATGACTTTAAATACAACTATTAAAATGCTAGATAAAAATAATGCAGAGGCATCGGTGGGCAATAGATGTTATTTGGTTCTTCCACGCTCACTTGTGTCCCGTAGGACCCCGAGTACTTGATACCTGTTCCTTGACTATTTGCACTATCCACATCCGGGAGACCTTATGGACCCCCCTGAGCCAGAGGTTGATTCATTTCTATTTCTTGGGGCCACAAAGTAGTTTGGGGCTTTATTACTATCCTGTACTTATGCCATGTTTACTGCTTTATTTAAGATTGTGCGTGGAGCACCTGTACTGTTTTGGATCGCGCCATGTTTTCGCGGTATCGACAAGCCCAGTCACACTTTCGGGTTCCCAGTCGTTTATAGCCGTCGTCGCAAACCCTGGGTCCGTTCCGGAGCCGGCCAACTTCGTTGCGGGTAGGTTAGTGGGGTGGCCCCCTGAAATATTTTATGAATCATGTGATCGCTTTGTCGTGAATGCCTCGTTGGGTTTTGAGTTGGTTTTTCCGAGGTTGATCGAGTGTGTGTTGCTATTTGTGCACCCCTGCAGAGTAAAACTTTCTGAAAGACGTGTCCGCGGTTATGGACGACTTGGAGCACAGTATCTCGATCATAGACAACCATAACTAAAGTAGTGTTATAAATTTGACTTAATATGTGACTAGTAATCAGATTCAACTACAATGGAATGGATAATGAAAATGCCAACAACTGGTGGATCTATGGTGATCTGTGTCATGCTACACCTGCCTAGTAAGTATTGCAACTCCAATGGAATGTGATAAAAGTGCCAACGACTGCTGGGTTTTGGGATTCCTCTGGACAATTATATCTGACTAGTAAGCACTGCAACTACCACTGAATGGTAATTAAAAACTGCCCACTACTTATGCTATCAGAATGACTCATGCTATCTATAGCTGATTAGTAATTGCTGCAACTATAACGGAATGAGTAAAATTGCCAACTGTGTGAGTTCCTTGGTCCGACTTCCTCGTTTGGTCTCGAGGGGGAAATACCAGGATGGGTTTGTTTGGTGTTAGCTTCAGGTTGGATCCGAATAGGTCTTTCTTACCCCTCTTTGATAACCGCCAGTTGTACCGAGTCTCTATAGGTGGCTTAGTGCCGCTGCGCTGCCGCTTCAGCCCACCATACCTATGTAGGCGAGAGCCGCGAAATTCTAGCCTCGCCGTGTACTGGCCTCAGTACTGACGGTCCTCTTTTTCCTTTGCCCTTTGTCGGCACCCCCTTTTGTTTTAGCAGGTTTGAGATTGACGTCGTTAGCAGGGTTACCCTTCTGGCTTGGCCTGGGCAGGGTTATGGACGCCATTGGTTAATCTTCAGGGCTCTTAGCCCCATTTGCATCTTGTCCGTAGTCGGACGCCCTATCGATTTCAAGGTGATTTGGATCTTTGTATTGTATATCTGTATTCTTGATTCGTGGAGTCGTGTTGTATATATATATCTGTTCTGTGGGTCCCATCGAGGACTGTTGTGTAATGGTATTACTTCGTTTTCCACCCGTACGAAAGTGCCTGGTGGGCGTCCTTGCATCGTTTCTATGCGGGTTTGGCGGAAAGGGCTAAAACTTGCATAGGGCCGATTCGAGGGTGTTACACCCTCCCATGCGTCGGCCATGGAGAGACGGGGCACCCCCTCCTCCTATAAAAGGCCACCCATGCCCTCCTTCATCCACACACCTCCTTGTGAAGGATCTCTCTCCCCCTCTAGAATTATTCCCCCATGGTCTCGGATTAGCGAGATACATGTTCCTGGTGGCATTTCGTCTAGAAGGAGTTGCTGCTTCCGCTGGATCGCTGGAGCGATGAGGTGGAGGTTGTCCGGTGGCTTGAACATGTGTGCGAGTGTGGATGCGCTGCTGAGTTGCGGCGCTCGGACTTCCTCACGATCTTGAGATTGGCAAGTGTACGACTACATCAACCACGAGTTCCTACTCGTTAACAAAACTTGTTGTCTTTGAGAGTAAGTTCTCGTTGGATGTATGTCCACCCGTTGCTTTGTACCTAGTAGATAGATCTTGGCGTGTAGTTCACACCGTAGGAAATTTTTTGTTTTCTATGCTGCGGACCCAACAGTGGTATCAGAGCCTGATCTATGCGTAGGTGCTTTGCACGGGTAGAACACATATGATTATATGTGGGCGATGAGATCATGTTATTGCATCTTCTATGTATTTTGGATATTGGTGGCATAGTGGGATGAAGCGGCCCGGACCAACCTTACATGTTATCGTACATGAGATAGGTTCCACGACTGACATGCAAGTTGTTTTGCATAAGTGGCTGGCGGGTGTCTATCTCTCCTACTATAGTCAATATCTGATTTACAACGAGTTGCTAATAACTTAGTTATCCTCGTTGTGGTTCATGTTCGTAGGTGAGGACGGTTCTATCTCTGAAAGCCCTAAGCCACGTAAAACTTGCAATTGATAAATTAGAGGCGTCTAGTTTAGATCGTTGCTAGGCTAGTGTATTGATATGGTATTGTTGTAAGTAGATGTATGATAGATACTCTTACAACACACTCAACGTGTAAGTTCCATAGACCTTGTCCTTACACATAAAGGAATGATAGAGATCATACCACGATGCAAGTGATAGAGATCAAATGCATGGACTATATCATCTCACTTTACACATTAGATGTTAGCATCTTATACTGCTAGTTTGGCGCTTTTGGTAGCATTGTAAGATGATCCCTCATTTAGATATCAAGATAAAAATGTGTTCTTCCTTAAGTATGCACCGTTCTGTGGATCGTGTTTCGAGACATCACGTGATGATCGGGTGTACTCGAATCTACGCTTTCATAGGAACGGGTGTAAGACAGTTTTACACACGCGAATACTAAAGTTCTTATTTGGCGAGCCTAGCATGTACAGACATGGCCTCGGAACACGGACCGAAAGGTTAAGAATGAGTCATATAGTTGATATGATGCCCATATAGATGCTCGCCTTTGAAGCTACATCAACTCACGTGGTGATCGGACTTGGTGTAGTGGATTTGGTTCATGTAATCACCAAAAGAACACGAGCGATGTCATTTTTGAGTGGTAGTTCATTAGTAATTTGGATTAGTTGAACTCAATCTATCATAAACTTAGTCTAAGTAAACTTTAGAAATTCTGTTGTAGATTCCACCAACCTTTTCATTTCAATGTGTTCATGGAGAAAGAAAAACTTGCTGCGAATGGTAGCAACTTCACCAACTGGGCTATGAATTTGAGGATTCTCCTCACTGCTACACAAAAGAAATATGTGCTAGATGCGCCGCTAGGCCCCCCACCAGCTCCGGATGCCCCTGACGAGGAAAAGAATGTCTATGTGACTCGTCAGGAGGACCACAACTTAGTTCATTGCGGCATACTGTATGGGCTAGAGCCAGAACTTCGAAAGCATTTCGAAAATGGCAATGCCTTTGATATCATGGGACAATTGAAAATGATTTTCGATACCCATGCTTCCGTAGAGAGTTATAATGCTACAGAAAAGTTCTTTAGCTGCATGATGGAGGAAAACAGCTCCGTTAGTGAGCAAGTACTCAAAATGTCTGGGTACGCCGATAAGCTTGTGTCATTGGGAATAACGATTCCCATTGACTTAGGCATACATCGTGTTCTCCAATCTCTGCCACCTAGCTACAAGAGCTTCGTGATGAACTATAATATGCAGGGCATGAAGAAGTCTCTTCCCGAGCTTCTGTCAATGCTTAAGACTACAGAAGTGGAGATTAGGAAAGAACATCAAGTGTTGATGATCAATAGGACCACCGGTTTCAAAAAAGACAAGAAAGGAAAGCATACGGGAAAGAAGGGTGGCAAGTCTGTTGCCATGCCTGAAAAAAAACCCCGAGCTGGCCCTAAGTCTGACACCGAGTGCTACTATTGTAAGGGGACTGGCCATTGGAAGCGCAACTGCCCCAAGTATTTGGAAGACAAGAAGTCCGGCAAGGCAAAGAAAGGTATATGTGATATACATGTTATTTAATATATGTAACTCGGTTCAGGGGCTACGGAACAAGCGACAACTAGCAAGGGATGAGGTCAGGATGCGGGTCGGCAATGGATCAAAAGTTGATGTGATCGCTGTCGGGACGCTACCTCTCCATTTGCCATCGGGATTAGTTATAAACCTAAATAATTGTTATTTGGTGCCTGCACTGAGCATGAACATTGTATCCGGATCGTTTTTGATGCAAAGTGGTCAGTCATTTAAATATGAAAACAATGGTTGTTCGATTTATAAGAATGATATCTTTTATGGTCATGCACCTATGTTGAATGGTTTATTTCTGATAGATCGCGATAGTAATATTACGCACATTCATAATGTTAATGCTAAAAAGATTAAACTTGATAATGATATATCTGCATATATGTGGCAATGCCGTCTAGGTCATATTGGTGTTAAACGCATGAAGAAACTCCATTCTGATGGACTTTTGGAATTACTTGATTTTGAATCATTTGATACATGTGAGCCATGCCTTATGGGCAAGATGACTAGAACGTTGTTTTCTGGTTCAATGGAATGGGCGACAGATCTATTGGAAATCATACATACTGATGTGTGTGGACAAATGAGTGTGTCGGTGCAAGGTGGATATCGTTATTTTGTTACTTTCACGGATGATTTGAGTAGATATGGGTATATCTATTTGATGAAACACAAGTCTAAAACTTTTGAAAAGTTCAAGGAATTTCAGAATGAAGTGGAAAATCATCGTAATAGAAAGATCAAATTTCTACGGTCTGACCGTGGAGGAGAGTATCTAAGTTACGAGTTGAGCACACACATGAAATAGTGTGGAATAGTTTCACAACTCACGCCTGCCGGAACACCACAGCGTAATGGTGTGTCGGAATGTCGTAATCGTACATTATTGGATATGGTTCGATCTATGATGTCTCTGACTGACTTGCCACTGTCATTTTGGGGTTATGCACTAGAAATAGCTGCATTCACTTTAAATCGGGCACCATCTGAATCCGTTGAAACGACACCGTATGAATTATGGTTTGGAAACAAACCTAAGCTGTCCTTTCTTAAAGTTTGGGGATGCGATGTTTATGTGAAGAAACTTCAGCCAGATAAACTCGAACCCAAAGCGGAAAAATGCATCTTCATAGGATACCCTAAGGAAATTATTGGGTATACCTTTTATCACAGATCCGAGGGCAAGGTTTTTGTTGCCAAGAATGGATCCTTTCTTGAGAAGGAGTTTCTCGAGAAAGGTGTGAGTAGTCGGAAAGTAGAAATCGAAGAGGTAATTGAACCTTCTCTTCATGGAATGGCGAGTGGCGCAGCACCGGAAGTTGTTTCGGAGTTGACTTCACCTGATGAAGAGAGAGATAATGATAATGATCATGAAACTCCGAAAGAGGACACTACCAAACCTCGCAGGTTAAGCAGGACACGTGCAGCTCCTGAACTATACAGCAATCCTGTTTGTGAATTTCATGGTTGATGAAATGGATGACCCTGCGACATATGAAGAAGCGGTGATGAGCCCGGATTCCAACAAATGGCTAGAAGCCATGAAATCCGAGATGGAATCCATGTACGAGAACCAAGTTTGGAACTTGGTGGACTTACCTCACGATCGAAAGGCCGTTGAGAATAAATGGATTTTCAAAAGAAAAACTGATGCTGATGGTAATGTGACGATCTATAAGGCTCGACTTGTCGCAAAGGGGTTTCGAAAAATTCAAGGAGTTGACTACGATGAGACATTCTCTCCCGTAGCGATGCTTAAGTCGGTTAGGATTATGTTAGCAATTGCTGCATATTTTGATTATGAAATATGGCAGATGGATGTCAAAACTGCGTTCCTCAATGGTAATATTGAAGAAGAGTTGTATATGATACAACCTAAGGGTTTTGTCGATCCTAAGGATGCTAATAAGGTATGTAAACTTCAGCGATCCATCTATGGACTGAAGCAAGCATCCCGGAGTTGGAATCTCCGCTTTGATGAGGTGATCAAATAGTTTAGATTTGTCCAAACTTATGGAGAGGCTTGTATTTACAAGAAAGTGAGTGGGAGCAATGTGGCATTTCTGATATTATATGTGGATGACATATTATTGATTGAAAATGATATAGATCTTTTAAACAGTGTTAAAAGTTATCTAAACAGCAAATTTTCGATGAAATACCTTGGTGAAGCGTCATATATATTAGGCATTAAAATCTATAGAGATAGATCAAGGCGCCTAATTGGGCTATCGCAGAGTACATACCCTGATAAGATATTAAAGAAGTTTAATATGGACGAAAGTAAGAAGGGGTTCTTACCTATGTTGCAAGGCAAGACATTGAGTAAGACTCAAAATCCGGCTACGGCGGAAGAAATAGAGATGATGGATAAGATCCCCTATGCCTCGGCCATAGGCTCTATTATGTATGCCATGCTATGTACAAGACCGGATGTGGCACATGCTATTAGTTGAATAGTAGGTACCAATCTGATCCAGGTTCGGAACATTGGATAGCGGTAAAGAACATCCTCAAGTACTTGAGAATAACTAAGGATATGCTTCTTATATACGGAGGTGAAGAAGAGCTAGTCACTAAGTGTTATGTCGATGCTAGCTTTGACACTGATCCGGAGGACTCTAAGTCTCAATTCGGATACATATTTCTCTTGAACGGAGCAGCAGTTAGTTGGAGGAGTTCCAAACAACCTGTGGTGGATGGATCAACGACGGACGCGGAATATGTTGCTGCTTCAGAAGCAGCGCAGGAAGCGGTTTGGATGAAAGATTTCATTACGGAACTAGGTGTGGTTCCCAGTGTGTTGGACCCGATGGTGATCTATTGTGACAACAATGGAGCCATAGCCAATGCAAAGGAACTGAGGTCTCACAAGAATTCCAAGCATATTAAGCGCAAGTTTCACTCCATCTGCGAGCATGTCAAGGATGGAGATATAAAGATTTGTAAAGTACACACAGACCTAAATGTAGCAGATCCGTTGACTACAGTTCTCCCTAGGGAAAAACATGCTCAACACCAGAACTCCATGGGTGTTAGATTTATCACTATGTGAACTAGATTATTGTCTCTAGTGCAAGTGGGAGACTGAAGGAAATATGCCCTGAGAGGCAATAATAAAGTTGTTATTATGTATTCCTTATATATGATAGATGTTTATTTTACATGCTAGAATTGTATTGATCGGAAACATCAATACATGTGTGTTTAATAAACAAAAAGGGTTCCTAGTTATGCCTCTCTTATAGACTAGCTTGTTGATTAACAAGATGATCAAGGTTTCCTGATCATGGACATTGGATGTTGTTAATAACAAGGTCACACCATTGGTGGAATGATGTGATGAACATTCATCCGAAGTATAGCATTACGATCAAGTCATTATGTTTATATTGCTATAACATCATACGAAGTAATCTTTATCCTTAGACCATAAGATCATGTTAATCGCTAACACCGGAAGAGTAACTTGATAACATCAAACGTCACACCGTAACAGGGTGACTATAAAGATGGGTTCAGTACTACGATGGTGTTATGTTGAGGCTCATGGATCAAGAGTGGAATTTTTCAATCCCGATGACGGATAGATAAACTCTGGGCCCTCTCGATGATATCACATTGAGATAGCTTGCAAGCAAGTGATGTGATCACTAGAATGTTATATCACGGGAACGAGAAAAGAGTGCATGTCGGTAACGAGATCAAACTAGGTATGGAGATACCGATGATCGAATCTCGGACATGTAATATATCGAGAGACAAAGGGATTTAGTTACAAGCATTAAAGGTTCTCACGATAACAGAAGTCATCGCTGATTATTGATCGGAGAAGGGTCTCGATCATGTCTGCATTATTCGCGAACCGTAGGGTGGCACACTTAAGAGTTACCGGACACCATTTTGGAGCACATATGTTTGAGACGAAAGAATTGCAAAGCGTAGGAATTGTTTCAATAGAAACCGGAAATTGTTTCGGGTGAAATTGCAGAAAGTGGTTATGCATGTGATATTGAAATATTGCAAGGGGCTATATGTGAATGTTTTTTAATTAAAGTAATTAACAAAATTCTGAATAAATTTAATAAAAAGAGTTTTATCAAATGAGACAGCATTAAACTTTGAGAATTTTAATGCATTTAAAGTGGAGACTTTAAAAGGGAATGTGAAGAGGCATTTTAATGTGGAGGGGTTACCACCACATGAATGGGGGAGGTGAGGGGTCACCCCCATGTGCCGGCCATGGAGAGAGGGGGCACCCCCCATCCTCCTATAAAAGGCCACCCATTCCCTCCTTCATCCACACACCTACTTGTGAAGGATCTCTCTCCCCCTCTAGAATTATTCCCCCATGGTCTCGGATTAGCGAGATACATGTTCCCGGTGGCATTTCGTCTAGAAGGAGTTGCTGCTTCCACTAGATCGCTGGAGCGAGGAGGTGGAGGTTGTCCGGTGGCTTGAACGTGTGTGCGAGTGCAGATGCGCTACTGAGTTGCGGCACTCGGACTTCCTCACGATCTTGAGATCGGCAAGTGTACGACTACATCAACCACGAGTTCCTACTCGTTAACAAAACTCGTTGTCTTCGAGGGTAAGTTCTCATTGGATGTATGTCCACCCGTTGCTTTGTACCTAGTAGATAGATCTTGGCGTGTAGTTCACACCGTAGGAAATTTTTTGTTTTCTATGCTGCGGACCCAACAATGCAATCACACCAGGTGGATCCATGTGTAGTTTGTGGAAAGAACAGACATGCAATGACTCTAGCTATGGTTCATGAAAAGAACACACATGCAGTGACACTGGTGGATCCATGTGTCGTTCATGAAAAGAACAGACATGCAATGACACTCGTGGATCCATATGTGGTTTGCGGAAAGCACAGACATGTAATGACTAGCTGTGGTTCATGAAAAGAATAGACATGCAATGACACTGGGTGGATCCATGTGGGGTTCATGAGAAGAACACACATCCAATGACACTGGTGCATCCTTATGTGGTTCATGAAAAGAACTTACATGCAGTGACATCGGGTGTGGTTCATGAAAAGAACAGACATGCAATGACACTGGTGGATCCTCATGTGTGGTTCATGAAAAGAACAGACATGCAATGACACTGGTGGATCCTTATGTGGTTTATTTAGAAGAACACACATGCAATTACACTGGTAGATCCTTATGTGGTTCATGAAAAGAACAGACATGCAATGATATTGGGTATGGTTCATGAAAAGAACACACATGCAATGACACTAGTGGATCCATGTGTGGTTCATGAGAAGAATACACATCCAATGACACTAGTGGATCCTTATGTGGTTAGTTTAGAAGAACACACATGCAATGACTCTAGCTGTGGTTCATGAAAAGAACACACATGCAATGAAACTGGTGGATCCATGTGTGGTTCATGAAAAGAACAAACATGCAATGACACTGGTGGTCCATGTGTGGTTTGTGAAAATAACAGACATGCAATCACACTAGGTAGATCCATGTGTGGTTCGTGGAAAGAACAGACATACAATGACTCTAGCTGTGGTTCTTGAAAAGAACAGACATGCAATGACACTGGTGGATCCATGTGTGGTTTGTGAAAAGAACACACATGCAATCACACTAGGTAGATCCATGTGTTGTTTATTTAGAAGAACATACATGCAATGACTCTAGCTGTGGTTCATGACAAGAACACACATGCAATGAAACCGGTAGATCCATGTGTGGTTCATGAAAAGAACAAACATGCAATGACACTAGTGGATCCATGTGTGGTTTGTGAAAAGAACAGACATGCAATCACACTAGGTTGATCCAAGTGTGGTTTGTGGAAAGAACAAACATGCAATGACTGTAGCTGTGGTTCAGGAAAAGAACACACATACAATGACTCTAGTTGTGGTTCAGGAAAAGAACACACATGCAATCACACTGGTGGATCCATGTGTGGTTTGTGAACAAAACAGACATGCAATAACACCAGGTGGATCCATGTGTGATTTGTTTAGAAGAACACACAAGCAATGACACTGGGTGTGGTTCATGAAAAGAACATACATGCAATGACACTGGTGGATCCTTATGTGGTTTGTTTAGAAGAACACACATGCAATGACTCTAGCTATGGTTCATGAAAAGAACAGACATGCAATGACACTAGTAGATCAATGTGTGGTTTATGGAAATAACAGACATGAAATGACTCTAGTTGTGGTTCATGAAAAGAACAGACATGCAATGACACTGGTGGATCCATGTGTGGTTCATGAGAAGAACACACATCCAATGACACTGGTGGATTCTTATGTGGTTTGTGAGAAGCACAGACATCCAATGACTCTAGCTGTCATTCATGAAAAGAACAGACCTGCAATGACACAGGGTGGATCCATGTGTGGTTCATGAGAAGAACACATATCCAATGACACTGGTGGATCCATATGTGGTTTGTTGGTTTGTGGAAAGAACAGACATGCAATGACTCTGGCTGTGGTTCATGAGAAGAACACACATGCAATGACACTGGTGGATCCATGTGTGGTTTGTGAAAACAATAGACATGCAATCACACTAGGTGGATCCATGTGTGGTTTGTTTAGAAGAACACGCATGCAATGACTCTAGATGTGGTTTGTGAGAAGAACAAACATGCAATGACACTGGGTGTGGTTCATGGGAAGAACACGCATGCAATGACACTGGTGGATCCTTGTGTGGTTTGTGAGAAGAACACACATGCAATGACTCTGGCTGTGGTTCATGAGAAGAACACACATGCAATGGCACTGGTGGATCCATGTGTGGTTCATGAGAAGAACACACATGTAATGATGCTGGGTGTGGTTCATGAGAAGAACACACATCCAATGACACTGGTGGATCCTTATGTGGTGTGTTTAGAAGAACACACATGCAATGACTCTATCTGTGGTTTGTGGAAAGAACAGACATGCAATGACACTGGTGGATCCTTATGTGGTTTGTTAGAAGAACGGGCATGCAATGACACTAGATGGATCCATGTGTGGTTTGTTTAGAGGAACAGACATGCAATGACACTGGGTGTGGTTCATGAAAAGAACAGACATGCAATGACACTAGTGGATCCATATGTGGTTTGTGGAAAGCACAAACATGCAATGACACTGGGTGTGGTTCATGAAAAGAAGAGACATGCAATGACACTAGGTGGATCCATGTGTGGTTCATGAGAAGAACACACATCCAATGACACTGGTAGATCCTTATGTGGTTTGTGAGAAGAACAAACATGCAATGACACTGGTGGATCCATGTGTGGTTTGTGAGAAGAACAGACATGCAATGGCACTAGCTGTGGTTCATGAGAAGAACACACATGCAATGACACTGGTGGATCCATGTGTGGTTTCTGAAAAGAATAGACATGCAATGACTCTAGATGTGGTTCATGAAAAGAACACACATGCAATGACACTGGTGGATCCATGTGTGGTTCATGAGAAGAACACACATCCAATGACACTGGTGGATCCTTATGTGGTTTTTTTAGAAGAACACACATGCAATGACTCTAGATTTGGTTCAGGAGAAGAACACACATGCAATGGCACTGGTGGATCCATGTGTGGTTCATGAGAAGAACACACATGTAATGATGCTGGGTGTGGTTCATGAGAAGAACACACATCCAATGACACTGGTGGATCCTTATGTGGTGTGTTTAGAAGAACACACATGCAATGACTCTATCTGTGGTTTGTGGAAAGAACAGACATGCAATGACACTGGTGGATCCTTATGTGGTTTGTTAGAAGAACGGGCATGCAATGACACTAGATGGATCCATGTGTGGTTTGTTTAGAGGAACAGACATGCAATGACACTGGGTGTGGTTCATGAAAAGAACAGAGATGCAATGACACTAGTGGATCCATATGTGGTTTGTGGAAAGCACAAACATGCAATGACACTGGGTGTGGTTCATGAAAAGAAGAGACATGCAATGACACTAGGTGGATCCATGTGTGGTTCATGAGAAGAACACACATCCAATGACACTGGTGGATCCTTATGTGGTTTGTGAGAAGAACAAACATGCAATGACACTGGTGGATCCATGTGTGGTTTGTGAGAAGAACAGACATGCAATGGCACTAGCTGTGGTTCATGAGAAGAACACACATGCAATGACACTGGTGGATCCATGTGTGGTTTCTGAAAAGAACAGACATGCAATGACTCTAGATGTGGTTCATGAAAAGAACACACATGCAATGACACTGGTGGATCCATGTGTGGTTCATGAGAAGAACACACATCCAATGACACTGGTGGATCCTTATGTGGTTTTTTTAGAAGAACACACATGCAATGACTCTAGATTTGGTTCAGGAAAAGATCACACCTGCAATGACACTGGTGGATCCATGTGTGGTTTGTGAAAAGAACATGCATGCAATCATGCTAGGTCGATCCATGTGTGGTTTGTTTAGAGGAACAGACATGCAATGACACCGGGTGTGGTTTGTGAATAGAACATACATGCAATCGCACTAGGTGGATCCATGTGTGGTTTGTTTAGAGGAACATACATGCAATGACACTGGGTGTGGTTCATGAAAAGAACAGACATGCAATGACACTGGTGGATCCATATGTGGTTTGTGGAAAGCACAGACATGCAATCACACTGGGTGTGGTTCATGAAAAGAACACACATCCAATGACACTGGTGGATCCATGTGTGGTTTATGGAAAGAACAGACATGCAATGACACTGGTTGTGGTTCATGAAAAGTATACAGATGCAATGACACTTGTGTATCCTTATGTGGTTTCTGAGAAGAACACAGATGCAATGACTCTAGTTGTGGTTCATGAAAAGAACATACATGCCATGACACGAGTGGATCCGTATGTGGTTTGTGGAAAGACCAGACATGCAATGCCATTGGTTGATCCATGTATTTCACTGTACAGGACACTCACTTTCCTTTTTTATACTACTCAGTTTTTCCCTATGTTTTTTGATACTACTTAGTTTTGCCCCCCTCTCTCTGAGAGCCCCCTCTCTCTATCTTTCGTAAAGCCCAAACTTGTGCTCACTCTGTGTGCTACTCCCTGATTGGTTGTCACAGTTGTCACGCAGATTGTGCGCACCAACCATTGATTCTGTGCGATCCAACGATGATCGTTGCACACGTCGTGCCCCTTCCCAGTATAGCGTGAGACAGCACAGACGTCTCCCTCAGCGAGACTTCTACAAGAAGGAACATGATGTCATCCATGGAAAAAGTCGTCGAGCGGTCATGTCATGTTTAATCAAGTCTGAAAAGCCTACTACTGCTACTACTACGCCACAACACATGCATCATCAAGTTCACGATCGTCGATGGACAGCTGCAATACATTGCCACTTGATTTTAATAAGACACATCCCATTTTTTACGCAGCGGCTCTCAATCTCACTTCCAACCAGGCCCCACCGTAAGAAGATTGCACGCGCTAGCTAGAGGCTGAAGAGCTGAGCTCAACGAGACCTAACTTCTCCGGCTTCATCGAGTCACTCGCAACCATCAACACATCCCTTTACCCGATCTATTACAACCCCACAAATCTCGCCGTATAGCCACCTACCTTCCCCTCTACATTTCCACTTTTAACTATCGCCAATTTTAGGGCCGTGTCAAACTTCGTACATAGAAATTGTGTGTGCGCCCTTTGCATGTGGCTCAATACAAAACTACCATGCATGACCCAGGAAAAATTGTGACGTACCGTGCGCGTGTCGTGGTGCACGGTACAGTATACTGCACGGCGCGTTGCACGCTGGTGCAACGAAACGTGACTTGCTTCCATCCACCTTAACTATAGAGCCCCTCTCCGCACACCCACTCCCACTCTCGCTCACTCTCCCCACACAACCTTCTCCACCGTCCCATCAGCATCCGCAAACTCCCAAGAATACCCCGTCCATGCCGGCAATTGCTGAGGAGGATAAGGTGGCCATCGTCACCTCCGAGGCCGCCGGCGAGGAGGCCCCCGTATCCTCGTCGGTCCCCCTCGACGCGTGGAAAGCAGTCGCCGTCCCTATCCAGGCCCCAATCGAGGCCCCCGCCGGTCACAAGCAGATCAAGCACTTCTTGGGCACCTACTATCCAGATAAGTACATCGCTCCGCTGAACCCCTACGACACCGACATCGACGACCCATGGTTGGAGGTAACTAGGGTTAGCTCCCCTCCCCTTGTTCTTCTACCGTTCCTATCGTTGGATGCTAGATCTTGGTTTATTAGGATTCGCTTGTTCGCATTTCGATTGCTCGATCTTGTTACATCATCTACTCCCCCATTTTCCTTTTCTTCCAATAGGTTTCCGGCAGCGACGTCTGCAGCAATGATGAGTCCATTCACACCAAGGCTCGTCAGGTGCTGAGGAGGCTGCGGGCCGGCCAGTACGACGCCTTCTTCAGGGGCCCCGACTACAGGTGCCCCTTCCGCAAGGGGATCGCCTACTGTTGTGCGAGTCGCGCTGACGACACCGACTTCAACACCTTACTGAACCATGCAGAGGTCGTGGGATCTGGCATCCACAAAGGCGGCAAGCGCGATACCATGAACATCAACACCTGCATCGCTGAACACCGGGCTCTCGGCATTCACCTCCGAAACCTCCAGCGGGTGGCCATCAAAGAGGGTCGCATGCCTCCAATCAGGCATAAGGCCCCCAAGATCAAGGGACTGGGCAGCAAGAAGTGGAGGAAGCGCCAGAGGGAGGAGGCGGAGGCACGGGAGCTTGCAAGATGTGCCTGCAGCTATGGCGGCTGCTGCTGCTGCTAAGCAGCTTCTTTCTAGCTATATCATATTTCTGGCTGAATGCATCGAACCTCGTTAAGCAACCTACTTTCTATCGCTATATACTATTTAGCTGCGCACAGCTATATCTACATTTGTTTGGTTTTCTGAATGAATGTATTCTGCCTGGTGTGATTTGCTGCTCTAGATTTCCTACCTGATCGGAGGCAAAAAGAGGTCCAAAAGGGAACGAATTATCGAAGAGAGAATCTTCTCTAGATTTGCTACCAATTTGGGCAAAATGAAACATATATGTTTAGCGAGAGAGGAAAAGGGTACTCTTTCAAACTGCCAGTTAACGAGCTACCATCTTGACAAGCTACAAGACACATACATAAACATACACAAAGAGGGTTAAATTTATTTTACTACTCTCACTTGAGGCGCTAGACATCTTGATAAGATAACTGAGTTCCACAAAATAGAAACATAACACTGAGAAGTAAATTTTAATTCACTTCTCATCAGCCCACTTGATGCGCTTGCCATCGTTCCTAGGTGACCAACTGCGATCATACCAGGTGGATCTTACATTATTGGCCCTCCACAGCTCACCAAATGCAAGTTCGTCCCACCTAGGATCTGACTTGGCTTCCCTATCTTCAGCATCATGTGGCACAATTAGTAGTGCATCACATGCCCGATTGTTGCCGCTAGAAGATGTTGCCTCTCTGTTTGCTGCTTCAGCTACAGCCTCTCTATCAGCTGCTTCTGCTTCAGCTGCAAGCTCGCTTTCAGCTGCTTTTGCGGCCTCTCTATCAGCTGCTTCAGATGCATCCATTTCCTTTGCATATGCAGCTTCAAACTCAGCTATTCTGCATTTTCTACAAAGGGCTCCCCTAAGCTCGTCTTCCCTCTTGCAAATAGGGCAAAACACAAGGTAACGTAGAAAAAATGGATCTTCTTGTACAGCTGGTAGGTCACGTAAGCATGTATGGCTGCATACTTCAGGTTTATATCAGACAATGACCACTCGTCCCAGAAATCGTGCCTATCCGTAGGGAAATCTGCCTTCATTCTGTCGTATGACTCATCGAGGATTCTAGTTGCGAGTGATGCCATTCCATCCTTACTCGAGCCCCCTATGATCTTGACAAGACACTGAATATCGATCCAGTTGTGCACAGGAATTATAATTCTCTCTTGATAAAATTTTAAAAAATCAGTTGTATTGTCAACAGTGCAGAAAACAATTCCCTTTTCTACAAGGAACAGGCGCAGCGCCGGACATTTCCTGTCAGTCCTGAAAGCATGTAGTTTGTCATCACCAAAATTTGTAACTACAAATATTTTGTCAATGCAAGATCATCATCTGAATATAATTTTGAAAAGTTTAGTAAATGCAAGATCAAGACTCTCAACATTGTCTTGTCATAATTTATTTGGTCCTAAATAAAATCTAGTAGTTGCAAGATGAGCAAATGGATAAAGAACAAGAGGATAAAACCCTAAAAGCGGTTAGCTACAGAGAGCAGATCTACAAACCGGGAGAGGTGGTAGACGAGGACGTGTTTCCTCATGGCCAGTTGAATGACAGCGACTTCACTCCCTTCATATGGGTGCTCCGGGGTGTACTCGAGGTCCAATCCCACAAACTTGTCCTCGTCTTTCTCAAGCCAACCCTCGTGCATCCTCAGGACACGCACCACTGTCTCCTCCTCATTGGTGTAGACGACGTTTATCTTCTTATTGTCATGGGTAGTGAAGCTTGTCTCTAGAGTGAAACGACCTTCCATGGCGACAAGGAGAAGACGGGAAGAAGACAGATGACAGGAAGAAGAAGAGTGGTTTCTACGAGGCAGGGGAATGGTGGAACCGTCAATGCACTTTTAAGGTACTGGTTAACGACGGGGACGGAAGTCCAAGGAGAGATGCATGGTGGTGGCCGTTCCAGTTTCTGAGTAAACAAAAAATAATTATAACGCCGATACATGTTCCCTGTTTTGTCACGTCAATACACTGGGCAGGGGGTGTTGTCCTATCCACTGTGCCAATGCTGCAAGCCTATGTGACAGCCACCCCGCCTAAGCGATGGGAGCGACATAACGGCGAGAACTAACAAGAGGGCCCAACTAGACGGCCGTTGGCCTGATTTTTTGTATTGAAACGTAAAGTTGAATTCGTGCCGAAAAAGACCCTCTGAGTATTTGTCACACCAACTGTAGTCATCCCAGCAGATTTCAGGGAACTTGGGTACCACGTTGCCTGGGCACCCCAACTTTCGGGCCACAAAATGATATTCTCCTTTTGGTGGTGGCACGAGTAGATGAAGGTGCCTTATGATGGTGTCGACGGAGGTCATTGGCATGCCTTGCCAAAGGTTGATGTAGATGGCGCACTTGGTCATCCACATGACGCTCGCAACGATTCTCCTTTTCCTTGGCACTCTTGTTGGTGAGGCGTTGTAATGAGCACAAAGCACCATTAGTCTTGGCCATCATGCTCATGGTTTTGGTGAAGTTGTTGTTCATGCCGCTCTTGAAGTTGTTGAGGGAGCTTTCAAACTTTTCCATGTGATGGTGGACCTTGGCGCTCTCGAGGTGGAGGCTCCCTCTTGGTCGATGTGACTTGAGGAGCTTGCCATTGTAGTTCTTGAAGTCTTCCATGCTTGGGGAGTTATTGTTGTTGTAGAACTCCATATCACCCAAGCATGTGGAGCCATTGTCGGTGTAGTGCTCCATCATGTCATCGATGCTTGTGGAGGGATATTCATGGTGGCTCATCGTGGATTCTTCATAGATATCATCCTCATTTCGGGAGTCCCTAGACATGATTCACAAGACCAAGTGGTGTATATGGAAGTGGTAGGGGGTTAGGAATGCAACGTCAAACCTTACTTTACCTTGGAAGATAGTATCGGTCAAGTGGCAACACTTGAGAGCAATCAAAACCAAGCAAAGTGAAGTTCACGCGGAACACCAAAACCAACTAACCACTAAAAAACACACACACACACACACAAAGCTTACGGTGGATAGGTATGGAAGGTGGCGTGTCCAAGAACAATCCGAAATCAAGATGTTGTAATGGAAAGTAAAGAACCACGATGATCACAAAGCAAAACAAGCCAATCCACAAGATGTGAATTATATACAAGGAAACACACACGGTGGGATAAATGGGACTTGTGCGATGGAGAAAGTGAGCTAAGGACCAAATGATTACCTAGCGAAGACTATAACCTCGTGTCCCACAAGTGCAAGGAGAGACGCTAGTTCAATTGCAATAAATTAGTTGGCTACAAGATATACAAAATAAGTACCACCTATTTGATATTCATCAAGCTTGCGCTTCCTATTCTATGAGGCACTTGTTTTTTTCTTCTTTTTCTTTTTCTATTTTTTTCTCTTTTTCTTTTATTTTTCACTTGCTTCTTCCTTGTGCCAACAACTATATAAGATAACTTTATGAGATAGCGCGTCACAACTTTTGCTCGGAATTCTACAAGGTATCAAATGTGCATATCCCAAGCAATCATAGGAGGAACTAGTCTCAATAGGTGTTTGTTGAACACAAAGATAGTGTAGCTCACAAAGGAAAGCAAGTGGGGAGAAGTGGCGGAATGTTTATACCTTTCGTCGCCGATCTTCACCCTTACTCACCGAATTTGGATGGAGTAGATAGCATGAACCACGGATATGATCATGTAGATAGCCTTCTCCTCTTCGAAACGAGCTAAAGAACACCAAACTCCGAATTCGTATGCGAAAGTTATGCTCAAAACCGTGAAACTAATTTGCTGTCTGCAGGGGGCGGACATTCCGAGGCACACAGGCCGGACAGTCCGGCCGGGACGGATATTCCGGTCCGTTTCGGCCGGACACTCTGGTGCGGTCGATCCAGAAGTTCCAGAATACGAACAGGACGAGTTTTGGCGGAAAAAATCGAACCAAAACCTCAAATTGGTGGGGAAAACAACGAATTAGGCCATGGAAACGCAGGGGAAGGTAGATCAACAAGTTTAGCAAGTAATCCACGGATCAAAACCTACCAAAATGCACTCAAATCACAGATTGATCCAAAACACGAAATTGGGGCTAGTTTTTGGGGATTTTCGAATTTATGGGGGAAAAGACCAAATCGATGATGAATCCGTGGCAACCAAAAGCTATTGATACCAGATGTTATGGGGTAACCCCGTGGGTGGCCCGATCTTCACGGATCTCGTGGTTAAATCGATGGGAAAGCAAGGGGAAAGGGAGAAGGTAGCAGAAGCGGATGCACACCTCGCGAAGAACATGATGAACACGCGCAAAACTCACACGATACAAGGCCGATTGCTCTCACCGGTGACCATCGGTCTGATAGAATCCTCGCAAGGAAAGATTGGTCAACGTACTCCCTTGATCCCACGCGGAGAGGGAAGAACACCTTGGAGAGGTTCTTGACGTCTTGGCAAAGGGACACCGATGCCAAGGCCTTGTACAACGAGGGAGGCGCGATGAAAACTCCAACAAGGTGGTGACGATAGTCAATCCCCTTTGGTAGAAGGGGGTGAGGCAAAACTAGAGATTCCACAAAGGGGGTTTTCTTTAGTCTATCATATATGCCTAGGATTACATGAGGGGGTGGGGGCACTATATATAGGCTAGCCACTAGTTCAAGGGTACTTTAGGAATAAAAGGGGAAAGTCTGGGCGGAGTAAGGGGTACATGGGCTAAAGGCCCAGCTAGCGGCGCGAAGGCCCATACGCTCAGGCCGGAGACTCCGGTGTGGGGTCCGGAGACTCTAGAGTGGGCCGGAGACTCCGGTCTCTCTCCGATGTCGTCTCCGGAGTGGCAGACAGACTGTCCTCAAGCTCGATCTGGGGTTCGGTCCAGAGATGGGTCTAGAGACTCCAGGGTCTGCAGGCGGGAGACTCTGGTGTCTTCAGGCCGGAGACTCTGGTGTGGTCGGAGACTCTGGTGTGCGCAGGCCGGAGACTCCGGTGCTAAAGCTGCTGCTTCTTCCGTCTTCTCTTCCAAGCCTCCGTCTTGTCGGGCTTGGTGCTCCAGGCTTCCTCCCATGCCTCTGTACTTGTCGGTATGAACCTATCATGAATACATGACGGAGTATGAAGTAGTATACCATTCAATGGGGTAGGAAGTGGGCTCGCATAGAGGAACGGATTCACCTTTGGAGTCCACGACGCCTTGGCATAAGATGGAGACCATGATGTGGTAATTACCGAGGGTCGGGCTACATCAGGCACTCTCTCACTTTTCGTTATATCACTCAATTGAGGCTCAATTACATCAGGAACAGTTGTCACATAGTCTCGCCGAGCTGTAGGATCTTCCTTCAAATTCACCTCTATTTTCTGGCGAGAATCATTCACAATATCTTGTAGTGTCATTGAATGCATAGTAATCTTCTTCCCTTTGAATTCCAAGTGATATGTATTGGCTCGGCCATTGTGTTGCACATGGCGATCATAAAGCCAAGGCCGACCCAATAGTAGGTGACAAACAGTCATAGGAACCACATCAAAATCAATAGAATCTTTATATGGCCCTATTTGAAAATTCACACGTACCATATGATTTACCTTAATATCACCATTGTTGCTAAACCATTGTATGTAGTATGGCTTGGGATGAGGTAAGTATGTCAAATTCAGTTTGGCACATAGTTCCTTACTTGCAAGATTTCTACAGCTACCTCCATCAATAATGACCTTGCAAGCCTTGTTAGGTCCAACTAGAGATTTTGTTTGGAACAAGTTGCAACATAGGGATTCCTCAACCTGTTGCACACTCAGTATACGTGAAGATACGACAATAGTTGGAGCACGCTCAGGATACGCATCAACACCATCCTCGGCATCATCAACATCATCATCAGAAGCTTCATCTCCACTTTCTACTTCGCCTTGTTCATTGATAAACATAACTTTGCTGTTTGGACAATCTTTCTTGTAGTGCCCTCTACCTCCACAAGTATGGCACACCACATCACGCGTACGTGCCGTAGACATGTTAGAACCCGAGCTAGCAGCAGGAGCAGCAGGTTTCCTTGCATTAGAACCACCAAATGAAGGCGTACTTGCTGGTTTGGCCGATGGTGTAAACGGAGCAGCAGCTGGTGGCATGACAATAGAAGAAGTAGGTCTGGCCGAAAATCTGCTGGAGGACGGAAAACAAGCCCGTGACTTCGCCTCTTCTGCGAACTGGGATTCGGCCTCTCTAGCATGATGCAACAACTCATTCATGGTCTCATACTTGTGATGACGAACAATGCTCTTGATGGTAGCTTCAAATTGTTTAGGAATCGCTGCATGGTCATCTCAGTGGACTCACAAATTCTTGCAGGCTGCATAAGCATCTCCATCTCCATGTAGTACTCATCAACTATCATGGTGTCTTGCTTCAATTGCGTCAACTTATCAAAAACTGATCGCAAGTAGTTGGTTGGTACGAAACGAGCCTTCATGATTTGCTTCATCTCGTGCCAATCCATCACATGAAGGTCATTATCCTCCCTTCTATGCTGCACAATAGCATCCCACCAACGCAAAGCATAACCGTCAAATTCAGGGGCTTGTTTCTCTATGGTACCAAACTTCGCAGGCCAGCGCATGGCGGTACCAAAGTTGCCTGAAATTACCGCGTTTCGAAAAGTTGGGCCGCAAACTATTGAGAGGGGCCATTTCGAGGCAAACTCATCTCACCCCTGCCAAATTCAAACATTCCGTTAAACCACCCCGTGAAGTAGACGGTCGAGATCGTCATGTCGGTCATTTGTCTATGACGTGGGCGCCAATGCGGCAACCTATTAGGAAAATCAAGCAGCTAAGTGGATTGGATGCGTTGACCAATTTCACAAATCCATTCCCAGCTTTCCCCTAGCACCGGCGGCGTCGGAATCCACCCTCCAGGCAGGACGATCCCTTCAGGCATTTGACTTCCGGTGCCAAGTTGCTGCGCCCAGTTGCTGCGCCCAGTCGCTGATCCCGAGCTCCAATGGCGCATGCCGTAGCCGCCATTGCGAGGCTCTAGCCCGCCTCCACCACCGACGAGCCGAGCAACTCGGAGGATGGCAGATCCTACTATCAAGAAAGAAGAAGTTCTGTCTACAAGCGGGTGATCTACCCTTCTCTTTGCTATTCGCACTAGTTACAACTGCTAGCTGGCTACTGAACCTCAAATCGTTTGTTAGCCCAATGCGGACAAACATATTTTGTCCACAATTTTTTTCAAGTGGGATCTGCGCGGACCCCCCCTTACCTGGTTACGGTAGTCCTCTATAGGTATGACTCTAAGGGCAAGAGGTACGAACACCATAGTTTCACGATGGAAGAAACGCCTGCGCAGATCTGCACTATATCTGGTATGGTTGCTGCTCTGTGTAATCATGTTGAATTATGGTTGAAGCAGACTGCAAAGTTCAGCTTCATGGATGAACGTGGCATCATGGTTCCTATAACGTGTGACAGTTAGCTAATTGGGTTGATAAAAAGGTATGCTTTGGCTGCCATGTTTGAGATGAAATGTGATGTACTAGATGTGGAAGCTGCTGCAACTGGGAGTCGCCCTTCTATTCTTGGACCAGGTGGTTGCTCGAACCCAATTAGCTCCTGGTAAGCAAAGGTCTCTTGGGGTTCGCGTGTTTGTGATGAATTGTAATTTTTGTTTTATTTACTCTGTAGATATTGGGCAGTTATGCAACAGTCTTGTTTCTTTGACAGGAGGCGCCGCAAGGTTAGAAACATGACTGTCGGGTCAGTCATTTTGCTGCCCGAAGAAATTAAAAACTAGTGGAAAGATGTCATTTTGCTGCCCAGAGAAATTAAAAACGAGTGGAAAGATGATGCTGGACACGATTCTGGTGCCCATTGTCCCGGCGATGCAGAGTACATGAAGCTAAGAAAATTGGCACCGAGGAAGAGGAAGAAGGCAGGAAATGAAGAAGCCATTGGACGTGAAGGCTTGGCACCCAGGCTGCGGAAGAAGGCTACTGGCAAGGAAGATGCATAGTAATGTGTTGAACTTGAACCTATATATGTAATTCTGTTAAATTCTGATCACTCTTTGTGTGGCACATTGCTGGGCGAAACAATCTACCCACGTTCTTTGAGTAAAATATACCACAACTTAGGGTTTGGAAATGCCCGAGTCAGTAGTTGAATCCGAAATTGTGATTGTGCCGCTGCTATCTGAAAACAAGGATCCACCGGTTGCATGATTGCTGAGGGGCAGGAGATCTCCAAATACGACGAAATGTAAGTGGCACATAAACAAATTACTTAAGCTGCCACACTCCACGAAGCAGCAACTTATTTCAGATGCTGCACAATGACGTGGCAACATAAACAGAATGTTCACACCGATAATACCCAGATGAGGAGGAAATGGGTACCACTTGCTGGCCTAATCTTGAGCCTGTCTATCTCACCGCCTCTCGGCTCCTGCATCCCCTGCATCTGGCGAAGCTCCCGGATCTCCAGTAACTGGGTGTACGTGCTTCCACCTTATAAATTGTGGTTGTGCCATTTGCATGCGGCACAATCCACGTAGATTATGTTTAAACAAACCACGAATGTCAGAATACACTAGTAGAAAAGGTGTCTTTGGTCAACGGTCACGTTCCCAATCCGGGACAGAGATCTAAGTCAAGGCAGAAATTGATCTAAATCACAAATTCTTCCACCCTTCTCGGTCAACGGTCACGTTCCCAATGATGGTGTACTTGGTCCGTCCAGGGACGGACCAGAACCTCTCCCGCCCTTCTCGGTTGCAGAGATCCCAGTGCACCACGCGCCCATCAACGATGCGGTTGCCAATCTTGGCCTTTCGCTCCTTCTTGAATAGTGCCGACCAGTACGGGCTGGCCGCCGCGTACTGGGGAAGCGCCCTCTTCCACGCGGGCATCTGGCGGCGGCGCGCCGCGATTTCGCTCTCCATCTCGGCTCGGCCAGGTAGCGGAGCCACCGGCCCCCCTGCAGAGCTGATGCGCCATCCGTGGGGCACCTTCGCGGCTGGCGGCGCGAGGATGTCAAAGTTCGCAAACATCACCGCCTCGTACAGGTTCAGATCGGGCATCTCCATGGCGGCACGGTGGAGATTGGAGAGGACGAGGGGAAGGACGACGAAGCGACACGCTGTGGCGCCTCCTATTTGTACATGAGGACGACGAAGCGACGGTCAGACAAAAGAAGTAATGCAGGGTCAGACAAAAGAAGTAATGCGGGGTCAGAGCGATTTTTTCCTCCCTGGAATCCGGGACCAATAGTTCAGACCGCTAGGTCAACAAGTACAAATATTACAACTTAAAAAGGAACGAAGCTTAAGCTAAATAGAACTAGTTATCACACATCTCCTTGATCTTCCTAATCTTCGCCCGATGCGCATCTTCCTGCGAGAGCAAGGATCGAATTGTCTGCTCCTTCCTTTTAGCATCTTCCTTGCACAGCTTCAATTGTTTCTCTGCATTTTTCCTCATGCACTTGTCAATACTCGTAGTTGTGTACTATAGGACTTTGGCCTGGTGGAGATCATTCCTTGCTTGAGTCAGTTCTTGCTCTACTTTAGCCTTCAGGGCCAACGCCGCGTCCCTCTCCTTCTCGACTTTGATAACCTTGTGCACCCACCTGAGATCTCGCTTATGCTTGGTCATGTCAACTGGTTCCCATAGCTTCGTCTCAACACTGTCAAGAAGTGAGCTGAATACGGATTCTTTCAACTCGACAGTCATTTCCCATAGTTTGTCCAGTGTTTTCTGCATCGATTTGGGCCACTCTGGAACTAGCCATTTGACAACACCGCAAATTCCGCCTTGCATCATTGCACGATGTCCTTGACACCGTAGAAACCTCCTGCCTGCATTTCGTCCTTCGAAGGCTACAAATTTAGCGGGCACATATCCATGTTTACATACCAAAGGACTATCTTCATCCTCTAAACCCTGATAGTCGGAGTCATACATTGTCTGGTTGGGCTAACACATCATACGCGCATGAGTAAACAGATTAGATCTAGCTCAAAAAATAGATAACTGGCCACAGATGATAGAAATAGAGATGAGACGACTCACATCGAAATCACCGTCCCTGTTGTCACGACGTGTTTCCTCGCTGTCTCCCTTTGAACCCATGGCGAGAGGGGGGTGGCTGCTAGAGAGGGGATTGGGATGGAGGCGCCGTCGGCTTGCGGCTACGGCAGGATGGGAGTGAAGTGCGGAAAGTGGCTTCGAGGATAAGGAAGAGAAGTACAGGGAGGAAGAGAATTAATGGGGACGTGACACTAGGATGTGGCCCACTAAACTCGTGAGACGTGTCACTCGCAATAGGGGAGCGCCCGGTGTTGCCAGTTTGTCCAGAGCAAGTGTGGCCAATCATGCCGCAGAACATCCTACTCGCGGATCGTTCTCACGAAGACCATCCCCAATCGTCCAAGCGCCCCAATCGAACGGTATGTAACAATCGTCAAGCAGAAAACCTATGTTAGGGCGTGCCTTCTAGAAGACTCGGTCTAACGGCTACCCATGCAATGACACTGGTGTATCCATGTGTGGTTTGTGAAAAGAACAGACATGCAATCACACTAGGTGGATCCATATGTGGTTTATGAAAGTAAAAGACATGCAATGACTCTAGCTGTGATTCAAGAAAAGAACTGACATGCAGTGACACTGGGTGTGGTTCCTAAAAAGAACAGACATGCAATGACATCAGTGGATCCATGTGTGGTTTATGGAAGTAACAGACATGCAATGACTCTAGCCGGGGTTAATGAAAAGACCAGACATGCAATGACACTGGTGGATCCTTATGTGGTTTGTTTAGAGAAACAAACATGCAATGACACCGGTGGATCCTTATGTGGTTCATGAAAAGAACAGACATGCAATGACACTGGTGGATCCTTATGTGGTTCATAAAAAGAACAGGCATGTAATGACACTGGTAGATCCTTATGTGGTTCCTGAAAAGAACATACATGCAATGGCATTGGGTGTGGTTCATGAAAATAACAGACATGTAATTACACTAGTGGATCCTTATGTGTGGTTCATGAAAAGAACATACATTCAATGACACTGGTGGATCCTTATGTGGTTTGTTTAGAAAAACACACATGCAATGACACTGGGTCTGGTTCATGAAAAGAATAAACAGGCAATGACACTGGTGGATCCTTATGTGGTTTGTTTAGAAGAACACACATGCAATGACACTGGGTGTGGTTCATGAAAAGAACAGACATGCAATGACACTGGTGGATCCTTATGTGGTTTGTTTAGAAGAACACACATGCAATGACACTGGGTGTGGTTCATGAAAAGAACAGGCATGCAAACCCACTAGGTGGATCCATATGTGGTTCATGAAAAGAACAGACATGCAATGACATTGGTTGTGGTTCATGAAAATAACAGACATGGAATGACACTGGTGGATCCTTATGTGGTTCATGAAAATAATAGATAGGAAATGACACTGGTGGATCCTTATGTGGTTTGTTTAGAAGAACGCACATGCAATGACACTATGTGTGGTTCATGAAAAGAACAGGCATGCAATGACACTGGTGGATTCTTATGTGGTTTTTTTAGAGGAACAGACATGCAATGACACTGGTGCATCCTTATGTGGTTCATGAAAAGAACTTACATGCAGTGACACCTGGTGTGTTTCATGAAAAGAAGAGACATGCAATGACACTAGGTGTGGTTCATGAAAAGAACAAACATGCAATGACACCGGTGGATCCTTGTGTGGTTCATGAAAAGAACAGACATGCAATGACACTGGTGGATCCTTATGTGGTTCATGAAAAGAACATACATGCAATGACACTGGTAGATCCTTATGTGGTTCACGAAAAGAACAAACACACAATGACATTGTGTGTGGTTTACGAAAAGAACAGACATGCAATGATACTCGTGGATCCTTATGTGTGGTTCATGAAAAGAACAGACATGCAATGACACTGGTGGATCCTTATATGGTTTGTTTAGAAGAATACACATGCAATGACTCAGGGTGTGGTTCATGAAAAGAGCACACATGAAATGACACTAGTAGATCCTTATGTGGTTCATGAAAATAACAGACATGCAATGACATTGGGTGTGGTTCATGAAAAGAACAGACATGCAATGACACCGGTGGATCCACGTGTGGTTCGTGAGAAGAACACACATCCAATGACACTGGTGGATCCTTATGTGGTTCATGAAAAGAACTTACATGCAGTGACACCGGGTATGGTTCATGAAAAGAATAGACATGCAATGACACTAGTGGATCCTTATGTGTGGTTCATGAAAAGAACAGACATGCAATGACACTAGTGGATCCTTATATGGTTCATGAAAATAACAGAATGCAATGACACTGGAAGATCCTTATGTGGTTCATGAAAAGAACAGACATGTAATGACATTGGGTGTGGTTCATGAAAAGAACAGACATGCAATGACACTGGTGGATCCTTAGGTGGTTTGTTTCGAAGAACACACATGCAATGACACTTGGTGTGGTTCATGAAAAGAACAGACATGCAATCACATTGGTAGTTCCTTATGTGGTTCATGAAAAGAACATACATGCAATTTCATTGGATGTGGTTCATGAAAATAACAGACATGCAATGACACTAGTGGATCCTTATGTGGTTCATGAAAAGAATAGACAGGCAATGACACTGGTGGATCCTTATGTGGTTTGTTTAGAAGAACACACATGAAATGACACTAGGTGTGGTTCATGAAAAGAACAGACATGCAATGACACTGGTCGATCCTTATGTGGTTTGTTTAGAGGAACAAACATGCAATGACACTGGTGGCTCCACGTGTGGTTCATGAGAAGAACACACATCCGATGACCTTGGTGGATCCTTATGTGGTTCATGAAAAGAAAAGACATGCAATGACATTGGGTGTGGTTCATGAAAAGAACAGACATGCAATGACACTGGTGGATCCTTATGTGGTTCATGAAAAGACAGACATGCAATGACACTGGTGGATCCTTATGTGGTTCATGAAAAGAACACACATGCAATGACACAGGTAGATCCTTATGTGGTTCATCAAAAGAATAGACATGCAATGACATTGGGTGTGGTTCATGAAAAAACAGACATGCAATGACACTGGTGGATCCTTATGTGTGGTTCATGAAAAGAACAGACATGCAATGACACTAGTGGATCCTTATGTGGTTCGTGAAAAGAACCGACACGCAATGACATTGGGTGTGGTTCATGAAAAGAACAAACATACAATGACACTAGTGGATCCTTATGTGTGGTTCATGAAAAAAACAGACATGCAATGACACTGGTGGATCCTGATGTGGTTTGTTTAAAAGAACACACAAGCAATGACACTGGGTGTGGTTCATGAAAAGAACATACATGCAATGACACTGGTAGATCCTTATGTGGTTCATGAAAAGAACAGACATGCAATGACATTGGGTGTGGTTCATGAAAAGAACGGACATGCAATGACACCGGTGGATCAATGTGTGGTTCATGAGAAGAACACACATCCAATGACATTGGTGGATCCTTATGTGGTTCATGAAAAGAACTTACATGCAGTGACATCAGGTGTGGTTCATGAAAAGAATAGACATGCAATAACACTGGTTGATCCTTATGTGGTTCATTAAAAAAACAGACATGCAATGACACTTATGGATCCTTACGTGGTTCATGAAAAAAATAGACATGCAATGACATAGTTGGATCCTTATGTGATTTGTTTAGAAGAACACACATGAAATAACACTAGGTGTGATTCAAGAAAAGAACAGACATGCAATGACACTGGTGGATCCTTATGTTGTTTGTTTAGAGGAACAGACATGCAATGACACCGGTGGATCCACGTGTGCTTCATGAGAAGAACACACATCCGATGACATTGGTGGATCCTTATGTGGTTCATGAAAAGAACAGACATGTAATGACACTCGTAGATCCTTATGGGGTTCATGAAAAGAACAGACATGCAATGACATTGGGTGTGGTTCATGAAAAGAACAAACATGCAATGACACTAGTGGATCCTTATGTGTGGTTCATGAAAAAATCAGACATGCAATGACACTGGTGGATCCTTATGTGGTTTGTTTAAAAGAACATACATGGAATGACACTGGGTGTGGTTCATGAAAAGAACATACATGCAATGACACTGGTAGATCCTTATGTGGTTCATGAAAAGAACAGACATGCAATGACATTGGGTGTGGTTCATGAAAAGAATGGACATGCAATGACACCGGTGGATCAATGTGTGGTTCATGAGAAGAACGCACATCCAATGACATTGGTGGATCCTTATGTGGTTCATGAAAAGAACTTACATGCAGTGACATCGGGTGTGGTTCATGAAAAGAACAGACATGCAATGACACTGGTAGATCCTTATGTGGTTCATCAAAAGAGCAGACATGCAATGACACTGGTGGATCCTGATGTGTGGTTCATGAAAAGAACAGACATGCAATGACAGTGGTGGATCCTTATGTGGTTTGTTTAGAAGAACACACATGCAATGACACTGGATGGGGTTCATGAAAAGAATAGACATGCAATGACACTGGTAGATCCTTATGTGGTTCATGAAAAGAATGGACATGCAATGACATTGGGTGTGGTTCATGAAAATAATATACATGCAATGACACTGGTGGATCCACGTGTGGTTCATGAGAAGAACACACATCCAATGACACTGGTGGATCCTTATGTGGTTCATGAAAAGAACAGACATGCAATGACATTGGGCGTGGTTCATGAGAAGAACAGACATGCAGTGACACTGGTGGATCCTTATGTGTGGTTCATGAAAAGAACAGACATGCAATGACACTGGTAGATCCTTATGTGGTTCATGAAAAGAACAGACCTGCAATGACACTGGTAGATCATTATGGGGTTCATGAAAAGAATACACATGCAATGCCATTGGGTGTGGTTCATGAAAAGAACAAACATGCAATGACACTAGTGGATCCTTATGTGTGGTTCATGAAAAGAACAGACATGCAATGACACGAGTGGATCCTTATGTGGTTTGTTTAGAAGAACACACATGCAATGACACTGGTTGTGGTTCATGAAAAGAACAGACATGCAATGACACTGGTGGATCCTTATGTGGTTCATGAAAAGAACAGACATGCAATGACACTGGTGGATCCTTATGTGGTTCATGAAAAGAACAGACATGCAATGACATTGGGTGTGGTTCATGAAAAGAACAGACTTGCAATGACACCGGTGGATCAATGTGTGGTTCATGAGAAGAAAACACATCCAATGACACTGGTGGATCCATATGTGGTTCATGAAAAGAACTTACATGCAGTGACACCGGGTGTGGTTCATGAAAAGAACAGACATGCAATGACACTGGTTGATCCTTATGTGGTTCATGAAAAGAACAGACATGCAAAGACACTGGTGGATCCTTATGTGGATCATGAAAAGAACAAGCATACAATGACACTGGTGGATCCTTATGTGGTTCATGAAAAGAATAGACAGGCAATGATACTGGTGGATCCTTATGTGGTTTGTTTAGAAGAACACACATGAAATAAGACTAGGTGTGGTTCATGAAAAGAACAGACATGCAATGATACTGGTGGATCCTTATGTGATTTGTTTAGAGGAACAGACATGCAATCACACCGGTCGATCCACGTGTGGTTCATGAGAAGAACACACATCCGATGACATTGGTGGATCCTTTTCTGGTTCATGAAAAGAACTTACATGCACTCACACCAGGTGTCTTTCATAAAAATAAAAGACATGCAATGACATTGGGTGTGGTTCATGAAAAGAACAAACATGCAATTACACTGGTGGATCCTTATGTGGTTCATGAAAAGACAGACATGCAATGACACTGGTGGACCCTTATATGGTTCATGAAAAGAACAGACATGCAATGACACTGGTATATGCTTATGTGGTTCATGAAAAGAACAGACAGGCAATGACATTGGCTGTGGTTCATGAAAAGAACAGACATGCAATGACACTAGTGGATCCTTATGTGGTTCATGAAAAGAACAGACATGCAATGACACTGGTAGATCCTTATGGGGTTCATGAAAAGAACAGACATGCAATGACATTGGGTGTTGTTCATGAAAAGAACAAATATGCAATGACACTAGTGGATCCTTATGTGTGGTTCATGAAAAGAACAGACATGCAATGACACTGGTGGATCCTTATGTGGTTTGTTTAGAAGAACACACATGCAATGACACTGGGTGTGGTTCATGAAAAGAACAGACATGCAATGACACTGGTAGATCCTTATGTGGTTCATGAAAAGAACAGACATGCAATGACATTGGGTGTGGTTCATGAAAATAACAGACATGCAATGACACCGGTGGATCAATGTGTGGTTCATGAGAAGAACACACATCCAATGACATTGGTGGATCCTTATGTGGTTCATGAAAAGAACATACATGTGGTGACACCGGGTGTGGTTCTTGAAAAGAACAGATATGCAATGACACTGGTTGATCCTTATGTGGTTCATGAAAAGAACAGACATGCAATGACACTGGTGGATCCTTATGTGGTTCATGAAAAGAATAGACATGCAATGACACTGGTAGATCCTTATGTGGTTCATGAAAAGAACAGACATGCAATGACTTTGGGTATGGTTCATGAAAAGAACAGACATGCAATGACACTGGTGGATCCTCATGTGTGGTTCATGAAAAGAACAGACATGCAATGACACTGGTGGATCCTTATGTGGTTTATTTAGAAGAACACACATGCAATTAGACTGGTAGATCCTTATGTGGTTCATGAAAAGAACAGACATGCAATGATATTGGGTGTGGTTCATGAAAAGAACAGACATGCAATGACACTGGTGGATCCTCATGTGTGGTTCATGAAAAGAACAGACATGCAATGACACTGGTGGATCCTTATGTGGTTTATTTAGAAGAACACACATGCAATTACACTGGTAGATCCTTATGTGGTTCATGAAAAGAACAGACATGCAATGATATTGGGTATGGTTCATGAAAAGAACAGACATGCAATGACACTCGTGGATCCTTATGTGTGGTTCATGAAAAGAACAGACATGCAATGACACTGGTGGATCCTTATGTGGTTTGTTTAGAAGAACACACATGCAATGACACTGGGTATGGTTCATGAAAAGAACAGACATGCAATGACACTGGTAGATCCTTATGTGGATCATGAAAAGAACAAACATGCAATGACATTGGGTGTGGTTCATGAAAAGAACAAACATGCAATAACACCGGTGGATCAATGTGTGGTCCATGAGAAGAACACACATCCAATGACATTGGTGGATCCTTATGTGGTTCATGAAAAGAACTTACATGTAGTGACACCGGGTGTGGTTCTAGAAAAGATCAGACATGCAATGACACTGGTTGATCCTTATGTGGTTCATGAAAAGAACAGACATGCAATGACACTGGTGGACCCTTATGTGGTTCATGAAAAGAATAGACATGCAATGACATTGGTAGATCCTTATGTGGTTCATGAAAAGAATAGACATGTAATGACATTGGGTGTGGTTCATGAAAAGAACAGACATGCAATGACACTAGTGGATCCTTATGTGGTTCATGAAAAGAACAGACATGCAATGACACTGGTAGATCATTATGGGGTTCATGAAAAGAATAGACATGCAATGACATTGGGTGTGGTTCATGAAAAGAACAAACATGCAATTACACTAGTGGATCCTTATGTGGTTCATGAAAAGACAGACATGCAATGACACTGGTGGACCCTTATATGGTTCATGAAAAGAACAGACATGCAATGACACTGGTATATGCTTATGTGGTTCATGAAAAGAACAGACAGGCAATGACATTGGCTGTGGTTCATGAAAAGAACAGACATGCAATGACACTAGTGGATCCTTATGTGGTTCATGAAAAGAACAGACATGCAATGACACTGGTAGATCCCTATGGGGTTCATGAAAAGATCAGACATGCAATGACATTGGGTGTTGTTCATGAAAAGAACAAATATGCAATGACACTAGTGGATCCTTATGTGTGGTTCATGAAAAGAACAGACATGCAATGACACTGGTGGATCCTTATGTGGTTTGTTTAGAAGAACACACATGCAATGACACTGGGTGTGGTTCATGAAAAGAACAGACATGCAATGACACTGGTAGATCCTTATGTGGTTCATGAAAAGAACAGACATGCAATGACATTGGGTGTGGTTCATGAAAAGAACAGACATGCAATGACACCGGTGGATCAATGTGTGGTTCATGAGAAGAACACACATCCAATGACATTGGTGGATCCTTATGTGGTTCATGAAAAGAACATACATGTGGTGACACCGGGTGTGGTTCTTGAAA